>JACGTP010000055.1:276173-461588 GCA_023678845.1 Mischocyttarus mexicanus | reverse complement strand
CCGTTTTTTTTATCAGTAAAAAATATTATTGCATAATGTAATTTAAATGAAAGATCCTAGGAAAATATAATACCAAGATCTTTTATGGAGTTTAATGAAAATATAACTTATAAGAATTTATAAAATAATCATAGATCTGAGAAAATGAACTATTATACTGGCATTAATATAATTTTCATAATAATTCTTACTTTTGAAATTCAAACTGAACTATTGTCATTGTACCTCGTAGAATCGCACACACCGTGTATTATCCTTTTTCGTGGATAATGTGAAGAAAGTTTATGAAAAATTGACAGGGGAGGAAAATATAGGGAAAAGCCAACTCTAAGGACGTATATATATTTTTTTTCGAGTAAACACATGACCGTTTTTCTATTCTCTTTCTTTATTTCTCTCATACACAAAGAGATATCATCATCATTGGGATATATCCACTGAGGTATGTTTCTACTGTTTGGAGAAGAACCGAGAGAGGAGGGATCCTCGAGTAGCAGGAATATCCCAACCGAGAAGAGGGGGAGTATGTGGAAAGAGAAAGAGGATGAGGAGAAGAAGGAGTGGGTAAAGAAAGGGAGAGAAAAAAAATAAAAAAAAAAGGGAAAGAAGTATAGTAGTTCGTCTGGGAACATACTCGAGGACTCGTTGGCGAACACGAGAATTCCCTGGACCAACGTTCCACCAGGTCGATGTTTTAGAGAAAGGACCACACCACACCCTACCCCCCAACCACCTATGGTTTCTCTTTTCATCAAATACTACGAACATTTCTTTTTTTTTTCTCGTCTCCCATTCGTCTGACAAAAAGTATCATTCATTCCTAATTTTTTCGCTAGATTACTGTAGCGAATAACCTTGAAATAAACGTAAAAATAATCATTTTTTTCCTCTCCAATTTAATATATAAGATTGACCAGAAAGTAATGTCGTTATTTTCTTATTTGGTAAAACTTTGAAGTACACAATGCTTTTTCAATCAATTCTGATATTAAATTAGGGATTATAAGTAAATCCATTATTTTAATGTTTATTTCAAGCTTAAAATAATAATATATTTTGTAGATGTTAAAATGTGTCTTGAGAGAAAATGAAATTAACATAATTATATGATTCATTTGATTCTTTAGAAATATCATCCTCGAATACGTCATTCTTGTTTGATCAATTTTATGCGTCTCATTCAATTCAAAGAAGTTTCATTCAATCGATGGAATATTCCCCTCCTTTCTTTTTTTCATTCACTCGTATACGTAAAATAAAAGACGAACGATTAAAATAAAAAAGAAATAAAAAAATTTGAATGATGTTGAATAGAGAAAGTTGAAGTACTACTACTACTACGAAAACCCATGAGTTTTTAATCGAATTCTTTACCTCTCATTTCATCACACCGCATGATTGATCGGTTTAAAATAAACAGGAATAAAAAAAGAAGAAGGAAAAAAAAAGAAATCGTATTTTTCGATAGAATCCAAAACGAATACATCTTTGGTGTTGATCAACGATATCAAAGATAAAAGATAGAGAAAGAAAAAATGAGAGAGAGAAAGATGGAAAAATGTGAAACGTTGTATCGAACTTGTCGTCGGAATATCGATATAAAAAAAAAAAGAAATAAATGTATATACACGAGAGATATAAAATAAAAAATAAAAAGAAATAGAAAAAAAATGTATGACGCATTAATACGCAGATACAATTCTTAACAGGGAGGGGGGGAGTTGAGGGTTCCTTTTTCCTCTGGTGCGCCGGCGTTGAGGATTATCGGAATTCAATAATACGCGAGCGATACAAATAAATATAAAAATCACCCCTCCAACGATATGCTCGACGGCACAAAATAATAAAGAAGGGACGAGGAAGTATTCGAGAGGGTTTGAAGCGTAGAAGAGAGAGAAAGAGAGAGTTGGAATACGCTCAAAAGCAAATATAACATTCAAAACGTCCTCGCCCATTTCCTCACCCTTACAATCTCCTGCCAAACAACCAACCAACCAATCCCATCCTTTCCCATCCTTTCACCACCCCTCACCCTTCTTCACCATTCTTTCTTATGGCATATTTGTATAACTCGAATTTTCTTTGGGTAATTATGAGACAACCGGAATAAGATATCTTTTATTTTGCTATAGGAAAGAAAAAAACAGAAACCGTGAAATGTGTCGTTTTTAAATGACGTAATTTAATAATTGACCCTACGATTAAATGGGGGATACTAAAGATTGCAGCAAAAGATGTTTGTAAAAGAGAAATAAAAAAAAAAGACAACGAGGACGAGAGAGAGAGAGAGACCGCTTAGTTTATATACCCAGTAGTATGAAATGACCTGTAAAGAAGAAGAGGGGTTTAAAAAAGAAAGGGGTGACGGAAAACGCGGTGAAAAAGGGCTCCCATTGGGATTCTATACGGGGGATACCTCTTAAAAAACGCTCTTATTTTTGGAGTCTTAACGCTCTTGTCAAAACGACCATTGGTCCCCTAAGACGTTAAAGAATAATATATAGAATGCGCGTAAAAATTTCTTACGATCGGATACACCTCTCGGCCTTCCACACCCACCACGCCTGTAGTAGTTTCCGCATCTGATCCAGCTATGAAAAGAGAATTAACTTTTGTTTTTTATATTTCTTTCTTTGAAAGAAGAAATATAATCTTTTTCATGTTTCTATAAAATTCTTTAGTCGTATAAGAATAAATATAGTATATTCAGCTAATAAATATATCGATTAGATAATTTTAGGAATTAATATGCAAGGCATTGTGTGAATGTATTTAGAACAAAAAAATACTGTGTGGTTTAATGCGAATCCGTGTAAAATAATGTTGATATGTGCGAGAATGGATTTTTAAGTTGGTCTATTAACGTTAACAGTTTGACGACGATAGAAATATTATGAAATTTTCAACGATATTTTATTTGGGAATTTTGTCGGTTAGTTTTTTCTTATTTGTTTTCATTTAAACGAGATAAAAATATTCAAAAGCATTAAAA
Source organism: Mischocyttarus mexicanus (assembly GCA_023678845.1). NCBI lineage: Eukaryota > Metazoa > Arthropoda > Insecta > Hymenoptera > Vespidae > Mischocyttarus > Mischocyttarus mexicanus. The sequence goes on along the minus strand of JACGTP010000055.1, from coordinate 458,596 downwards.
CGAAGGAGAATGACATTCCGATTAGTCTAACACGAGAGGTCGTTGGGAAAGGTTGTAAACAAGTAAGTTCCTATACATTTATTTATTAAAATTTAGAATATTTTAAGAAATTATTTAACGTATAATAGAATTTTGATCTTTTAACAAGTTAATAAGATACATTTAATACGTTTTCGTACGATTCTTTTGTTTACATAAATTACCACATTTTAACAAATTACAGAACACGGTTATCTTGACCTAAAGTGTTAGGTTTAGTATTAATGTATAAAATATAATACAATTAAATATATAATATACAAATGAATATATAATTAACAAAATTCTATAACACGCGAGCGAAACAAATAAATAAAAATTTGAAAAAATACGATTTAAGAACAAAAGAAAGAATTCACAAGAGAGATAGAGAAGTAATAAAACAGGAACTTGAAGGGATCCTTGTTCTCCTTAACGGATTTTCGAGCTCGAGGACAAAGGATCCTAAGATCGAGAAAGAGAGAGTGAAAGATGGAGGGGGAGGATAGCACGTGCTCTTTCGGGTGGAAAAAGGAAGAACCGGAGAAAGAGAGAGACTCGATAAAAAGGAAAGGAAACTTTTCGTGGAAACTTTCTCCCTGCTCTTAGCTGTATATAGGCCCTTTCCCTTTCCCTCCTCCTCCTCCCTCACCCTTTTTTCCAACCCCTCGAGGGAATCGCGATGCAGCAAGTGACCCACTGTCGTCGTAGCCTTGTACCGAGGCAAGTCGAATCGAACAAAGAAACCCTCTTCACCGTGTTCCTTCTTGCGTGAAAATAATCGATTGATTCTTTTTCTTTTTCTCCCTTTTTTCTTCCCCCTTTCCTATTCCCTTTCCCTTTTTTTCTCTATCTTATCCTTTCCGGAACGTCTTAGAAACTTCGACGTACTCTTCTTCCCCCTTCCCTCCACGTTTCTTCTTTTTATCAACATTCTTATCTTTCATTCTAGAAATAATAATATAATCGTATTCTTATCCCTTACCTTGATTTCTTCTAGGAATATAATTATCTTGATAAAGATTTCTTTTCTAGGAATAGAAAAAAAGAAAAGGAAGGAAAGGAGAACAAGTTGGATGGTGTGTTCTCGAAGTGATTTTCTCCGAGCTTCACAAGATCTTTTTTTTTCTTTTACCTAATCTCTTCTTCCCGTTTTGGTCCCAACTTAAGCGGATTACTCTCGATTTCCGCGTGGAAAGGCGATTACGCGTAATTGCGATTGGTACAAAGAAAAAAGAAAAGAGACACAAAATAGTAAACCTTTGTCCTGGTTCATCTAATCGAAAATCATGTCTACTAATGAAGACTTTTCTGTTTCTTTTTTTACAATGAGTCATTTGTTTGTTCGTGAATGAAATATTGAGTTGACGGATAAAATATTGTCACATTTATGGCCACCATTCAATAAGGAAATTAGACATTTTCTTTTCCACTAACTCGATATATTAAAACTCTCACATCGAAAGTATATTTAAATAAATTAACAACAAATTGTCTTATTAACATAAATTATAAATCAAAATTCGATTTTAGTCTAAAAGCAGTCGGGGATCGTGATAAGAAAAACCCCCTTAGTTTCATAACAGATAACCGAGTTAGAAAACGATCGTTGCTAAAACCAAAACCATCACCCTTCTTTCCCTCTTCTTCCCTCTTCTTATAGATCATTGGCTGAATTGAAAAAAAAAAAAGAAAGGACCAAAATGATAAACCGATCAGGAGGAAGATATCTTTCTCACAAAAAGATATCTCTTTTTTCACGCATGATGATTCTTTTTTTTTTTTTCTTTCTTTTGCCGCTCTCCTCTTATCTTCCTCAAATTGATAGAAAAGTTGGATCGAAATTTTAGCTTCAAATCAGATATCAATGAAAAGAGCGGAGCCAGAGGGGAAGAAGAGAGAGGGACGGAGGAAGGAAGGAAGTGGTGTACGAGACCCCGTTTGTTATTAGATCTTTTTGTAAGAATTTCAATACGATTTTTATCTCAAAACATTGATAGGGAAAATCAATTTGATGCTTTTGTACGGATAAAAATATCACGATACTCTCCCTCACCTCCCCCCCTCGCTCACTTTCTCTCTCTCTCTCTCTTTTTGATTACAAAAAGTAATCGGATGAAAAGGCACGAGTCGCTTTTTCAAGGAGAAATACGAGATATGAGAGAGGATTTATTTTACAACGGTGTGAGAGAACGAAAATAGACGACGCCTGCCGCCGCGTAGAGAGGAGGGGGAGAAGAGGAAACAAGAGAAACTTGCTTTTTCTCTACGGCAAAGATAGCCGACTACTCTCTCTCTCTCTCTCTCTCTTTCTCACACATACTCATTCTCCCTCATTTTTTCCTTTCCTTTCCTTTCTTTTTTTTCCTATCCTACTCTTCCTACCAGACGCGGGGAGCTTTCCGACGCTAAAACACCGATCAACGTAAATTCATACGACAGATTTTCGCCCGAGGCGAGGCAACCCTAACCGTGACTATCCATAAAAATCTATGTCCCTTCCACTAAGGGAGATTGCAACAACGTTCAGCGCTACCAGACACGACTATATATCACACGCCACCCATAGGCATCCCACTCAAATGTGTACCTACACCCACGTAACCAACAACCTTTCTTTTTTCTCTCTCTTCTCTCCCTCTTTTCTTTTTTTCTTTCTTTCTTTCTTTTACTTCAATCTTCCGTAGTCCCTTTTGCCCCCTCCACCTTCCCCCCACACCAACTCCACCTATTTTCTACTTGGATCTTACAAAGTACGAGGAGTTTCTTAATGTTGCCGATTTGTTCTTTCTACCCAAACAAGACTCAATATCGTCGGACTATCCCTACCCCCCTCCACCTCCTGGGTCCGTTCCACGAATCATTTCATATTCATTTAGGTACATGACAAAAGAAAAGTAAGAAGTAGTCTGCTAAAGAAAAATTATTTGCACGAATTTACTAAATCAGCTTCGAATCAATTTGACCAGAAATATTGTAGCTTTGAATTAGTCTCTTTAGAATTCAATCTTCGCTATTTCTGTTTTCGAGACAAAGGTAAATAAGAGAAAAAGAAGAAGAAGAAGAAGAAGAGAAAGAGGAAGAGTAGGTAATACAAAAGGATGAGAGGAGAAAAGGTAGAAGAAGAAGATGATATTTTTCTTTCTTCTTTCATCTTTCATATTGGAACGTTGTTGTCTGGTCTTCTTTTAAACGGTTATATATCCCTTCCCTCCCCTTTCTTCTTCTTATTCTACCGTAAAATTCGTTCGACCGGAAATCCCTTCTTCGACATCTTCATCATTCCCAAGATATTTCTCCTTGGAAGGTTTGAACAATTTCGACTAGACGAGGATAAAGGAAGATAGGATAGCGAATAGATGTTAGACGAACCTATACAAAGTCGAAGAGGAATGGTCCAGAGAGTAACAGAGAGAGATGGAGAGGAAGAGGAAGAGTAGGAGGAGGGTGAACCAAATGTCTTTCGAGACTAACAGCGAAACACGAGCGGACACGTTTCTAGTAAGAGACTAGGAGTAAGAGCTTTCGAGGAAATTGTGCCGTTGGTTTGAGAAACTCCGAGCAATCGTCCTAATCGTCAGACGGCCACCGTCACTATAGTATTATAGTAGAAGCAGTATTAGTAGCAGTAGAGTATTAGTAAGACCCCTACTACTACTACTACACTACTACTACCTACTACTACTAACATCATCCGGATTCTCGAGGTTAATCATTCCGAAGGTGGTTTTATCCTCACCCTTAGCTGCTCTTCTGCCTTCTCCATTTCTAGCATTGTTCCACTCCAAGTAACACTGAATTTCGAGCTAAGTTATTTCTTACTTGCTAAGTGGTAATATACGAATGTCTGATTCCGGAAAGAATGACTTATCACGACGACGACGACGAGATCACGATAGTCATGTTAAAGCTCCTATAAGTTTAACCTTTACAATGGATAGTATAATAGTAGATTGAATGAACTAAATTTTTGTTATGAAAATTCATTATTTTAAGCTTAAAATAAACGTAAAAAATAATAATTTTCATTTTTACCAACCTAATGCATATTAGATCCAGTTACTAGTAACTTTCGTTTTTTCTTTTATCTGATATTAATTTTCTTTTCATTAAATAATAAAATAATATTAATATATTATGTATTCGCAAGTTAGTTGCATCGGAAATTATTACTGACTCGACCTAATAAATAATTGATATACAGATTAAATCATATGATGAATAAATATATTTTTTAATATCTTGTTTTGTTGATGACTCTTACAATTAATCTTATATCATAATTATAGGCACATTCGTTCATCAACGCACGTTTGACTTGTTTGACAATTAATAATTCGTATAAAAAAAAAAAGAAAAATCAAGGAAAAACTTGATCCAACCTTAATGGACCATTCGGTTTTATTACTTAGCGCGTTTTTTTTTCTTTCATTTAGGGGATAAAGTTCTTGTATTAGGTAAATTAGGATCTCGTGAAAAAGAATCTGACGGGATTAATTAAGTATTATACCAGGGAGTTAAGGCAAAGAGGAGAAGAGCTTTTCATCGGATTACGTGCAAAATATATGTGTTCCTCGCTAAAGGAGGAGGAGAAGGAGGAGGAGGAGGAGGAGGAGGAGGAGGAGGGAAGAGGAGAATTCATGCTTGATTCAGATTTCCTTCGTAGAACATAGATCGTTTAATGCGAAACTAACTTTGGTAATGGTCGTCGTAAATGTACGCACAGCACATAAACGCGCACGCACACGAAAACACGCAGGACGTACGCGTAACGCGTTCACACATACACGAACGCGAACACACACGTACACGTACACACGCAAGCATTGATGTTCCTGGTGTTTTACTCGGAAACAGGGCTAATTACGGAACGATTTCGTGCGACACGCGGCCCACGAAATTGGAAGGAAAATTATAAATAACGAGGTCGAAATATCGCATCGAGTTTTACCTTAACCCTCCCTTCTCCTCCTTCTCTTCATCCTCTTTTTCCTACACCCTAAGTCTCTCTCTCTCTCTCTCTCTCTTTCTCTTTCTTACTCGCCGATAATGCGAAGGAGGCGTGGAAACACAATTTAGAGCCCTCACCGTCCCTACGAGACTTCCTAATTACTCGTTTAAGATAAGATTGTCATCAAACCTTCAGCGAGACGCGGACGTGATTAACGGTGGCCCTTAAAGGACCCCTCCTCCTCTCCCCTTCCCCTCTACTCCTCCTGGAACGACGAGAGAGAAAGAGAGACTCGGCAAGCGAGCAAAATCAGTGCCGGGTGCGCGATTTTCGCGGGAGCTCCGGTGCTTAAGGGGTGAAAGTTAATTCGCGTTATGTCACCTACTTAGGCCCCCCTCCCCACCTTGTTCCCTCTCTCATCTTCTCTTTTACCCACCACCACCCCTGCTGCCCTACAGCTTCCAACGTAATACTTTATTTCTTTCGAGATAAAGGATAACGTTATCTTAGATAATGTATTCAACTAAGTCTTTAAGTATAAAGAATTCTTTTTTGAGAGTCAGAAAAAAATATAAGTACGGGGAATTTTACATGAATAGCCTTGAGAAGAAAAAAATATATATTCGGTCGGTGGAGAAAAAAATGTCGAACTTTTGGCCAAGATTCAATAGGCGAAAAATATATAAGTAAATTTATGTATATGTAAATTACTCTACACTGTTTTGTTTGAAGATTTAGTAAGAAGTAATAACGCGTTATTTTTAAAATATGTGTCAACTTAATATTATGATCCAGTGATAAGTAGAAAAAAAAAAAAAGTAAATGTAGAAATTCGTAAGATTTATACTAAGTGAGTGCACCCCTTGCACCCACCACCCTTTTCCTTTCATAACCCTAACGTAATGCTGCTGCTGCTGCTGCTATTTCTCTCTCTCTCTCACTCTCTCGCAAGAGAGCTTAAGAGCTCTTCCCGACTAAGAGGCTTTAGCAGCACTTAACGTTGATATTTTATTAAATATAATTCGCATCCGCTAACTGATGTGAGTGTTAGTTCTCTTCTCCTCCTCTCTCTTTCTCCTCATCCCCATACCTCACCCCTCCAACGCGATATTCCAAAGCTAGAGTAACGTTAGTGATGAAGGGGGATGGGGGAGGAGAGGGTAAGCGTCTTATCATATGATCTTCGATCGTGTTTTCCTTTTGAGTAGAAGGCAAAATAAGATTTCGTGGATAGAAAATGTATTTACTCTTTCTCGAAGAAGAAGAAGAAGAAGAAGAAGAAAGGAAAAAACTCGATCTCATTTTACGTTATTTGTAAGTAAAATAAAACAAATGGAAAAGAAGAAAAAAATATATACGACGAGATAGAAAGATCGTGCCGTAAACTCGTTTGTCGAACCATTAACGAAGTCTTTAGCAACGTTGTTTGGCATGAGAAAAGGGATACACGGTTAACGAGCCAATTTCCACGGAGAGAGAAAGAGAGAGAAAGAGAGAACACCGTGTTCCCAAATGATTATTACTTTCTATTATGTGTTACACTACTGTTCCACGTGTTTTAGCTCTTTTTTTTGTATTTCTTTTTACGTTTTACGTTTTACGGATATCGAAAAATTTAATTAAAACGCGAGAAACCGAACCTCGCTCCCTTCCCCCTCCTATCCCCTTCTCGCTAATCGGAAATGAAATTTTTTTATGTGTTCTTTTTTGTTACTCGTTCAGTTTTGATGCAACTTCTAAAAACAACCACCCAGTGCCTATAGTGTAATAATCTTTTTTTTATTATTTTTAATTATACAGTATTTTGTATTATTTTTATGAAAAGTAATTTTTATATAACTAAAAAGAAGTAAGTTTCAAATATATTTTCAATAATTTACTTTGATTAAAATCACTTCGTAATTCGGATCGTATAATTGAACTTTAAGATAATCTTAAGAAATGTATTTAATAAATAAATAAATAAAACACAATTAAAAATTAAATAGAAAATTGTTTCTTCGTAGATTTTTAAACAACAACTTGATGAGTATTAAATGCAATTGTTAGATAAAAGAAAAAACATATCGAAAGACGATAAAGACAATATATTAACTTTGATTCAAACTAATGAATGACTTATTAAAACAATACAAAGAGAAAGAGTACGATGAACAGAAAGAGAAAGAGAGAGAGAGAGAGAAAGAAAGAGAAATTGTTGGCGAGTTCAATGAACTAAAACTCTTTTCCCGTCATTGTCATTCTAAGCGATTATACTTGACTTCCTTCGATGATTGGTAAACGACGAAGACGAAGACAACGACAACGACAACGACAACGACAACGACAACGACAACGACAACGACGACCACAAGGTCATCGTCTATGCCGAGTTTAGAATGCATCCGAGAGAAGACTTTTCTTCGACCTCGGGAAAAGTACAACGCCCTGATCGTAGTGTCATTGCGATCGTCATGGACTTTCAATTATTTTATCATCATCATCATCACCATCATCATCATCGTCGTCACGATCATCATTATTTCATTATCATCATCGACGTGTGTAGTTTCTACGCATACGGACAAAATTGCCTATATAACGTGTGGCAATATGTAAACGAGTGACCCGGATTCGAGTGCGTTTTATTACACCGGATACGGCGCGACTATATTTATCCGTTCGTACGCGCCAGTGTTCAACACCAAAGAGTGAAAAAGAGAGAACGAACGAAAGAAAGAGAGAGGAAAAGAGAGAAACACGTTTGTCGAAGCAACGCGATAACCACAGGGCGGATACGTTAATCTGTAATAATTAGCCATATCACCGTGTGGTTCGTACAAACTACGACGATTACTATGACGACGAAAATGAAAACGTGATTTTTTTGTTATTTTTATCAAGATATCCTTTTTTTTTTCTTCTATTTTTATACTTTTATCTGTAGTTTTTATTTTTATCTCTTCTGCAATTATCGAAACTAAAATAAATAATCAATATCGAAAGGGAAAAAAGGTTAAGAAGGCAAAAAAGGGTACAGAAAGATAAAAAGATAACCAAGAAAAAATAATTAAGAGGATGTTACTAATTTATTCTCGTCTCATTCAAGATACTTCCATTAATCACTTCGTTGTTTTTTCGATAATTCTTATTAATGATCTCTCGGAGTAGATATCGAGGTAAAATCATTTTTATCAACTTTATCTTCTTTTTTTCTTTATTTTTCAATGCCACATTTAATACCGAAAGGAAATATACGAGATATAATAAGATATAACGAGAGTTTGTTGCTGGCTGGCTGGCTGACTGGCAGCAGGTTAAAACTACGAAAACGATCGTGTTTAACGTTTAAATCGAAAATCACTAACATATTTAAAACATAAAACTATTACGTAATCGAATAAGTAATTGAATCATTCGTGGTAATAATATCATTGCTAAATTTGTTACACTATGCAATAGAATTTTGACGGGAATAAAACCGTATAATAAAATTACGCGAAACTTGCCAAAATAAATTCGATAAACAAGATTTAAAAAAAGAATATTGCAGAGGTGGAAAGTGGGAGGAAGTAAGAAGGAAGACTCCAACAAAATCCGAAGATAATCAAAAACCAATGTAATAAAGAAACAAAAAAATAACGATTAATCAATTAGATATGAACCTTGATGCAACTTTCTTCTCTTACTTCATCAATCCCACGCGCGTACTCTTCGGAACAATGAGAAGATAAATAAAAAAAAAAGAAAAGAGGTGAATGAACGAATTGGGTAAGAAATTTCTTCACGAAGTTCTAAAAACGTTCGATTATCGTTTCTCCCTTCTTCGATAATCACAGCAGCAGTAACAGCATCAACAGTAGCAGTCGTTAACTCTCGTTTCACTCGATGCTAGAAATAGCGAAGAATAAATAGGAAAAGGATAAAGATGAAAGATATCATCCTCTTTCTCTCTCTCACGCACACACGCACCTGCACACGCACATACATACACATAAACACAACACACGCATACTTTCTTTCTTTATCTTACTCTCATTCAGTCAGTCAGTTAGCCCATCCATCCATCCATCCATCCATCCATCTATCCATCCATCCATCTATCCATCCATCTATCTATCTTTTATCTATCCATCTATCTATCTATTTAGCTATATATCTATATATCTTTCTCGGATAGAAAACGTACAGGCAAAAGATATCTACATCGACTTAACGTAGAGGCTAATGCACTCTAATCTAGTCACTATAGGTAGAGACCCCCTCAATGCCATTCACTGCACGTACGTATGCAGCCAATGCTCCGCGGACCGTGCAATGCACCGCCGTGAACCGCAGACCTTCGAGCTTTATATCTATCTATCTATCTATCTATCTATCTACCTCTATCTCTCTCTTTCTCTCTCTTTCTATTTATTTCTTTTTTTTTTCTTTCTCACTAACCTCACTCTCTAAATATACGTATATATGTAAACGTCTGTACGTTTCGTTGTGTGCATTTTAGCAAGTCTAGCGCTTTATGTGTCGGAATTATTTGCTCAATCCGATCGAACGTTGTTAAATGACAGATACACACGTACATCTTTCTATCTTTATTTTTTTCTAACGCAAACTTACTCTTACGATTTCTCTGTCATTTTATTTTATTTTATTTTATTTTATCTTTCTTTCTTTCTGTGTATTGGGTCTTTGATCTCTGTTAGGTTCTTTAGCAATTTTATGCAATGTCCTCCTATCATTAGCTCTCTCTGTAAATAATTCTTTTTCTTATATGTGTGTGTGTGTTTTTTTTATTCAATTCTTAGCGAAAAGGAAGAAAGGAGGACATAGAAACAGCACCGTCCTCGAGATCTTTCTCTCTCTCTCTCTCGATACCCTGGAGAGATATCCATTACCAGAGATCAAATGATCATCATCATCATCATTTACAACAGTACGTGGAAATCCAATCACCTAATGATTTATCTTTAAACGTTAACTATCAAATATTTTTATAATGATCTACTGTTGCATATTATCAAGGTTAACTGTTATAAATTTGCAAATATAAAAGTTAATTAATTTAATTTTTTTTAATCAGAAAAGAATAGAAATAATTAAACTCGGTGAATGGATTTTCTTTTTCTTAACGAAGAAAGAATTTAAATTGTAACGAGAGAGAGGGAGGGAGAGAGGGAGAGAAGAAAAGATGAAAAGGTACCTTGGCAGATGTCGTCTGCGGATTACCATTAAGATACATCTTCCTCGCGTTGTTCTCCCTCCCGGAGAGAAGAGAAAGAGAGAGTTTATTTATTCTCGTTTATGCTGGCATCTCTCGTTCGGTGTATAGTAGATAAGTAGGAATTAAATATTCATTCGGTAGACAGAAACGACGCATTTGTCGAGAAAGTAAAAATTTACTACTAAAATCGTAAAAAGGAAACGGGAGAACAAAGAGAAGAAGATAAAGAGAGAGAGATAGAAATATAAAAATATTCAAAAATACTTGATATTAATTAATTTCACACACAAAGTCAACCCTTTTCTATACATCTCCAAAATTTTTATTTTTCTTATCATAAAAGTGTAAAAGAAAGCTCGGTATTAAGAAGCTATTAACTTCAGAATAAAAATTAAGAATTTAAAAATAATATTTTAATGAAATATAAATATGCCACTGCATACTGAAAATAAACAAAATTTAAATACGAATAATAATTATACAAACGAAGATTATTATATATATAAAAACCTAAATAGAAAAGGATATATCGAACGGGAGAAATTTCAACGAATATAAACTTACCCTCTTATCTTCTTTAAAGTCATCTTCTCCTCCCTTCCTGTCATCCTTGAAATAAGAAAACAAGGAACAGGAAGAAGAGAAGAGAATGAAGAATGAAGAGGATAAGAAGTGGGCGAGGAAAACTCGTGTTGGTAACCGTCATTGTGCATTATTAACGCTTGATTTGTCCCATCTTACCCACCCGGTAGCAATACCACCTACGACGACGACTTTTTGCGTGGCTTTCATAAAAGTGTCGCGAACTTTGAAGAAGGTCTCTTCTTCTTCTTCTTCTTTTTCTCGCAGTCCAAAAAAGATTATATTCAAATTCGCATATATTTTCCAGAGATTGTAAAGCGAGAAAGGGGGGAAGAGAAGGAAGAGGAAAAGAGATTATGTATGGATTTCTTCTGGCCGACGGTGAAAACCCATGCATTTTTATCAGGCTAATTTCGGCTGTTGTTTGTTCCTTTTTAGACAAAAAGAAAAAAGATCTCTGAACTCCTTCCCTTCCTTCCTATCTCAACCCGTCCTGTTTTAAAGGGATGAACAAAAAAATACACGGGGAGAAAATTAAAATGAAAACAAACATAAACAAAACAACATTCACTACGTTTGTATCGAACGTTGGATATATTCGGTTGGTGGAAATGAAATGTCGGATTTTTGGCTTACAATTTAATGAGGAAAATCTGACTGTTTTTTTTTCCACCAACCCAATATTTCGTTGATACAAAAAAACAAAAATAAAATAAGGGAAAAATATATAAGTTAGAAAAGAAAATCTATTGGTTCGTTCGTTATATAATATAATATATTTTAATATACTTTAATATACTTTATTTTATATAATATTATATTATTATATTGAATTTATCAACTTTTCTTCGTTTTTATTTTAGCGTAATATATTTCAACCCGAGACGACCCTTTCTCGTTATTCGTATATTTTGTCGAATATTATAGAGAAAAATAAATAAAAAAATAAGATACTAGGTTTGGAATTAATTTTGTATAATATATGACACTAGAACAATTTTCGTTATTACGTAAGAGTGCTGCTGACAGTAGTGGTGGTAGTGGTATTATAGAGAGTAGTTTTATTTTTTTCTTATTTTTATTTTATTTGATATACACAGTAAAGGGGATAATAGAAGTTGGATGGATGACGATAAGGGACATAGTTTATGACTCGCTTTAGTTTCTCGTTGAAATCCAGAGAAATTGTCGTGTACGTATCATCTCCTTCGTGTCTCTCAGTAACGTAAAAAGAAAGAAAGAAAGAAGAAAAGAGAGAGAGAGAGAGGAGGGAAAGAAAGTGGGAAGAAACCTGACAGCCGGCGCACTCGCATTATTAGGAACATAAAAGCCAATGTCGTACGTTTCGAGACAAAACGACGGTGTGCTGCTGCTTCGTCGTTCATACGTCTCCTCCATCTTTACCCACCCTTATATTTTTTTGTTTCCCCTCTCTCTTGTTTTTTCTCCCCATCTTCCTACATAAAGTTGAAAAATTCTTCCTTTTACTATGTTTTTATTTTTTTCCCCCTTCTTTCTTTATTTATCGTCCATTGTGTCTCTCTAAAAATAATTTATATTTACACGATTATATATTCACGTAACACACGATTTTTATAATCATATTTGTTCTATTCAAATTTACGATAATTTATAGAATAGTTTATATATTACATTGTCAAGCATGAATTGAAGCAAATTTCAATTCAATTATCTGTATTTTTTTGTTCCATTTCATACTTGACAGGCTAATACTTTATAAAAGAAAATATAAATAATAAAACAAAACAAAAATCTAACGAAATTATTGGCCAATGCAGTTTTAGTTGAATAAACAGTATTAGGTAATTTTCTCTTTTCTTCGACTTCCTAGGTGAGAATAAACAAAGAGAGGGGGGGGGGGGAAGAAAGTAAGAAGCTTTCGGAGGTCCTTGAAAATATTTTTATACTTTGTAGATCTAAAGATAGAAGAGAAAACTGCTGTGGGACCGTGTGTGTGTGAGATTTTTCTTGTCGTTGAGTTCGCAGGTTGCGGTTCCCGACGACGAGACGAGTTGTTTCGTATGAGAATAAAAATGATTTTTCTTTTTTTTTGGTTTTTAGCGGAGAATAGAAAAAAAAGACCGAAAACCACCGAAGAAGACTACGACGACTTCTTAAAATTTTACTTCGAGAGAAAACACGCTCCAAGTATTTCCAAGCCCTTTTTTTTTCTCTCGCGCACATAATTTTTTGTCTTCTTCTTCTTCTTTACTTCTTTCCTTTTTTTTTGGTTTCCCATAAGGTGTAACGTCGGTACTAAAATAGTAAACCATATTTCAGAAAAGTCAGAATATAAAAATGATATTTTTTTTTTACGTTTTATCCAATATTCTTACTCAATTCAACGATGAAGCACACACAGAGGATACGCAAGCTGAATTCATAGTAGTATTCGATAAATCGTTATGCATGATTAGATACAATCTTGTACTATAATAAAGATTTATACATGTATGTAATATTTTAAATCCATCAACGTAATACCATTTACAAAATTTATTAGTTCATTCGATTTGATTTTAATTAAATCAACAGTCGATTAAAAACTTGTTCCTGTTATTGTAAAATAATTCGATATTTGACTTTACATTCATTTTCCTTTAATTATATTTCAAAAATTATTAACCAACGTACACGAATAGTTGGAATAACATCCAGAAACATTTTGCAATTTTTTTATTTCCTTCGATCCACTAAAAGAGATTCCTAAGATTATTGAAGATCATAATTCTGCGTACGTTGAGAGTCGTAAAAGCTAGAAATATCATTCTAAGTCTCCGAAATTCCAATGTTTCTTTCTCTCTCTCTCTCTTTATTTCTGTGTCACGCAGGGTTACAAACAAGCTTGGAAACTATCTCGCAAGGTTTCCTTTGGAGAAGGAATCGCTAGCGAAACGTCGAAGAGTGTAAAAGACGAGCCGTAAAACGAAGACACACGCTGAGACATGGTAGACGTGTACGCACATTCACATTCACTCACGTATCTACAAACATGCGTTATATGTCATGCGTACCATCATCGTGAAAGAAAAGAACACCGTGTGTCCTGTGTGTCACGTTGCGAACAAGACGGGGGCGGAGAAAGTACTGTAAAAGGGTACGTGAAATACGACTGGTATTACTGCCTGTCGATACTATCACAAGACTTTTTTTTTACTATTTCTTTTTATTGGGACACTTTTACGCACTTTTTTCCAATTTTTCCATCATACCGTGGCACCAATAGGGTTGGATCATCAATTTTCAAACAAATTTATTTTCTTTCTACCAAATCATTATCATCGAAAATCGCGTTACACTAAGCACTAATAGACAGGGGATAGAAATGACAGAAGAAACGTATCGTAAAATGAAACGAGAAAAATACGAGAATAAGTTGTTGAACGAATTTGTTTTCTAGTTTGTTTCCTTCTTTTAAATCAACAAAATTGTTTCAATGTTGAGCTAAAAATATGTCAAATCAATTTTAATTGTACACATTCAAACGACGCGAATTTATAACACTGTGTTACAAACGTGTTTTATGCAAATTATAGAATTGAAATTTCTTATGTCAGGTGCAGAAAAGTGCAAGAATTTGTAGCCGAACGTTGGTATAAAAAGCATTCGAAAATACGACTTCGTTCCTAAACGTGTTGAAGTAAGAAAAAAAAGAGAGAAAGGGGTAAGGGGAAGAGGGCTGTTGCCACGCGCTTCTCGTTTATAAAAGAAAATGTGTTTCTCTTATTCGAGATAAGATACCGTACATTTGCTTTATCGCTAAAAGGGGAATAGAAAAATCATTCTTCTCGAGGAGAAGAAACGTTCACAATGGCTCGTTGCATCGGAATTACTCTCATTCTATCCGTACGAAGATAAGACTATCGAAATTGTTTGCATTGGCGCCAATCATCGACGATTTACTCTAACGTATACAATTTCATACGAATTGTAGTATGATGTATATATTATACAATACATTTCTATAAGATTTCTTCGATAAACTGAAAAATAAAACGGTGTAATATCCAAAACGGCTAGAAATCGAATACGTACTCAAAAAATAATAATAATAATTATAAATTGATTAAATATCCATCCATATGTATATGAGTGCGTTTAAATACATGCATACGTACGTGCGTATACGTGTGCTTAGGATCGTGTAGACGCATAAATGAGAAAATTTACGTGATTGGTTAGACTAGGACGTTAAACGTAGGATCGATGCACCCGCGGTTACAATAGTAACGGCGCAGAGAAAGAGAATGCATTGCGAATTATGCATGTACGTGGTGCGTTTGACAGGTCGTTCCATGCAGACACAGAGAGACATGGACACAACAAAGTCTTGCTCGTTATTGTTGGCTTCACCCTTTCGACGACGCAACGTCTGCCGTTGCTTATATACATTTACATACGTGTGTCTCTCTGAAACGTGTTTCAAATTCTTTAACAATTTTTATCGGCAACATTGTTTTTTTTCTTTTTTATTTCCACGAATCATCGTCCGATTTTCTTCACACCCTCTGCCAAAAAATTTGTGTGTTGCTACACACAAATACACACAAATTTTTAAGCATGTATAAAAACGATTAGGCAATAATTAGAAACATTGACAGAACGTGCACACCTAGATTCAACTTTGATTCATCCTAGTATTTGTTATTCGGTGTACATAAGAAGCGTGCAATGATAGGCAACCTGAGTAATCGTTAAGATGATGAAGAAGAGTAAGGAGGACGGGGGAGAGGAAGGGAAAGGAAGGTGGAGTCTGGCATGGGTTCTCGTTTCTTGGCACGTACGACGATTTCTTTGACCCCTTGACGTCCACTGAACTTATGAGAGTTTTCTAAACTTTCCTTGTAACAATGACATCGATCGAGAAGAAAAAAAAAGTATTCTTACACGTACACGCGGGAAGAGATGTTAAACCACCGCATGCATCATCCTGTATTTTTTTGTGTCTTTTTTACATATCATTTATTTATCTAATTTTTGTTTCCTTTTATATCGAGTGATTATAATTATGAGAAAGAAAAGAAAGAAAAATATAGGACAAGAATGATGATCTCCTAACTTAATTGGGTATCGTAATCTAAATTTGGTTAGAGTAGAATTAAAAAAAAATGAAATCAATTCTCGTAACTCCCACGCATAGTTGTACTTTGATTTTCTTAGACCCCAACGGAGAGCTCGTGAGAAAGAAAGAAAGAAAGAAACACGAACGGATTTATAATGACGTCATCTTGCCATAACTTTGCCTGGGTCAATTATCACAAGAACAATAGCTTTTTCTCTCCCGTTTGGTTATTATGCTCGTGAAACGCTTATCGTTGACTCTTCACTCTTGGAGACAAAAAGAAATGAGTTGGCAAGCAAGCAAGCTAGCTAGCTAGCAATTCGCTCATGGTCTTGCTTTCGACCTGAATGACGTCATAACAATTTTGAGATAACAATATATAGTTTATAATTATAACGACAATGGGGATTTAACTTTTTCAATCTATTTCTATGGTTCTATCTTTTTTTATATTTTTTTTTTTTATATTATTAATTACTTTTCGAACTAAAGTCTCGTCAATATATCTCGATCTTTGATAACGTGACTTTTATTCTTCTTCTTCTTTTTATGAGGACTTTAACACTAATGAATATAGTTAAAACATGTTTTTAAATTATACATCACTCGTTAGTGTACAGGATAAACTATTTTGTTTAATACTTTGACTTATTGTTAGATAAAAAAATTTAGTTAGTTAAATCGAATATTGAATTTTAGTGACAATAGCAAACATTTCATTAATTTAACAAATTTATTTTATTTAAAAATGATTACGAACTTCCAAGTAACTCATACATCTAGAAAGAAAACAAGAAACAAATTCTAGAAGACCGATATAATTTAGTAAAGTTTCAGGAATGATGACACGCGTGCGTTATCTCTCAATCTTCAACTTATACTTGGAATAATCTCATATATTTTCTTGATACAGATAAAATACAATAGTAAAACAATTCTATTTTTTTTTTTCATCTACATTCATTGATTCTGAAACGTGTCACCGAGGTACAAGAAAACTGACAAGAGGACACGCACGAAGTTGAGTTTCCGTGAAGTTAGCCGATGCTGTTCCATTATCAGAACAGCTTCTTGAACCGGATCATAAATCGAAGGCCTACGTGTTCTAAGAGAACCGGTACTCATCATCCATCGCCATTCTCGTATAGACTAGTATAGGCTAGTTGACTAGCTGGTTTGTTGGTTCCTTGGTTGGTTGCTTTGCTTGCTCTCCATTGCTAGATCGTAGTTCAATTAAAATCATACAAGAGAAACGACAAGTTCTCGATGCTTCGCCTACTACTCTAGAAAATCAAACGTTCAACGATGGAGACGTTGTTGTTGTTGGTCGTAATGTTCTCGGTGAACAAGGAACGAGTTAGCAAATGACAGAAAGAAATAGAAAGAAATATATATCGAGTGATATACTACAATGTAATAGAAAATGTCGAGCTAAGCGAGTATTCTCGAACGGAATTTCCTCAGGCCTTTCCCATTTCCCAGATCACGTTCGAGAGAGTCCGAAACGTGCCGGACTATTATTAGAATGCAAACCTAAACCAACGACGACTATATTTTTTCCTTCTCTTGGAATTTTCCTATCTAACGAGCAGTTATATTTAATTTAAATATATATATATATATTACATTTGCCGAACATCTGGAGACACATAAATAACGATTTAAATATCTTCCGTAGCACGTAGAATGAACAAATCACGATAACCCTAGTAGTAGACCACCCAATTTACATCATAATACCACAATAACCATAGTCATTTATATCACTTCTATTTTAATCACTGTTCCAACACCTCCCCCTGTGAAAACAACTTATTAGTAATACCTGACTACCAAATAAACCTTTTTTTTTCTATTTGTATTTCGATTACTCAGAAAAATGTTTTCATAACGTTTAACGTAATTGTTTACAATTGAGTGGTATTTTTAATGGTTTCATATCATATTCGAATGTAATTATGAAATTATCCATAATCGATATAACATGGATTTAATCTTGTTGTACATGGAAGTAAATCATACGTAATTATCACGAGAAATCGGTCTATTAATTTCAACGGATTGATAGACGAATTACTATGACCGATAATCTCGAGAAAGCTCTAATGATTTCTATCTATCGCTGTCTCTATTTTACATCCTTCTCTCTCTCTCTCTCTATCTATCTATCTCTCACCCTGTTTCGTGATTTTGCAGGCAGCCATAAGCACCGAACGTCACGAGAACATAGTACATAGGACTAATTTGTTTGTGTACGCTTGCAAAGGTCTGTGAGATCTTGTGTACAGCAACCACAGTTAACGGCACACCATTGCTGCGGTTGGCAGCTACCAACGACCGTTCATAGAGATTTACTCGACGATTATTGCGTTAGGGTAAATAATAAAAGATCTCTTAAGATATAAAGGAGAAAGAGAAAGAGAGAGAGAGAGAGACTATCAAATAGTATATTGTTTCAAATATTAGATCGTTTCACAAAAATTTCTCGATCTAGTTTCTACTTTATGAAACTAGTTGTTACGGTGTATAATTATTTTTCTTATTATTAATAAAAATACACTATTATCTTTTTTCCTGATTTGCATTATCAGTTGGTAAAAATAAAAATTAAGAAATTATTGCATCTTTGAAATTACTTATTATATTTTGAAGAAAAAAATTATTTCAGAAAGACCGAAAATGTATATATTTTCATATAAAAATACGAATTGTGTGCGAGGGGGAGGAAGAAAATAGATGACGACAGAATATGATTGAGTAAAAAGATAAAATTAAAACAGAGACATAAGAAAAAAATAGATAACGATCTCGTAGTTGCTATTACGTATGACACACACGGTAACTCGAGTAACGTAATAAATATATATTTTGTAGTACACCACTAAGGTGTTAGAATAGCCTTAGGTGTAGAGTATAAAGATATACTTATATATGTTACTATTGCAATTCTTGTTCGTTGTGTCTGCAAGACTTACATATATATATACATAATACTTTCGATCTAGCAGGTGGAGCATAGCAAAGAGAATTTAAATCTCGGTTTATCGTTCCCGCCATCTGCTTCCCTCTCGAAAAAGTCTCTTTTCCCACTTCCTATTTCTCCAACTTTAACCGCGAGCAAATCTGCACGCGAATCGTTTTCGTAAGATAATCTTTACCCAACCTCCTCCCTCCTCTCTCCTCCTTCCCCTATCCTCCTGCCCAGTTCCAACGCGTAAGCCACTTTATGGATACCTTTTCTCTCCAGACTTCCGACATTTTACACGAAACGCGATCGACTTACGTTATCCTCGAACCTAAAGCGAGATCATTATACTTCATCGAATTCACATGTTAAGAGGATTTAATAATTAGGTATACCTTGTTTGCGTGTTCAATTATGTTTGAACTTTATTTAAAATTGTTATTCGAATTTTGAATAGGATAATAATGAACGAAACATAGGATGATATATGCACCAATTGAAAATTTATTGAGTTGGTGAAAAATAAATGTCGGATTTTCCTTTTGAATTGTAATCAAAAGTATCGACATTTAATATCCACCAACCTAATATTTTTATACTCGTCCAATTTAATGAAAAATTGTTCCCTTCTTCTTCTTTGATTAAGATAATATTATTTTTTTCTTCATAAATGTTCTTTTCTGTGAAGACATTAAAAAAAGGAATAAGTATAAGAATAAGAAGAAGAATAATAAAAAAAAAAGGACCAGTTGTCGACAATTTTACGGGCTTCCGCAGGTAATTATGTAGCCGTTCAGTTATTACGACGACTATGCAGAGTCATAAAATCGTTACGAGTGATCGTCGTTAGCCCTACGAATTAGCCTCCTGACGTTTATGAACCATCGATCTCGGAAACATCAAGACTAACTTGTATCTCTATGTATGTGTGTGTATTTGAGAGAGAGAAAGAGAGAAAGAAAGAAAGAAAATCATAGTAAAGTCTTCTCTCGTCCTTCGTATTTTCTTTCGCCACAGGAATGTAATATAACACTGGCGTGCGACGATGCTATCGAATCGTTCTCGCACCGTGGTAGGTCCTCGTAATTTTTTTTCTTTTTCCAAACCGTACAAAAATCATTTTCCTCGGTCATTTTCAAAAAGATTACTATCGGTTCTGGAGAAATAAAAAAAGAAGAAAAATGGAAGAACAATAATAGAAATTAAATAAATTAAAATTACATTTCAAAAAGCGACCATTTTTTAGAACACTCCAGTTAGTTGAAAAAAGTGAACTTTAACATAAAAAATAATAATTTTTGTATTCGATCAAACTTCATCAATTTATGAATATATTTTGATTATACCTACACTTTCCAATACACGGTGTATCTGATTTTTGGCATAAAATAGTAGAACATTTATTTATTTTTATTGGAAAATTAACGAACGATTTAATAAATAGTAACATTTATGACTATCGATAGGATCGATATATCATTAAACGATATAAATTTCTTTGGAAAGTTTTGCAATCGATTGAAATTCGATTCAAGTACGACATAAACTATGCGTTACAACCTAATATATTATACAATACAAAATATATATATATATATAAATTGTCATTGTAAAATCACGATCAACGGGTAATGGACATGGAGTGCTGGTTGATATCTATTTTGCTTACTAATTGTTAACAATCACGATGAAAAACACATTGGTCGAATGCAGAAAGCAAGCAAGCAAGAGAGAAAGAGAGAATGAGAAAGAGAAAGAGAGAATGAGAGCGAGAGAGAGGAAGATAATATAATAGACCAGACGGGGGTTGGTTCGTAGTGGCACTCCCTGTCTGCCGACCCACGCCACCTATCCTGCGGCCTGTCACATGATATTATTATGTGCACATGCCCATGTATCACCAAGCTACCTGACAGATCGGGCTCTGTATATCTCTGTACAATACCATGCCAGTAAAACTAGGTGCGTTCTTTTTATTTTTTTTTCTCTCTCACACACACGTATCCAAACATATATTCGAAGAGTACATGTGAGTACCATGTGCGTACATGTGCATCAGACCTCGACGTGTAGGATAAAATGAACGAGCTTGTCTTGTCCTCTTTCGTTCGTGCTACCATCATCACCACATTCACCTCTCTTCCTCATCCTCATCTTCATCCTCATCCTCATCCTCATCCTCATCCTCATCCTCATCCTCATCCTCATCCTCATCCTCTTCCACCCAAAAGCGACTTCGTTTCCTTCGGAACAACTTTTAAGGTCACAGACCTCTGATATACTACGGCAGGCTCATCTCACGTATTGAACGAAACGGGGGCGAGACCTCGGACCCGTCAAGAGAAAATCTCTCGTTTATCGTCCTCTTTCTTCTCCTTCTTCTTCTTATCCTTTCTTTCTCTTTCTCCTCAGCTGATCGACTATACGTTTAGCTCTCTCTCACTCACTCTCTTTCTTTCTAAATCTCAATCTCTCTTTCTGTTTCTCGATACACCTTCTCGAATTACATCCAGGTAAGTTACGATCCACTGGATAGATAAAACTCGAAGTGATGCTGCTTGATGCTGATGCATACTACCTCGGTAACGATAGTCTTCTTGGTCTTTCGTTACATCTATTGAATTTAAAATAAAAAAATAAATTAAAAAAAGACAAGAGTATACTTCCACTCAAATTTCCAGTAGCTAAAATATATCTATAGCTAAATAAAAAATGATTAACGATCAGGGTTACTCTAAACGAGTTTTATTACGAAACGATTATCATCAAATTTATATGTGATCAATTAAACATGATGCATATTTCAAATAGAAATTACTACAACAAGATTTTAAAAACCAATCATCATCATCGAGAGAATCAAACTAGTATTGCTTTCATTGTTTGTGAACAAACAATTCATTTGTTTATTAATATTATTCCAAGAACGTAAAACGAAATACAAAAGGGTGGGTAAATTTTAAAATATATTTGAACTTTTGTTGCTTTTGTGCAAAACGAAACGGTCCACTTTCTTTGGCAAAGGAATCTTAGCGAGTGAAAATTAAGTAAGAGCGTGAAGAAAGAGAGAGATAGAGGACTTGTCTCGGAACGTTAAACTTACAAGAAAGAAAAATAAACAACAGAAGAAGAAGAGGAAGAAGACGTAACGCTCGTTAAGAAGAGAGAACTTGGTCGAGAGATATATCCTCCAAGAAGGACGCCTTATTCTTATTCTTCTTATTCATGTTGTTCTTCTTCTTCTACCTCGTGAACTCACAAAGGCTACCCTGATTGGCCGTGGATGATTTAGTATAGTGCGTTGGCGCTCACTCGCGCGACACATCCTTGTACCGTGCACGATATCCGTAAAAGATTCGCATTTAATACGAGCCACTGCACGACTAACACACAAGAACCCTCATCTTCTCTTTTCTCTTTTCTCCCTCCTCTGTTCTTCTTTCTCATATTTCTATCTTTCTCTTATTTTACCGCGAACCTTTATTAGAACGGACTTAGAGAGAAAATGATGAACAAAACATACCGAAGAAGATGGGATACTCACGAAGATAGTTGACCTTTCTTCATCCTTTAACACCGTAACAATTTCTTTTATTAACTTTTCTTTTTAGTAACATCGTACAAATATATCCTGCTTTATATTTTCAATATCATAATGTTAACATACACGCTTGTATCAGTTTTTTTTCAAATACATATATTGGAAGAACAATAATAATAATTGTACGTGTGCTGTACTTGTTTCATTGCTTTGTATATTAGATTGTCAAGTATGAAATAGAGCAAAAAATGCACATAATTGAGTTGAAATTTGCTCCATTTCATACTTGACAACCTTTTATCTACAAAAACTTCCTCAACAGTAAAATGAATAAATAAAAAAGATGTTAAATGATTTTTGCATGGAAAAAAAAATTGGTTAAGATTCTTTACCTCTCTTTCTCTCTCTCTCTCTCTCTCTCTCTCTTTGATATTATATTTAAATATAAAAAAATGTTTTCCACCATCCACCTATCCCCCCAACTTGTGTCTTATTCCCTCTTTCATTTTTCCAAGGAAACATTTTTTGTTAAGCTCCTTTCATCAGAAGGGATACAATATTTCCAGTCGAATACCGATTTGATATTATACTTTCAGTCGCATCTTCTTAACGCGAGGAGCTTTCTTTGATCGCGTTTACGCGCCATGAGTTACCTTACAACGAAATCGAGTTATTAAAGCACGAATGGTTTCGAAGTAGTAGGAAGCAGCAGCAGCAGCAATAGCAAAAGTAGCTCGGAGACATTCGTTCTCGTCATGCGAAAAAAACATCCCAATTTTTTTGTTATTTTCCCTTCTCATAATACGCGATTCCTCATACTCACTCTCTTTCATTGTTAGTTTTCAAGTTTTCACTTCTTCTTCGCCATAAACGAGAGACGTGTTTTTAGATCGAAAAGTAATTCCGTAGATTGTCTTACCTAAAACAGAAAAAGAAAATATCCAAAATTAATTAAAAGTTAAAATGAAAAAGGTTTGATTTGTGTTATACAATTTAAAAGTTCCAATCATCTTGTTATACGTGTGTCGGTTACTATTGACTGACAATACTAAATTTAACCCTTATCAGACGTATGCCATTCTCTTCTCACGTGACATTACAACTTTTTACCATAGCAGACGTTTGTCACCTGTTACGTGACATAGCAAACTCTTAACTCCTTTGGACGTATGTCACGTAGTGGGTAACGAAACAATATAAAAGAAGTCTCAAGACAATATATATATAGAACTTTTAAAATTGAAACACATTCGAATGATACACGATATTTCTTTCTAAATAAAACGATTATTTAATAAGTATTTTATTTTCTTGATTCAAAAATATCAAATAAATCATCTAACGTAAAAATCATGTATCTTCAAAATGAACTGTCGATCATGAAAATCTGACAAGACGAACGCGTAAAAAAAAAAATAAGAACTTTAAATAATAAAATTAATCATGTATTTGTACGAGAAGCTAATAATCAAATTGTAAGTGCAAAGGCAAATATCATAACACTTGGAAGTATCGGGCATGAAATTTGTGAAACAAAAGGTCTCTCTGTTTGCGAGAGAACGAACTCTTTGAAGAAAGTCTCGTTTGTATTAAATATATGTATATACATATGCGTGTTTATATGCGTGTATGTGTGTGCATAGAAAGACATTTGTTCATTCGAGCGTAAGGGAGACAATCTTTCAGGTTTCTCAAGCTATTTGCTCTTCTTTTCTCGTTCGTAAGAAAGAACCAACGCAGACGAAAAGAGGATGGGGTGAAGAGTGGGGATGGAGCACGGTTATGGCAGGAAGAAAAGGGAAAAGGGAAAGAAGACGAAGAAGAAGAAGACTACCTCAAAGAACGTAATGAAAATAGTCCTGCCTAATTCGGCGCGACCTCCAACCGCAAGGTCCGACTTTTCTTATCTAAAAATGGCCTCAGTTCACCGGACCACCCTCTCATTATGGCACCGTAATAACCACTCCCGCTATATCCTTTTATTCTTTTTTTTCTTCTTCCTCTTCCTCTTCTTCTATTCCCCTTTCCATCCTCCATCGTTATCCTCTTCTTTCTCTCCCCTTTCTTCGGTTCTAAGCTTTGTTCAACAGCTCGCAGTGTCACGATTCTTATACGCCACAACTATTACTTGAATCTCTCCCTATTGTTCGACAGAATTCTTTACTTCGAAGTAATATTCGAGGATAAGAACAGAACGAAACTGAACTGAACTGAAGTAAACGAAAAGATAGAAAAAGGAGGGACTAAAATTCTCATGCATCGTTTCTAAAAACTTTTCTGACTTCATTTTGTTTTATTTTTTCTTCCTATTTCCTTCCACTAACTTATTGTCAGAATTATGTTCCACAGAAGGTAATAATAATAATGGTACTTCAAAATTGACTCGTCAAATCGAAGAGAAGATTTTTCTTTACGAGTTAAATTTTGTTCTCCCCGTTTACCTGCAGCATCCTTTTTCTTTTACCTCTTTTCTATTCTTCCTCCCTCTCACTAACCCCTGACCCTAAAGATCCCTTCATCTTCGTAACTAACCCCTCTCTGGCCATTCGCTACGAAATACGTAAGTGCCTTCTATTACAGCTATCACGCGACTCCTTACTAAACTCTCGTATCATTAAACGAACAAGTTACACGGACCGGAAACAATGAACATATTCCAGCCAATTTTCTAGAAAGTACCCCCGTGTTCATATCACATGGAGGAGGAAAACACTATATCGAAAGCTTTTGGCTAATCTTGGTTTGGTCTGGTCTCTCTCACTCTCTAATTTTCTATGGCTATCATTAACCTTAGAAGAGAAAGAAAAAAAAGGGGAAGAGAAGGAAAGGATAAGAAAAAACCCAGTACTCCTACCCTACTCGATATCTCTTCCTTTCTTATGGTCAGGAAGAAACAGTGAAAGTACAACGTCCTATTCGGCATGGTCTAGCCTCTCCAACACCAAACACCCCCAATCCAACCCATTTGAACAATTTCGGCTGACAGTCAACGACTACGATAGAACCTAATTCCAAGGTTCTTATCAGTCTGCACCTTCGACCTCTAAGAGAAAGACAGAAAAGTACGAAGTTTGGTGAGATTTTAGTCTGCTAGTGTTACTTACTTCTCTCTGTGGATAACAGAAAGAAAAAGATAGAAATAGTAAGGATTATCCCATCGTCTCTCTCTCTCTCTCTCTCTCTCTCATTCAGACACTTTCTCTTTCTCTCTTAGCCCGTTAACATCTTTGGGCTAAGAAACGTCGAGAATCAGCGTTTCGAGCTTGATTTTCTCGTTACAAGGTGTTAGTTATCCAGTAAAGAGAAGACTCGAAGAACCACCAAGGGGGAGCAGCATCTAGAATAGGATAGGAAAAAGAGAGAGGAGAAGAGAGACACTTCGTAAAGACGTGCCAAGGGACAAAGAAGTTGAAGAGGGTTGAATGAAAAAGGAGGAAGGAGGCAGAGTATAAGGAAGACAAGGATAGATATATTCGAAGTAAAGGGAAAAGGAGGAATCGTGTACCTAATCCTGCAACTACCAGTAATTAGCGACATTTGCATATCTCGCACTCAGAGACTGTGTCTCTCTTCTCTCTTCCTTTTTCCCTCCTACTTCTTCCTCTTCTTCTTCTTCTTCTCTTTCAACTTCAAACGGAAGAAGATATTTACATGCGAATAACTCCGTACTTTCAAGTAATGACAAAAATGACAATTGTCTTGTAAATAATAAAAAAAAAAAGCAGAATGTACTTTTATGGCACGTTATTGCACCGTGAAACGATTCACTTTTCAAAAACGTTTTTCTTCGTAATTGCAAAGAATGCTAATTTGAAGGGATATATTTATATAGGAACCTATGACTCAGTTATTATTATTTTTTTCTCGAAATTAGATAAGTCACTCGAACCTATAAACATGAGAATAATAAAGATAAAATATTTTTATGTTGATAAAAAAAAGAAATGAAAGAGTTTTCTCGTTCGATATTCTACAAATTAATTAAAAGGTACAAAACGTTCTAATCCAAATTAATAATTATTGGGATATCAATATTTTAGACGAAAGAGTTAGTCCTAAAGCAAATTGGATCGGATTGGATTCGGATATATTTGCTTTGATAGTAAATCCGATCAACACTTGGAATTTAGATTTAGCGGATTCGAAACGGATGGTTGTTAGATGCTCAGCACGCGTCTCGAGAAGTGGGAAGAAACCCCACCCGATCGAAACACGGTCCAAGGATTAGCAAGATCCAAATCACCAATTTGGAAAAGCTCGAGTTTAGCTACGCTCAGCACGTGTAGGCCCTCGAGGTGGTTACTTTCGATCGGGATTTGTGGTTAGAAGGTGCTGATAGAGTTCGGTTTGTAGTTTCTATAACGCGATCTACCTTGATTATTAATGTACCGACAACAAACAGATGAACCTTTTTGCAAAATTGGTTTAACTATTTGTTTACGCATTAATTATTGACAATTGATTACATTGCCAGCTTTTATAGTTGATCGGGTATCCTAAAAAAATGTTGGCAATCAAATATAAAAAAAAAAACAATAAAAAATGTATGAAATGTCAAAGGTCTGTTACCGCAAGACGATGACTATTTTGATCTTCTACCTCTCTCATTTTGGTTATCTAGCACTTTCTCTTGATCGTTTTGCATAATCGTGAGATAATTTGCTCGCTTTATCATCCATTCCTACCTCCTAATGTCTGAGAAAGTTTGGTACGTCTGGAACGCAAGTAAGGGGTGACGACAATACCGCGTTAATGACGCCATGAAAGAACTATGATTAAGAGCAGTAAACCGCTTTGCAAATTGCCGAATGTTCTCGTGAATAGTACATATCAAGGAGATAAAGGGAACCGGGCACATCGATTGCGAGAAAGTTTTATAATGACAAAAGAACGATTTAACACCAATTATTGGATAAATCCATCAAGCCATATGATGCACTCAACTATTTAAATTTCAAATATACGTAAAGAATTTTCTTCTACAGTTCATTCTCTCTACAGTTTAAATCTTTTTCTTCTACAGTTTAAATCTTTGAGGTATACAAATTTAAAAAGCGAAAATAAAATTGCAATTTGCATAGATTAATGCGTTTTCGCTTGCACATATTTTATTCTGTTTATTTATTTTATACATTTACCGTTATTTCATAGAATAACCAACAGAATTATAAACTTCAAATAAAAATAATTAAACTGTACGACCATGAATAATTTTAGCTTTTTGAGGTGGGTTAAAAAGTATCCAATCGTGGAATAACAAAGCTAAGCCAAAGGTGGGACAGTTATTATTCCACAAAGCTCCAAAGAGTTAAATTAACAAACGTGATTTTAATGAAAACTGCGGCCATAAGAAGGCACGTGAAATTTTATGATTGGAGGTATAAATGATCGATAATGTAATGTTGTTAATAGCAGCAACAACTTTACCTTTTGTATTTTTTGTTTTTAAGAAAATAAGATTGATCGGAATGAAATTAAAAATACTTCAGTCTGATGTACGGAAAATATGTATAAGGGCCAAACCATAGAACGACATTCGCGGTACTTGACTTTATTGCTAATAGGATGTTGCCCGGTTAATTCCCAGCAGAGCGAACGGGCTGACTCAGGCCCCGTGCGGGAACTGCGTAAAGTTTCGAAGGGTGGAGATAGGTGGTGGAAAGGAGAGCAGATAGAAAGGGGGAGACACTAAAATTTTACTGCCGAAGGCGGCTCGATGAATTTGCATGGAAATGAGCGAACCGAGAGACACTGGGATAGTATGAGAGAAAAAGAGAGAGAATGAATGAGGGAGAAAGAGAGAGAAAGAGAGAAAAGCATCGAAGAGGGACTTGGTGAGAAATATAACTCGGTTACGTCTAATGAGCACTGAAAAGAGAGAGAGAGAGAAAGATTCTTGACACGAAGGAAAGGGCGAATGATGTGAAAGTCTCCTTCGAATTGTCTCACGAATATCGCAAATTCTCTTTCCCATCCAAATAAACTTGATGTTGTTATATTTCGAGAACCATTTAGGTAATCGTAAAAATTTGAAATCAGTGAACTACGAATGGTCGATATATTCCTCTACTCTATGCCATAATAGTACGCAATAATTCTTATTTCTCAATCATCTTTAATCCTTTATTTTATTGTCATCCTATTTCTTTCTTTCTTTTTACCATACCAATTTTCTATAACACCAGTTCGTAACTTTGACATATCAATAAAACGGTCTGTAACTTTTTTCCAAAACAAAACATATACATTTTGGATATTAATCATACCGGTAATTGCATAAAAGTGAAACAATTCTGACAATCTGTGCATTAAATACGCGTTTCTGTAAAAGATAAATTAATTCAACACTCTACGTTATATTAAAATAACCCTAAATTTATTTTTAAATTTATTTCAGACTGTTACTGTGATTCACGTAACAAATCGAATATTAAATTGACTCATTGTGAAAGTAAAAAAAGGAGTGTGGTATTAATTGCCTATCAGATATCTTTGAAGAATGTAAGAAAGTCCTTGTGATCTTTGACAATTACCATAATTGAAATTTCTTCTCGAAAAATTAGATGATAACAAAAAAATTGTTATATATTGAAAGAAATAGAGAAAACAGAGAAGCAGACAAAAATATAATTACTATTCGTATTTAAGTATGGATTACAGAAGGATATACAACGACGACATGAGAATTCATTTAAATGACGAAATTACCGAATTCGTGTATAAGCCTTGCCCGTAAGCTTCTTACAGGAGTTAACTAACCTCATAAAATTAGCGGGTAGGTGTAAACTTTCTTCTCTTCCTGCCCAGTAACAGCAGCAGCAGCAGCAGCAGCCCTTAAAACTCTGCATCCCCTTTCTTACTACACCCCTATACCCCCCTCACCATCTACTCTCCTCCTTCTCATCTCATTCTTTACCTCTTTCTCTCGTTTCATGTCAGTTTCCGTCGCCTCGTAAAACCCAGTCGAGACAATGCCAACGTTGCTGACTATCTTCTCCAATGAGAAAAGGGAGACAGAAATAGAAAGAAGGGGTGGTGATGGTGGTGGTGGTTGAAGTTCAACCCCTTTTCCTAGAGCACATTCACGAACTCTCGTATAATCTTTACTGCGGTTTACTTTCCTTCTAAAATATCTACCAATGAAGACGTAATAAGTAGAATAATGTAAGGTACAATTTTCTTTACTTGAAATGTTCAAATATTGCAGCAGTATTAAACGCTCGAATGTATTTGTTCTGTGTATTCTTAAATAATATAATATATTTATAATTTATATATTGAGTTGGTGGAAAAAAAATGTCGGATTTTTCCATTGAATTGTGGTCAAAAGTCTGACATTTCTTTTCCACCAACCTAATATAAAATAATTACAAATTTTGTTGTTGTCATCTATGAAATACCAGAACTGGATTGAAAAGTTTCCTTAATCCGATGGAAGAAATAATCTGTTTTGTTTTAATTCGATCAAATTCATGTTTTTTTTGTATTTTTATCGATGTAGTGTAAAAACTTTTTGACCTATGCTGGGATCTTAGGTAACACCATTACCACCACCACCACCACCTCGTGACTAATGCTTCCCCTTTCTTTATTTCTCTATTTTTTCCCCCATCATTCATTTTCTTCTTCCGCGAGCCAAGTCATAATCGTTAGAAAAGTACGACTAGTGGTAGGAGGACTACTTACAGCAAGGTAGAAAATTTTGGCAAGGAGATTTAACTGGTACTTCTATTCATATCGACTAACAACTTTTCTCTCTCTCTCTCACTCTCTCTTTTTCTCACCTTACTCGACCAACTAACTGGTCCCAATTCGTTCGCCACACCACACCACTACTACTACTTCTACTACTACTACTACTACTAAGCCACCACCATCACCATTTCTTCTTCTAAGTACCGAAGCAGTTACGCATAAATTAAGCAAACTAGACGATTAAATGCAAAGCAAGTCTTGGGAATAAAAAAAGGGGTGTGGTGGAAGATGACAAGAGAGACGGAAATAAAGAAAAAAGGTGGGGAGTAAAAGGAGAGAAAAAGAAGATAAAGAAAGTATAAAAATAATAATAATAAAAAAAATAAAATAAAGAGAAAGAAAAAGAGATATATATATATAGGCAAAGAAGGAAAAGGGAACTTCATCCGGTAGACTGCTTGTTGTAAATATGCATGGGGTGATGGTGGTGTGGTGGTACTGGCTAAAAGTCTCCGTGTATGCTATCTATGGTGATCCTCCGCTTTTCGTTGAAATTGAGTCACGTATTTCTACGAGCACCTGAAACTGTCAGAAATTTTTCTTTTTTCTTTTCCTTGACAGAAGGATATATACGAAGAGACGAAGAAAATCACGGCTGATTTTATGAACACACACCCCTCCTCCTCCCTGCACTCAACTGTCTGATACTAAATAAATATCAATTAACTGGAACAAACATTCCTGACGAAAAAAGGTTCCTCGTATTCCTATAGACTAACTTTAAAAAAAAAAGAAAGAAAAAGGACTGTACGAATATATACGAGTTTGGATGAGAAGAATATTTTGTCCAGATTCGAACCAGGTATCCGAGAAAGTTTTGTGCCAACACAGAACTGACGATAGGTACCTGTTATTTTAGAAACAGATTTATTATGCGAGATCCGATTTGGAGTGGTTGTGTTTGGACGGAGGAAGGGATTCTTCGAATAAAAATGTTGACATCTGCAAAAATTGGATGATAAAAATTGTAAAACACCAAGAACAAGGAAAAAACGTGGATAAATGATGATTCGTTCTCGATCGAAACGCGTAGAATACCTGAATCGTTAATTGGTTAACAGAATTGTCAAATAACCAAATTTGTTTCACGCGTAGAATTTACGAATATCTTAAAATTGGATACGTTTCAATCTCGAGCTGGAATACTTTGAAAAAAAAAAAAGGTATTCAACTATTTAAAAGTCTTCTTAATTTACAAAGAAGGCTTATAATTAATAATATAACGAAGGGGAGAGGGGAAAAAAATATTTGTACAATGTACAGGTGTTCTTACATTCTTTACCTAATTCGTTACGATTTAAATGAATAGCACGAATAGAAAGAGAGAGAGAGAGAGAGAGAGAAGAGAAGAAAGGGGAAAAAAAAGGTTTACCGAGGTGCGGGTAATGAAATTAATTGGCGGGATGCCGAAGAAGAAGAAGAAGAAGAAGAAGAAGAAGAAGAAGAAGGTGGCACGGCGTACCTTAAATGGATACCCATCTGCATTTTAAATTCCGCGCGCGAACCAAGAGAAAGGAACACATACACACAGACACACCACCACCACCATAACGAATGCGAAAACGATGCGAAGAGAGGGCTCCGGGCAAAAGCATTCCCTTTCGAGAGATAAAAAGAGAGAGAAAGAGAAGACCCCTTTTCTCACGATACAACATTTATTTCGTATTTTATAAAATTATGCTCTCTTTCTCCCTGTAAGGAGAAGTCGCACATTTATTAATTGTACAAATAAATATTCAAACGGGATTCCTCCTCATTTGCGAAGAAGTTAAGCAGCAGCTAAGTAAGCGATGATCAATTTAATAATTAAATGAAAATCCTAAATAATATATTTTCAAGAAAAATCTTATTTGGAATTAAATTTCATTTTTTTTTACATTTCCATCGCAATCATGGAGAACCAAGAACAAATGGTTCGTTAATTATCCATAAACAAATTCTGAACACAATTTAAAAGATAATTTGGTTAAATTGTTTCTTGCAAGTAAATAAAAAACGGGTTAATTTAAAATTACTCGTATGAGATAATTAAAAAGAAAGAAAGAAAAGAGGATACGAAGAGAAGCATAGTCTTTCAAGATATATAATAATTAACCGTCGAAAGAAATCTTGTACTTTTGACCACGCCTTGCTATTGTTTAAACGAGGACACAATGTCACGCTGTATAATGTAATACAATGAGTGCTCCTTATTTTTCGCTGACACATTAATGAAACGCACAATGGTATGCGCATACACGCGCACAAACATGTATACCAATAAAATAAAAAAAAACATGCATGTTCATATGGGTGTATGTATTTGGAAGGATGATAAAAATGACTTCAGTAGTATTCATGTTTTCACAGTTTTTGCGATCATTAAGAAAACTTTCTTACTGTTCGTTTGGTTTCAGTTCTTCTTTCATCATGGAACGATGAACTTTCAGACATTCCTAGTACGATCTGCAAGACTTTCTTCTTTTCTACGAACAAGATCAAATTCTTTCGAGATCCTTTAATTTCTCTTTCCCCTCCCATCTCCCCCATTTTTATTTCTTTTTATTTTCTCGCCAAGCAGACGTGAAATTCAGAAGATTCGCTATTCTCGTCGGACCATTGTCCATTGTCTTCGGGGAACGTTTCTTTTTTTTTTTCAATTTCGCGCGTACCTTTTTAATATGTAAAATAAGAAGACCAAGAAGAATAATAATAAGAAGAAGAAGTAAAAATATAAGGGCGACGATGAAGACAATGAAGTAATTAAAACCCGAATAATTAAATGTAGAAATATAAAAAAGAAATAGATGATAAGTATAACACAAGATGATACCATAAACGAATCTTATTAAACGCGAAAGATCGTACAATACGAGTGATTGTTTAACGTCGTCTGTTATAAAACATTATTCTAATCGTAAACAAAAATTTAGTTATCAAATACGATAATAATCTTTGTTTATTTTAATATTTAAGAACAATCAACCCGCGTTCTGCAATTTGTATAAAAAAAAAATGCACGAAAAACGCATAAGATGTACACATTAATCATTTATAAATAAAAAAAATTGTACACTATCCAATTGGCTAAAATCATATTCTATATTAAAATACATTTTATCTTTATTTAACCTCTTGGCATAAACGCGCGTGACACTAACTCGCCCAAAACAACTACGAACGATCTTTAACTTGGAATAATTTCAATTAAATCATTGAACGGAAAATATGTATAGGAAATGCATACACAGTTTGGACTATAAAGTTTAGCATACCGGTTTATTCCAAACATTTTATAATTTAAACTCAAATCACCAACGACGTGTAGAAAACTCGTCATTGTAGGTTCAAGAGGTTAATTAAATCGATCATTTTGACTACTCACGATAGAAATAGATATACACGAACTTTCGGAAGGTTTAGTATCAGAATGAAAAGAAGAAAAAAAAACAAATAGATATATGCAATGGTGTGACTTGACAAAATTAAAATAATAATACACGTGTGTGCTTTTAATAGTCCACGAACGTGTTAATAAAATCAACGTATGATAATTCTAAAGGTATTTTTCGAAGGGTAGAAAAGAGATAGGGACAATTAAAAGGATTCCTCGACAGAAAAAAAAAAAAATACAAAAATCATCGCGAAATGATTGTCAATCTCCGGGCTGTATAAGCCGATATACGATTATCAAAACGTCTATACTCATTTTCCGTTTCAATGGTGAAACAAAACTGATATTCAATTTCCTCTTAACGGTAGTTGCAAGCTCACGGTCGATGCACCGTAGAGAGAAAGAGAGAGAGAGAGAGAGAGAGAGTTTGACGAACATTTCCGTGATACAACGAGGAGGAGTCAAATAAAGTGTTGTTTCTCTCTCTCACTCGCACTCTCTTCATTGCTGGTGGGTGTCAAGGGAAATCCGGAAGAGAAAGAGCCAAAGGGAATGAGGGAATGAGGGAATGAGGGAAAGAGAGAGAAGCAGGGAGAGGAAGAGAGAGAGAGACGAACGACGTGACAGTATCTCGCGACGCCGACACCGACGCCGACACAGACGCCGACGCCGATGCCGACGCCGGTCGTCGTAGTCCCTTAGAGTCGAGCCAAACTGTCGAGTTGCCCTATTGTATATGGAACGAGCCGATAGAAATGTTGCCACGGAACTTCCTGACAGCGATAACGCGCCTACACCATCTTTCTCTTTCTCTCTTATTTGTTGCTTGCTTGCTTGCTATGTTGGTTGGTTTTCTCTGTCACACGTATTACACACATTTCGTTCGTTAAACGAGCCTGTCCCTGGTAAACGAGTTCTCTTCAGACCTCTTCCGTTTCCTCTTGTCAAAGAGAAACGGAACTAACCGTGGATAATATTGGTAAATGTTGTCAAAAAATGTCTACTTATTGAAGCAGTACACCTTCGATGAAAAATATCAAATCTTCCATTTTAAAATGAACTGGTTAGAGAAAATAATGTCGAATTTTCTCATTGAATTGTCGGGAAAAATTTTGACGGTTTCAGGAAGCGTGGAATAATTCTATATAACAATTATTTTAAGTTTTTATGTTTTAGAAAGGGTTAATATTATTCAAATATATATATTTTGGTATTAAGAAACAAATTAAGATTATAAACAAATAATTATAAAACAAACACCCCTTCTCTTATTTAAGAAATATTATATCATAAATGATATTGGTGGATTGAAATAGAAAAAAGAATTGTTGTAATTAAAATTAACCGTACCCAGATAATAAATTACAACTCCCTGTGATTTATAGAATAATAATCGCTAAATCAAGATGTCATTATAAAAAAATAAGAAGAAGAAAGAAGTGGTAAGAAAAAATCTTATGGGAGAGAGAAAGAAAGAAAAAAGTAGCGTGCAATTTCCGATCGATGATAGGACCAAGAATGAATGAATGAATGGTCGGGAATGATTCGGAAAAGGGACGACTACTACTACTACTACGACTACAACGACCATAATCGCCGGGGGAGAACGTCTCGGAGCA
This sequence comes from Mischocyttarus mexicanus, assembly GCA_023678845.1. Lineage (NCBI taxonomy): Eukaryota > Metazoa > Arthropoda > Insecta > Hymenoptera > Vespidae > Mischocyttarus > Mischocyttarus mexicanus. Next base: position 423,509 of record JACGTP010000055.1, on the reverse strand, counting down.
AAAACAAAAGACTCTACTCCGGTGGTGGCCCCTTTTCCTCGAGCCCAGTCGGTCCGAACACACCAAAGAGCAATGAAAAACAGAAAGAGAGACGGGACTGAGAAGGAGGGGGGTGAAGGAGAGATACCAGAATGAAAGAAAAATAGAAAGGGAAAAGAGGAGATATGCCAAAATGCAAGCGGACGCGTATTTCCTGTCACGCTCACGGCAAAATGTCTCGACGATGGCCTGACTGACTGACGGGACGGACAGGACGGACGGGACGGACAACGGAAGAGAACCGTAGAAAAGATTCCGCCACTGGTGCTTCTGCTGCTGCGTCACGGTTGTTTCGTGTCGTGGAACAATGCGCTCTGAAACGCAGACACCGTGACGCCAAAAACGCATTGCGTTTCGTGGCCCTACCCCCCTTACCTCTTCCTCATCCCTCTTTAAACCCCACCAAACCAAGCAACCAACCAACTCGTTCTTCATTCTGTCTTCTTTTCCACGTCTCTTGTGCTCTTCTTCATAGCTCCCGACCATTAATCATGGTCTTACCTACCAATCATTTCTTTCTTCCTTCTTCCTTATTCTTGGTTTTATTTTTTTTCAAATTAAAGTTCCAGGGATGGCACAAAGGATACTAATGAAATTAATTTCAATTAAAATTCGCTTCCTGTAAGATAAGTTTTTAATATGTTTAGTCCCCCATCGGTGGTTGAAATTCTAATCAAAAAATTAAAACAGTTCGTTGCATTGCTGAGTCCTGAATTGTTTATGTTTTAAGTAAATTTTGTGATAAAACAAAGTACGATTTGTCTTTGCTGTCCGATGAAGTGGATTATTATATTGAACAATTCTGGGGTTAAACATGTTAATCAAAACAATCTAAGGAAAAGAGAAATGAACGAAAAGATAAAGATAAAAATACAAAAAAGAGTTCTATTTATTTGTTTTAAGATTCAAGCATAAGCACACTCGTTCATTCTATCTTTCTTTGCTTTATTATCATTCTGTCTCTCCACTTTTATCTCTTTTTTTTTTTGGGTTTAACAAGGTTGCCTAGGACAGCACTTTTCTTCTCCTTTGTGCTACGTAACACGAACGTTAAAGTAATTATTAGTATCTCTCTTTTTGCCGCTTTGCTTTGACGTAATTTAACGTATTTCGTGCAATATTCCATGTCTGGAGGATGAGGAAGGAGAAAAGGTCCATGCCGAGAAAGAGAGAGAGAGAATGAGAGGTGGACGGTGGATGATGAGAGTTGGAAAGAGTAGAGTACAGGGATAGAGGGAGAGGGATACGTATTTTCTATCCCTTTCTCTCTATCTCTTTATCTCGAGTTATAAAAAAAATCCCCCGTTCCCGTGGAAGGGTTGTACGAGACCTCTTCTTGCGCATCAGAGAGACCAAGTGAAAATGATTAAAAAGAGAAGAAGAGAGGCTTATACGTTTGACGAGGTAACAGCAAAGCCGTATATAACGTATGAATACATGTAGTGTATGTAAGTATAGTAGTATATGCACCTATGAACTTGGATGCAGAGAAAAGAAAAAGAAAAAAGAAAGAAAGAAAATAAAGCACGAAGTTTTCCTTCAGGTACAAGAAGGGGGATTGGTGGGGGTGGAAGTAGTACCGTCAATTAAAACTCATTTCATTTTTTTTTTCTCTTCGTCTACATGCATCACCTTGTCCGAAAGAAGAAGCTAACATTTTCCAGGCTCCCTTATTTTTTCTTCTCCCTCCTTTCCTCCCTTTTCTCTTTCATCTTCAGCTTACTTTTTGACAAGAAAACAAAAAAAGAAAAGATCGGTGTGACAGGTCGTCCGTATTAAAGTTTTCAAATGTAGTCAACTTTTCGTCCCAGCAACGGAACCCTTTTTCCTTTACTCCCCCTACCCTTCTATTTCTTTCCCTCCTTTTCCTTTTGGTTTCAAGTTGTTTACGAGAGATACAAGTTTTAGTGTATTTCAAGTCATGGTGGTTAGAGGAAGGTGGTAGATGGAGATGATAAAAGGGAGATGTATGAAAAAAGGTAGGGTGGAGGGAAAGGGACTAGATGAACGTTAAAAATAATATAAAAGAGTGGGAGAATAAGAATGGAAGACGTTAATCCGAACGAGGAGATCATGTCCAACATTTTTTCCTTTCGTTTCTTTTCTTTTTTTTATATTTATTTTGATTTTTTTGGTACTTGCCCGGAGGCTGATAAAACTCGTCCTCGGTTTGCAAAAAGTGAAAGAGAGAGAGGGACAGAGGGATGGCGAGGGAAGGGAATAAATGCAAAAGAAAGTGAAAGACGTAAAGACAAAAAAAAGGGGGAGAGAAAACAACGTTGGAATCTCGAATAAATGTGTGTGCGTGCCTTACTACGTGCGTACGTGAAAGAGAGAGAGAAAGACAGAAAGGATATATATATCCAGACGAGTAAAAAATGGCGATTGTTAATTAAATCCGGTAAGCCGCTGAAGCCCAGGCACCGAGTGTTGTTGTCGTTAACGCTCGCCACAACCAACGCATGCTATTATTCTATCTCGCTTCCCTATATTTGTTCTCTGACTCTACGTTCCGAAGAAAACATCACCACCACCACGTTGTACAACATTACATTAACGAAAAAGAAACCACCCCTTCTCTTCCCTCCACCTGTTTCTTCTACCCTTGTTATCTCTAATATGATCCATTGAAATTAATCGAGACGTTTCTTCTCTTTCATAAAATTATTTCGTTTTTTATTTTCCATTTGTGCATAATAACATTTATAATCAATCTCATGCAAGTATCTCTTTCTCTTTCTCTCTCTATATATATTTCTTTTATACATCTTATGAGTTACGTAATAATTTGTATCAATTGATGAAATTATAATTTATTCGTTAGAACGAATTAGCTTTGTATTTTTCATTTGGGAGTTTTCGTTCTTAGAGGATGAGGATTGGATATAAAAGAGAAGCAAAAGAAGGAGAAGGTAGAGAAGAAGGGATTGAAGAAGAGGGCATTTTGTGGGATGGTCGTTTCTAGGCTACGTTAATTGGACGGATGATGCCGCTAAATCCTGCGTACCTTGAAAGCATCAGCATCCGAGGGAAACGTCCGAAGTGCTTCGTCAGAAATTAAAGGGGAAAACGCGTGCCTTCTCGAGCGTTAAACTAAACCACCACCACCACCATCACCACCTTCTCCTCCTACTAACAATAAGTCGATCCTTCGAAGAATTAATAAAAATAATCGATAAAATAATTTACTTTCTAATTTTCCTCTCTCCTCCCAATCAGTTATTTCATAAAATATTCTACAAAATGTAATATGGACAAAATAGTAGTTGACAAAAATTCAATCAATCCTAGTTCTTCCAAGTCGAAAACATTTTCAACGACAAATAGATACAAGAAACAAAAAAGTGAAATTAGAAAAATGTCTGGCAATATTTAAGGGGCACACCTAGTGTGAAGTTTTAAAAAAATCGATTTTTTTATTTTTTCATATTTCTATACGTTATACCTTTAAAAATAACATACTAAAATTTCAAATGCATATCTCAAATAGTTTTTGAGTTATAATCATCTGAAGAGCAGCCGGTCATCGAAAATCAAATCAGTAAGTTAAACTTTAAACGCGTTTTTCTCGAAACAGCATTTTTCGAATTTGCTGGAGTGATTACTCGGAGACAAATGATCCGATCGCTATCAAATTTTTTTTACATCTTCTCTATATAGTTCTCCATACGATGACCCTCCAGTTTTTTGATCTGATCATAAATCGGATTTTGGTAGGCCAAAAACGATCAAAATTTTGGGTAAAATTTAACTTTTTTTTTGAACATGCCGCCATTTTGTCAATTTTTGATTTTTTTGTTCGCCCGAGGGTCATCGTACAGACAATATGTTTTTGTTTAACGAGAATTTTTTTTTTTTAGGTTTTATGAACGGAGAAGGCTGCAATCACTCCAGCAGTGAAGGACCTTTTTTTTTGGCGCCGCCGGAGATCGCGTGTTATTTCAAAAATATTTAATATATTATTCCAAAAATTTTACTGTGTATTTTCAAAACATGTATAAATATACCCTCAAAATTTTAAAACGATTGATACACTAGTTTCGTTTTTTTTTCATTCCCAAAAATCGCCTTTTTTTTGGCTGTCACACTAGGTGTGCCCCTTAAAAAAGAAATCCAACGCTTAATTAGTTTTATCTTTCTGTTTTCTGATATCAAAAAACATCAAGAAGAAACTAAACCAGAATGGTTCGAATTTAGCTCGAGGCATAACGCGAACGAATATTACCTTATCTCGCCATTTCATGTCTGTCTGTATGTCTGTGTGTTTAAGAGAAAGAGAAAGAAAGAGTTTTTCTAATAACCGTAAAAGAGGCACGTTAATAAACCTTTGAATAGTAGAATAAAGAAAAGAAGGAGGAGAAGAAAATGCATGAAAAGGAAAAGGAGAATGATAAGGAAGAGGAGGAGGAAGGAAAACAGGTGATTCGCTTTGCTCGGAGACTAAATTACGGATAATGGTGTAGAGAGAACGAGGAGGACCATGAGTGCCCCGCACGAATAAGATAACGTTACTGAAACATTATTAGTCGTGTTTTGCGTTAAAGTCTTCTTCTATCTCTCTCGACATAAATTACTTTATTACGTCTGTCCGTAATATAAGCCCCTCCCCACTCTACTATCTTTCTCTACCACCATATATTTTATATATAAAATATATTCTCTCCCACACCCTACGTCTCCCTCCTCTGCACTCCACCTCCACACACAACTGTTTCTATTCTCTGTCAATTTCTGGCTCTGTTCTTCTGTTTTTCTTTTTTTTCTTTTTTATTTAAAAGATACGGTGCTCTCGCCAATACAGGGACATCGATATTTTTGTGCAATTTTTATGCTTGGTTCTATCTAAATGCGCCGTCACTATCAATTCTCGCAAAAAGAAAAAAAAATGAAGAAAATAACGTTAGTCTTATCGGAGAGTAATATTCCAGGGACAGCTGGTATTCGTGTTTTTCCTCAAATCGAGAAAAGATTTCGATATCGGTGATAGGTCTACCCACCATTATAATCGATTTCCATTTTAATATGTAACAAATTTATTTTTCTTGTTATATACGGGATACGATATTGCACAGTTTCGACTTGAAATTGTATTTTGGTGATAATCTCTCTTGCATGAAAAATTAATAAAAAATTTATTTGTTAACAGATTAAAAAACCAATTTAATTTTTATTATTTTTAATTATTTAAAATAAATATAAAAAGAAGAAATTTATGGGATTTGACAAATCTATGGGATTACACAAGACGCTCAAAATATTATGAAAATTTTAAAATGAATTTATTTAAAGAAGAAGAAATATTTTTATTTGACAGATCCCAACGCAAAGAAACAATTCGACGCGAAATTTCTTTGGACAAATATATATTTTCATTAAGGTCATCCTCCATGTTCTCTATTTCCTACGAGGAGGAAAGCAGCATGCCATTTCTCTCGGTTCTGGTGTTTTGACATTTGACATGATAACCCCCCGACACGCTTGCGAAATGAACGAACAATAAACATTTAGTCGTAACGCCAATCGAGAGATAACAGAGTAATAAAGCATACAAACCGACATTCTCATAAAACAAACGGCAATGACCTGAACGCGATAATAAAACGCGTTTCAGTGTACCTGCGAAGAGAAATTAATTTATGAAAATTTGAGATAAAAATGTATATCGAATTTTACATTGACAGAAGTCCCACAGAATATTTCTTATCGATTATACCAAACGATAAAACTACAAAAAATTTGTTATAATAAACATGAAGAATTCTTTATTTAATTCAATCTTCATGAAATAAACAAAAAGCTAATAACTTAAGCTAATACTTAATTACGATTATCCAGATGCATGATCTTCTCTCCTCATCCACATTTTAATTATTCAAAAACCTAAATGAAGGAGTTTTTTGATTTAACACAGACTATCTCTCTTCCTCTCTTCAGACAAATCCACACATACAGACAAGTTCCAAACATTAATTTCATTTTTCCCGTGCTGGCTTTTCTTAGTTCACCCTTAGCGAGAATAAGACGAAGTTACATTTGGGGGAAGGAAAAACGGTGAAAAAGGAAGACGATTCTCTCTTGGATCTTGGTTGAGGAAAAAAAAGAGATAAAAAAGAATATAAAGAGAAAGAGAGAAGATTCGAGCGAAGTGCCAACCGAACAGAAATAGCCGGTGCTACCATGGCACGATGCTAAATTCGCCGAGCAATAACGAGCAACCGAGGGGATTATACTCTCTCACTCTCTCACTCTCTCACTGTCTCTCTCTGGAAGGTGAGAGCAACGTCCAATCATAAATTTCCACGTGCTAAAGCTCGTGGTAGTTATTTTTTGTTCTTCAAGTCAATTGAAAAGAAACGTAAGACTCATCGATCTGTTCCTTCGTCATTTAAAAAAGTAAAAAATAAATAAATAAAAAAATTGGTAGAGGTGTGTTTCCACGTAAGATCTGTCTGTCAGTCAGTCTGTCTGTCTACTTTGTTCATACTCCACTTATTGTCAGTCGTATTCCTCACTTCAAGAGAAACTTCTTCTCTGTTCCCTAGCCAGACTATAAAATTCAAGGAACAGCAACATCAGCAACAGCAATGGACTTGTACTCTCTCTTTCTCTCTCTTTTTCTCTCTCTCTTTTTCGTATGTTGATATAGCTGTGCAAATACGTGGACTCGACTACGAAGAGACGTGCAATCCACAGCAACAGAGTTGCACACACATCGGTTGCAATAACGGAGAAGCACAACCAGACGGTCTAACAAATGACCGTCCTCTCCCTGTCCTTGTCCCCCTCTTCCTCCCTTTTTCTCCTCATCCAGGACGGACAACACTCTCCTTGATGACGTTTACGAATAACGAAAAGGATCAAATTGATATTCCCGAATTTATCCGATAGAAATCTAACTTTTAAATAACAATTGTAAATGTACTCTTATTATCGAAGAAGAATTATCAAAATAAAATACGAGTTAATATTCATTGAGAAGTTAAAGAAAAAAATAAAAGTAAGTGAAGCTGACACGATTTATTGGCCAACTATGCGACAACGACGACAAGCAACTCGCGTATAGTCATCATGTGAGTCTTATTATTACTCTCTTTTTCTTTCTTTCTTTCTTTCTGTCTTTCTCTTTCAGTTCAATTCTCGTCTATCGTCATCGACAATTTTGCGAGTCTTTTTAGTTACGAAGAAGTGGCTGATTTCTGACATCTCTGTTACTCTTACTGTTACCACTGTTAAATGCACTCATGTTAAAAGAAATAACGAGGGACTGCGGGGAAAAGGGGAGAAAGAGAGGGAAGAAGAGAGAGAGAGAGAGAGAAAAAGCTTGCCAACAGGGGCAGAGCTACGATTATTGCAAGATTTATTGCTTCTCTTCGTTTCGTCTCCTTCCTCGAGAGAGAAGAGACTCTGTAGAACACAAGAAAAAGAAAGAAAGAATAAAAGAGCACTCCTCTATAGTGATTCGAAAGACCTCGGCTCGGTCGTTTCCACGTAAACGAGTACGCTTTCTTCTTTTCCCTCTTGTAACCTCTTGCCCCTCTCCAACCACCCCTCTAACCCCTTTATCCCCTTTACTCCTCCTCATCATCCGACTCAGCCAACCTCTTTTCGAGAATCGTTATTGTCCGTCTAGTCTCTTCCTTCTCATTTTTACACCAAAAGCATGCACCACCATCACCATCACCACCATTACCAACACCAACACCATGTCTTCTTTTATCTTGTTGCAATGTCTTTTTTTTTGCTCTTCGTTCAACTACTTTTAGTTTGACTCTTGCTTTCCACTCAATTTAAGTCTCATTTTAATTATTTACGCTCGAATTGAGCCCCCGATCAGGCTAATAAATAATAGTTCGTTTAAGAAATAAAACCACATTACGATCGATAAACTTGTCCCCTTTAACCCCTCTAAGATTCTATTTTTTTTTCCTTTCTTTTTTGCGAATGAAGATTAATAATACGAGTAAATCTTAAAAATAGCGACCGATAAAAGATCAAATCGGGTTTCTTGTTTCTTTTAGGGTCTGTTGTTGATAGTGATGGTAGTGGTGGGTCGCAAGAATCTGGAAATTATGCGAATTTGTAGAGTAACGATGCAATTTCGCGGGCATGCAAAGCACGTCAAGTGGTTTTCCGAGAGCGAACGGAGAGAACTAATGATGCTTTCATGGAATTTGCGTTATTCTGATGGTTGTCTCTCTCTCTCTTTTTTTTTCTTTCTTTTTCTACTCGTTTTCTTCGTTCTTTTTTCTTTTTTTTTTATTCTTTAAGTCTTACTTAATTCGAGAGGCTCTTACGAAACCTCCTCCTCCTCCTCCTCATCCTGCTGTTGCTGTTCCTTCTCCTCCTTTGTCGTACTCTTGGAAATATAAGTCGAGGATCGAAAATAACGGGAAACGAAGGAAAGAAAAATGAAATGAAGAAGGGGGAGGAAAAGAGGATGAGAGAAGAGGAGGGTAAAAGATGCTAATTGTCGGGTAGAGGAGAGAGGTCGCTTCCCGATTGAAAAAAAAAAGAAATGAAAAATGTTCGTACGCTTTTATCGTGAAAAAAAGAGAAAGAAGAAAAAGAGAAAGAAGAGAAAAAGAGAGAGAGACGACGGAAGGTAGAAAAAATGAATAAAAAAGGAATGGAAATGAAAGGAGACGCTAATTGGTCGGTTAAATTATATTCTTTCTTGAAATTTTTATACCAGAAAGCAGAATGAAAGACAACGAAAGAGAGAGAGAGAAGACAGGGGGTTAGACGTAAGGGATGGAATGAGAGTTAGGAAGAGGAAAGGAAGAGTGCAAGCTACCTACCAGTCAATTGTCTCCTGCGAAAAACATTCCTCGTTAATTTCCTCTCATCATTTATCTTTCTATCCATTCATAATAATTTCCAATTCTACCAACCCTTAAAATGCTTCAACCCCTCTATCCAAATGCTTTCCTTTACAATTACTTTATATCAAGGATGGACAATTGACGATTCAAAATCTTGGACAAGACATTTTTTAGTACCTTGTATCAGTCACGATAATAGAAACAAACAATTTTCAAAATTAATTAAAAGAAAAGACTACTACGATCGATCGGTACAATCGGTTTGAAAAATTATGGAATTAATATTCTACATTTAATTTTATTATTTTTTTTCTTCATTCGATTTAACCAAAAATTATTATTATTATTATTATTATGCATATAATATAAGATAATATAATTATATAATATTTAAAAACTCTACTTGACAAATTAAATATTACCTGTATTAAATAGTGAATAAAAAGAAAATATATTTTTAATTGAAAGATCGATGATTTGATCTCTGTTGAAAGTATAAATTATAATGCATAAATTGTCAATTGATTATTTGAACCGCGCATCAAAAGCCTGAGGCGGAGAAAATAACATTGGCCCATCCAAGATTGATATCATAATGAAAATAAATCAGAAAGTAACCTCGACACATATATATATATACACACAAACACACAGATACACATATATACAAGGGCTCTTTTTTACATAAGAAATAAAATTTGACAACATACAAAATCGATATTATTATCTATCTATTTATCTTCTACGTTTTAAAACCAGAATCGTAATATTGTATACCCCGTTCGTGGTGTTGTAAAGATAAAAAAAGACTTGCTTTGATTATATAATCGTCGTTTGAAGGAGGAGCGTCGGTGGTCCAAATAGGAAGAGGAGGAGGAGGAGGAGGAGGATAATAAAAATTGAACGTACGCATGAGCGCCAACGCGAATTACGTCAATTTTAAGCGGACGACGCGAGTTTTACGAGCATGTTTAATCCTCAGACCTCCTCGTAGCAGTAGTAGTAGTTAGTAGTAGTAGTTAGTAGTAGTAGTAGTCGTCAACGACTCTATAATTTCTCAAAACTGCCTCCGAGGATATTATAAAGTTCGTCCCCATAGGATGATGAGGAAAGGTGAAAGAGAAGGGTGGTAGGAGGAAGCTTTACCTCGCAAATAGGTGTGCGTGCGAAACACCCTCTTTCTTCTCCCCCACTCTTATATCTTTATTAATTTATTACGTGACCGAGAATGACGCGGGAGGTTCCTCGAGGTTCCAAAAGAATACAAAAAAATGAGAGAAACCTAACATAGGCTAAATAATAAAAGAAGAAAACAGAAATTCTAAAGGATTTTAAATTACAAAAGTACCCTCTTCTTTTTCGTCTTTTTTGTCCAACCCTACACTCCTTTACATTCTTTCTTTCAACATATTGAAAAATTTTCTCGTACGTTTTATTGACGCTTTTAAAAAAATTTCCAACAGAGAATTGGAGAATCATTGATATTGGCGAACACACACTCTTTCGGATTTCTTTTTTTCTTCTTTCGTTTTCTCTCTTCAGCTGATTCTCCCCTGTTTCTTTTTCTACTCTTCTACCAACTCTTTCAACCCATTTCATTCTTATTGCTTTTTTCGTAGAACCGTCGCGCGTATTTTCAACATCTTTAAAGTTATCGCGAGGACTCCTCACCCTTTGCACGGTCTTCGTCGAGGTACAATGAATCCCATTGTGTAAATCCTTCGTACACCGGACTTCGGTCTTCTCTCTCTTACTTCACTTCATTTCATTTTATTTCATTTCATTTCATTTCACTTCACTTCGTTTCCTTTCCTTTTACTCTACACACTCTTTAATATTCCTGATATCTACTTCTCCGACTCGTGCTCTGTGTTCAGTACCGAACGTGATATTTATTTTTGTTAGGAAAAATTTTACGTTCTTTTTACAATTCTTCATTAATTAAACATATCAAAAATGAATAAGTTTACATTAAAAAAACTACAATGGAAGAAATTAATTTAAAATAAACAATTACGAGACAATTAATATTTCGCGTTATAAATTAATTAACAGAAAAAATGTATGATCATTGCCAACTTGCATAAAACAGCTTCAAACGAACTTTAATTTGTAATAATTTTTATTAAAACATCGAGTAGATTGTATGTGTAGAAAATGCATACAGTAGGACTATTTAATATGTTGCATATCAGCTTCTTTCAAAAGTTGTTCGATTTAAACGCAAATTATCATTTAAGTCAAAAAATTTCCAAGAAGAATAAAAAAAATAATATTTATATATGAATAAATATCCATAGTATTATGAACAAGGTATAATAGGAATAAAATCGTATAAGGTTAAGTAAAATAATATAAAATATAAAATATTGAGTATTGAGTATAAAAAGTTAATTTAAAAAGAAAGAAAGAAACTTATGGGACAACCTAATACATTATAAATATATAATGTCAGAGATTGTCATGACCACAAATACCCTCCTTCACCAGTTAGTACCACCCTAACATATATATCAAAAATACGATGAATATATAAAAAGGAATATTTACTCGATATTATAATACGAGATTTACTCCTCAGTGAATCTGTCGTAGATTTTCGATAGAAGATCTTCTCTCCTCTCGTGGTTGTAGAAATCCCCTTCATCGTTTTCCATAACCAGAACGGCCTGACTGTTCCCAATGATCGTTACGCGTATCCCTCCTCTCTTATGGTCCCTCCTCCTCCTCCCATGAAGGGGGCCAAAGAGCGGTTCTGTGTATGAACGAAGTGTATGCGTACGTTGGATAAGTGTATGGATGATGAGGAGAGGTACACGTGCATGAGAATATAAACGAACGATAGGAGGAAAAGGGAGAGAAGAAGAGGTGAAGAGGTGAAGAGGTGGAAGTGGAGGAGGAGGAAAGGGAGGGGCGATACAGTAATGACCCAGACGAGCTGCATCCTTGTGCCACATAAAGTCACCGACTGTACTTTGAATGCATGTATGCGTGAACACAACTCTCGTACGAAACCATAACCCATCAAACACGATCGCGTTTACGGTACACGACCTCGAAAAAATATATTTCATAGTTCCTTCAACCCTTTTATTTTAATCGTAATTTTTTATAATCATATATTTGTTTTTTAATGCTAGTTTTATTTATATACTCTACGAAATTGTTTATTTTTCTGACCCTTTTTTAATATGTGTTTGAGAAATGACATTTTGTGTGTTATACTTTTTATACTTTTATTTGTAATTATTTATTAATATTTCTTTAAAAGAAAATGTTAATTTTATTATTTTTTTTATTAATAATATCAAATTTATTTGATCTACAACATTGTAAACAAAATAATCGCGAAATAAGAACGTGCGATTTTTTGAGTTCCATAAAAGTAACAAAAAAAATTATTTTTATGGAAAGATTGCTTGATTCTATCTTTCTTTTAGGAAACTTTCTGTATAGTAATTTAATGAAACGAAATACGTCAAGATCGAGTATCGCGATATTTAAGACAACATTTTTATTCACGAACGATTATGAATTCAGATTTTGTATTCCATCGAAAGATTTCATCAATGAAATTAAAATCTCGATACTATCTTCGAAAAAAGAAAAGGAAAAAAATAAATGTTAAAAGAATAAATGAAATATTAATAAGCGATCAATTTACATGCAATATCGTACGCACAAAACAGTATAATAAGCATATATCCTATTTCTCTTTTCGATTATTTTTCTTTCTTTCTTTTTTTTCTCTCTCTCTCTTCGACTTGTAACAACGTAACGCTTGTGATTTACGAGCGCTTAAATTAACAACCAAAAGAAGGTTTCCCGACAAGCTTCGTCGTTCTTAGTCTCTCCTTCAAATTCGAAATCTTTCTCTCTCTCTCTCTCTCTCTCTTTCGTGATTCAGAAGAGAAATGAGAAAGAAAAAATATTGAACGAACGCAAGGTTAAAAATTTCCCCGTTCTTCGAGAACCCGAATGCTTCGTACATGAAAATCCTACGAGATAGGGTAATTTGTCCTTCGACAAATTAATTTCTTAAAATATGCGCGAGATGCCTGTTGTTGCAGGCAGCTTTATTGCCAGAATGCTTTACGACGACTCCACTATATTTTTTATTATTTTTTTTCTCTCTTTCTTTCTTTCTTTCTTTCTTCTTCTTCTTACTTGCTTGCTTGCATACTTTCTCTCTCTATTTTTCTTTTTCTCAACATGTACGCGAGAGATGTAATTAAAAACAGCACGTTGACCTTGGGAATATTTTATATACCGACACGACTCATTTTCGAGGTGAACCCGATGTTACCCACAGTCTGACGCGTAATTTTTCATTTAAACAACAAGACGGATATCTCTTCTCCTGCAAGCACTAAATGCCTGAAGGCGGGGAGATTCATTTAATCAAAACTTCAAATGTTTAATTAGAATGGAAAAACTCTTCTACTCTTATAAAAAAATAATTCTAGCAACTGAAGCGAGTAAAACTCGAATTTCAGAGTTTCTCTTTACGAAGATAAGCTAACTTATAGAACGTATAAGAGAGAAAGAGAGGAGGATAGAAAAAAAAAATTATAACGTTTCTCTACCAACACGCGACATCGGCATTTAATTAGAACGACTCGAAGGAGTCTTTTCTCGATTCTCGTTCGTGCAGAAAATATCATCAAACGCATACCTGTATAACTGTTCGTGTCTTTCTGTATATGTATGTATATATGTGTGTGTTTATATATAAATGCATGTAAAAATATCGAATGAAGGAAAAGCTCGCTCGGACACATCTATCATTACTCTTAACGATCAGCCACCAGTGACAAGGTGGGTCGGTTTCTCTCTCTCTTTTTCTCTCTCTCTGGTTGTTGCAGCCAACTTCTGGTCTACTTTGTTACATTATAATTTCTACGAAGGATGAAAGAAAAAGAGATGGAATATATAGAAAAAGAAACAAAACCGGTTTTTCATCTCTAATCGAATCTAAGTTGTCGCTTGAATTGCTTCTCTTTCTCATTTTATTTTTAATCCCTTAAAAATCGTCGCCTTCTACATATACAACGAAGAGAAAGAGAGAGAAGGAAGGGAAGAGGGGGAGGAGAAAGCCCGTTCTGCCGGATGACGCGAATCACTATGGTGGTATCGGTGGCATACAACGGTACACGCGTCTTACACGGTGCACGCATCTGCACTTACCGATCTCTGACTTTGTACGAATCGAATATATAATTAGGTCGTTTTAAGAGAAAAGAAAGACAGAGAGATTGAAGGAATGATATATACCGTTTGATTTATCAATTTATTACGATGTGTGATTAATTCGATTAACCAATTGACACATCACAGAATTTCTAATGATTTTGATATCTCTCAACGCGAATAACAAACTTCTCGTATATAAACTGTTCATTAATCAAATAGTATTTCATAATACAACAAGCAGATTAATCAAATAATTTAATAATAAAATTAATATAAGAAATAGAATTAAATAAATTAACATACACAATTAGGTCATCCTATAAAAGTTTTTTTCTTTTTCTTATGGTAACTTTTTATTACTTGTAATATCTTTCATTCAATATTATTTTAATTAGTTAATACATAGGTATTAAGAAAAAGGTAATGGGATAGATATAATACTATTCATTAAAATAATTTAAAATGATTGAAATAATTATATAGAATAAGAAAGAAAAAAAAAAGAAGAAACTTATAGGACGACGACCTATTGCATCGTTGTATCATAATTTATTCATCAACCATGCAATAAAAAATGGTATCCTTAATGATGTTTATTCTAATAACGAAGATAAAACTTTAATAAGAACAATGAAATTCTTCGATATTAAAATTTACAAATAAGAAACTAGAAGTTAATAGTTTTTATGGGAGGGTTATGAATGGGTTCATATATATCTGACAAGAAAGGATAATAGGAAACAATAACTGAACTGAAGTACGTGACGTCGGAGATTGCAACAAGTGTTGTGCATGATGACTAGGAATAAGAAGAAGATTAAAACAACATCTAAAATAGACGAAGAGATAGAAATTCGTATTTCTAAAGGAGTATTTCCATTGACAGCTCTCGTAGCACTCACACGACGATGATCCATTGATTTCGTATCTTGACATATGTGTTAAGGAACTCTCTCCTCTAGGTTTTTATTTTATTTTTTTTATTTGTGTTGTTGTTTAATAAAAGGATTGTGTGAAGAAAAAGTCGACTAAGAGAACACCGAGCTCCATTGATATTGGCCCTCGGTTGAACGAAAAGATCGAGTAGAGAAGGGGTTCAACGGGAAATAAATAGATACGACGACTGAAGAGAAAAAGAGAGAAAGACAGAGAAAAGGGGAGGGGGAGAGGAAACAGATAGCAGATGATACAGCATGCGTGTATGCTGAAGAGAACCTTAAGAGGGAGGTGGTAGTGAACGGGAAGATACGCCGGTTATTTCTGAGTTGACTTTATTTCTAGACACCGATAGTCGTCGGACTTGCATGATCATGAAACGACTGAAAGAAAGAGGGGGAGAGAGAGACAGAGAGAGAAAGATAAATATATGAAAAAAAGCATTTCTATATATTTATTTATACTAATATATATCTTGTGTGGATGTGTGGGTGTGTGTCTGAAAAGTTTCTTGCTTTTTCTAAGTTTAATCGTACACAATATATATATATATATATATATATATTTTTTTTTCTATATAATTTTATCGAATGATATATGATCCAATAAAGTTAGATTTACCTCTTTTTAAAAGTTCATCTTGAAAGTTTTTCAAAAATCTTCTTTGGACCGATCTTATTCTTCGAGATGGAAGATGACGTTTAATCGCGAGGAGAGAGGAGCGGCTCTCTCTCTTTCTCTCTTTCTCTCGTGCTCTTTTCCATCTTCCTCTCTCACGAGAACCACGTCGAAGAAAACGGTAGGACCGGTTTTCTCTCGATAGAAGCTCCAGAGAGAAACGGGAGAGAGAGAGAGAGAGAGAGTAAAAAAGTGGGCTCAGATCTTGCACAAAGAAGTCGAGAGTAATACTTTTCGGCTTCATCGGCGCGTACACGATTCCCTAATGGATGATACAACGAAAAAAATCCAAAGTTCGAATGATCATACATGTCGATACAGAAAATGTTTCGACCGATTAACAAATTAAAAAAAAAGAGAAACTAGGTCATCTTACTTTTTTTTTATTTCTTTTATATTAATTTAAAATACGCATCAGAACCGATGTAGTTTAAAATTTGTGGTTTATTTTATTTTTTTATTTTTCTTAAAATATCAAATTTTCTGCATACATGCATAAGTGGTCCCAACATAATAAAATAAAGAAATTAATTATTTTTTTCATTTAAATAAATGTAAAAATAATGGATCTCTTTTTTATAAGGGGGAAAAAAAATAATAAATAAATAAAACATTGTTACTTAGAACCGATAACGAATCTCTCGGAGTTGGTTGTGTGCGTGCAACGTCATTGGCGTCGGCAACGGCGGCGCTCGAGAACTATAAAGGCCATTGGCCTCCAGAGCTCGGCGATGCGATGATGGTGCAGTGTGCACAATCGAGGCGAAGGATCGGCCCATTGGTGCAAAGAAAGAGAGAGAAGCTACGTACGTACGTACGTACGTACGAACATACGTACATACGTGCGTGAGTGCATGAGTGAGTGAGTTAGTTTCACGTGCGATTCGCAACAGAGAGAGAAAGATGAGGGGAGGGGGAATCTTCGAGTGCAGATCGTGTGGGTTGAAAAAGGAAGAAGAAGGAGTAAAAGAGAGAGAGAGAGAAAAGTAGCAACACACGTAGAGACATAAGTGCATACACATATGTGTGTATGTGTTTGTAGTGTGTCTAACTCCCACCAGGCTTTCTCTCTCTCTCTCTTTCTGTGTGTGTGTGTGTACGTTTCGCAAAGTCAAGAACTTGGCATAGCGACTAAAGTCCCGGGGAGTAGTAGTAGTAGTAGTAACCTATGCAATAATGTGCATGTGCTGCTGCAACGATTTTTTTTTACCGGTTAACGCATTGGAATTTTTTTTTTTTAAATAATATTTTCCACACCTCTATCCTCGCATTTCAACCAGTTAAACAAGATTTCCGAGGGATCGATTAATATCGTGAAAGTAGCACCAACTCGAATGATATCGATTTCTTATTTTGCGATCCAGCTAGGACTGGGAGAAGGGTGAGGGGAAGCGAACCGGAGTTTTAGATATCAATATTTATATTACCATACCACATTGCAGATACGGTACATATACACAAGAATACACATATTTTACTTATAGTAAAAGAAAAATAATAGAAATAATCGTAATGTAATAGCTTTTATATGTGTATATATATAAAAAGAATGAATTATGATATTTTATTAGATCCTATGCGTGTTACTATTGTCCAATATATCACAATGTTGCAAAATAAAATTAAAAAAAATACAATAGCTTGATCGAACGGTGAAATGGCTAAAAACACGTTTGCCAATATGTACAAGTATAGTAGTCGTCCGTTATAACATACATATATATATATATCGTATATATAGTTTCATCACAGGTTTTTAATCCGACGTTCCCAATCGACAATGAAAAAGCCCCTCGAGCTGTAGATCGTCGCGTAATCTACGCCATAACGAGCTAACGTTACGCATATGTATATATACACACACATACATACATACATACGTACGTTTGCAACATACGATGCAGTTACATAAACGTAATTCTAAGTATATGCACTTTTTGTATTCTTTTTTTTACCCACCCTCTCCTTTTTATTACATTTTTTGTATCATTGATGAAAAAAAAAAGATAAAGTTGTAACATATTTTCGATCGAGTTGATGATTGTTGAGAAAACTTGAAGTAACTCATGAGAACCCCATTAGTGGGAGGAGAAGATGAGAAGGAGGAGGAGAAGGTTGAGTTAGGAGGGTTAAAGGGAGCTTAAAAAGAAAAAAAAGGGAAACAGCAAGCAACCGGGTGGCGCGAAGACACCAGACGAGTTTTTCGCATCACGAAACGTCGTTCTCTCGCTTCTTTCTTCGTGGGAAGAAGCCACGATCGAACGAACAACCAGTCAGCCAACCAACCAACCAACCAACCAGTCAGCCAACCAACCAACCAACCAACCAGTCAGCCAGCCAACTAACCAGACAGTTAGCCCTCTCTCTTTTTCTCTCTTTCTCTCTTTGAGAGAACGTCGATGAAACAACGTGCCCCACTCGCTCGTTCGTTCTCACTCGGAGAAATAACGGGAAGAAAAATCGCGTTAACACTCTTGCGAGGAACATATGCGGACAACACAACTCTCCGTAAAAAGAAAGAGGATCCTATTCGTACGAGGTTTCAAATTAGCCGAACTCATCATCTTCTTATTCTTGTTCTTGTTCTTCTTACATTTCCAAAAACAGGC
The DNA here is from genome assembly GCA_023678845.1 of Mischocyttarus mexicanus. Taxonomy (NCBI): domain Eukaryota; kingdom Metazoa; phylum Arthropoda; class Insecta; order Hymenoptera; family Vespidae; genus Mischocyttarus; species Mischocyttarus mexicanus. Next base: position 405,232 of record JACGTP010000055.1, on the reverse strand, counting down.
TGGTTAAATTCCTTTTTATACCTTTCAAATTACCCGTTAAGGTATTTCACGTCAAGTTAATTTTCGGTGACTTTCCTATTCGAGTCATATGGGTCACATACGATCCCTCCCATTCCCCACTGACGAATAGAAAAAAATTTGATGAGGTTTTGAACGGAAGATTTAATTTATGTTGAATTTAATTCACGCAATGTTTAATTTAATAAACGCTAAAGATATTATCGAAACAAAGTTAGCTTAAAGTATATCAATTTTGTCTAGAAAAGATACATCTATGATAAGGATTTCCATTCTAAAAGAAAATTTCAATTTCCCGCGAGAGATGATTAATAAATGAAGAAGGTGCATACGACGAGTAAGGTAAGGGGGGATGATGATCAAGGAGCTTGGATTATCGCAACGTGAAACCAAAATTCTCATAGTCGTTGGTATCTATTATTAGAACAAAGATTCCCGTGAGGTGGTAGTAGTAGTAGTAGGTAACCGTGAGATGGTTCATAAATATAAATTCGACTGCATAATCGATGGAAAAGGAGGAAGGGAAATAGAATGTTCGAACATGCACGAGACAATCCGAAGGAACCACTATCACCACCAGCAACCAACCAACCAACCAACCAACCAACCAACCAACAGGGGGGGTCTGTTAAATCACACTCATCGTCGCTCGAATTTCACGAACCCGAAAGCAAACCTTTCTCGAGAAGGAATAATGAAGAAGTTAAAGAAGAAAAGAGAAAGGATAGTAGAAGAAAGAACTGGATAAACCGATAAATCGTGAAAGAGATAAAGAAAGATAGAAAGAGAATTAAGGTTCCCCGAGCATAAACTTTAAACGTGACCGACCGTCGCGGTTTCTGAAATGTCAAATTGACGTTGGTTAAACGTCGAACTACTACGAAGAAATGTCTCTTCTCTTTTAAAAAAGGTTTTTATACAACCACGAGATCGTTCTTTTCTTTAAAAATTCTTCATCAAATAACAAGTTAATCCTATATAATAAAAAAGAAAAAATAAAAGAAGAAAAAGAAACACGATTATCATCTAACCTCGTACTTCGTATTATTTTCATCGAGATAAAATCGAATTTAAATATGAAACATGCTAATCCTAATTTATTTGACAAATTTTAAATTCCAAGTCAATTCCAAGCAAAAAGATAAAAAAAAATAAATATATATGTATTATATAAGATTTGTCTTTGTCCTTGGAGTAATAGATCATCAATCGACACTTCGAATTCTCGAAGTTGATAGGAAAAGGAGAAAAAGAGAGAGGAAAGAGGAGGAGGAGGAGGGTAGAGCATTTTCGCGCCCCAATAAACTTGCCACCTAGATGAAAGTTTATTCCGTGGGGCGAAACGACGAGCCCTTTAACGAGACCAAGAGAGATAAGAGAAATAGAGAAAGAGTGAGAAAGAGAGAGAATGACATGGAACGGGATAAGGTCGTATCCTGGCCTCACGGCCCGTTAGTCCGACTAACGACATTCAAATTCCATTAGGGTACCACGATGTGCGCCTGACAACTTTCCGATTACAGATACTCCTCTCTTCTCCTCTCCCCCAACTCTATCTTTCTCTTGCTTTCTCTTTGTCTTGTCGTTCTCGTGAGAAACTGAATGAGAGAGAGAAAGAGAGAGAGAAATAAATTCGAGGGCGAGAAACAGAAGCGGTGAGAAAGAAAGAAAGACACTCTCTTGTCGAGTCTCTTGTCGGCAACCAGGATGAAATGTGTCAAGAACAAACAGCTCAACGAACGGATTGTTTTTCTCATTCTCATTCTCTCTCTGTCTCTCCCTTATTTTCTCTCATTCTCCTCTGTTCCTTTGAATAAGTCCGATAAATACTTCGGCTCGAATTTTCGAAGAAAATAGAAGAAAGATTAAAAGATAAAGCCAGATCAATTCGATCGAAGTTATTGTCTTCATCTAACTATCTTTAGATTTCATAAATTGTCTTTCGTTAAAGAGTAATTAAAGTATCGAATAAGATATTAACTTTCAAATATCTATGATTATAATATCTTACATAAGATGGAAAATTCTCTTATCGACCGAAACGATCATTGTGAAAACTTTTTAACCACACTCCCTTATTTTTCCTCCTCCTACTTTTCCTTCGAGCTATAGTTTCAACTAAAAAGCTAAGGTATCAATCGTTCTTGAAAAGAAATTTTACAAATAAATTATTTTCCATATTCTTTAAAACAAAAAACAAGAAGACAAAATTATAAAAAGAACCAAGTAAAATAGTCATTTGGTTAATTAAGAACTAACAATTAACATGGAACACGCTAAATTTGTGTCTTTCACACACGTTACCGCGAAGGAAAAATAAAAAAATAAATAAAAAAGTAACATATCCAGTAAGTCCACGTAACGGTCCGGGTCTGGTACGGGCTTGAACAAAACGAACGTTCGGATTTTCTGTTAATGAAAGAACCCAACACGTAAAAGAGTATTCATTCGACTACATTTTCTCTCTCGACATGCGAACACTAATATATTTAAAGAAACCCGATAATATTACCAATGCACAACTCGTTTTCTCGAAATTTTCGATTGGTACTCGCGAACAATAAAAACCGTACGCATCGTATGCATACATTCATACACACATACACAGATAAACAAAGGAACACACAGGTTGTGTGAGCGAGTACTCGTCATTACGATCGACTACCACCACGGTTAAAATATATTTGCATATAAATATAAGTAAAAAATTGTATTTGCATTTAAATGCCTGGACGGGCAAAAAGGGTCTTCCTCTTCCTCATCCTCCCTCTCCCGTGGATCCTCGAGTAGCATCGACAAAGTCCTTCCTCCATTCTTAAAACGAAAGTTCGTCGAATAAAAATCGTCGTAAGGACATCGAGAAGTCGTTTAACGTTGGAAGGTAATAAAGACCCTCCCACCTTCATTTGGAGGGAAGAAATTAAGAGAGGAGGGAAACGATGTGTGTGTGTGTGTGTGTGAAAGAGAGAGAGAGATAGAGGAAAGTTCATGAAATTATGCTATAAAATGTCAAACCCTTCTTTCGTTCGATTGGTTCAGTTTATTCCACCTTGACAAAAATAAAAATAAAAAAAAACCGAACCAGTACAAAACTATAAAGTAGAATTTAAAAAATAAAACTTCCGCTATTTTTTAGCGAGTTTCGAATTTACGAGAAAAAGGAGGCAACTTTAAAGGATCTTTGACTTCAAAGGAAACGAACATTTAACACTTTCGATCCCCCCAATCAACCTCTCTTGGAAAATCATTGTAGCATAAAATTACATAGGGAAGATGATTTGAGACTGAAAATACGTAGATCGGAGAAGTAACCACCGTGGAATGCGAAACTCTGTTTGCAAATTATCGTTTAAATAAAGAGAAAGAGAAAGAGAGATAAGCAAAATGAATGAAGGAAGAAAGGAAGGAAGGAAGGATATGCAAAATTTAGTCCTTTCCGCGTCCTGAGAAAGGTGATAAAGTTTCAATTAACTGCTGCTTGACTGAAAGATGCAACCTCGAGAATGTCTATGTGAATGTAGGAAATTCTAGAAAGGCATATGTGTTTGAACATGTGAATGTAACGTGCGTCTAAATGTACGTATGTGTTTGAGAGAGAAAGAGAGAGAGAATATTGCGGTTCGCATAAATCGCATCTCGCTGTACACGCGAAGTAATTAGACCGCCGGTGGGCCAAGTTCGGCTAGCATTTACGAGAGCAAGGATCATCCTGGTTAAATGAAAATCGATGGCCACTCAAGGATTTCCTGTAAATTAAACCACGACGTGTGTTTCTAGCGTGAAAGCTATTAACGCTACGAAAATCATTCTTCTCTGGATGCCTGTGCATGTATATATATATATATATATATATATATAAGTATACATGTATATATGTATGTATATGTACGAGTGTGTTACCCTATTAGAGCGTATTGTTTCTCTTCGTCTATTATCTCAAACTAAAATATACCCAACAGCATTCCTACACTTAATTATTCCTGTTAACGATGCTGACCGGAATTTTTTTTAATTTCTTATTATATAATTAAATCGGGTATACAGTTAAATCGTTATGCTGTTAAATATAATTACAATTCACAGCTAATTATAGAGAGAGAGAGAGAGAGAGAGAGAGAGAGAAGGAATTTTTCACGAGATAAAACTTCAGATAAGAAATTCGCTATATAATTAAAGGTAAAGTATAGAATCATATAGTAAAATACCGTGACTCTCACAACACTAAGGAATATATCAAGGTACTTTTGTCGTTTATAAATAACTAACCTACATGACGGCGAAACGATAAATCTTTATTTTTGCATATAAACCATGTTTATCGATTATGTTATTAAAGTATCAGAGGTGGTAGTGGTGGTGGTGGGATGGAAGGGGGCAGATGAACGATAGCCAAGAAGGTATGTGGATGTGCATGGTTAACGTAAACTCGTTCAGTCTTTTTCGCTCTCTTTCATAAATAAACTATGCCTATCTTTCTCTCTCACACAGAAATACTTTTAAATCCTATCACATATCTTGCTCCTACTTGGTTTCTAGAGTATGTACAGACCTCCAAACAACTTACATAAGCTCCTCCACCACACTGGTTGTTGCTTTGCTACCTTGAAGTCGGTCGTTGCCGTTATCTCTTGCAATTGCATTGACGTACACAAACACAAACACATATACACATACATACATCGAAAGATTTTCTACTGACGGATGTCGATCTTTCTCTCTCTATCTCCTTCATTCTTTCTTTCTATTTTTATTTTTTATATTCGTCTCTCGTATTTATTCTTTACCATCTTCATTGACTGACATACGCAAACTTGATTAAATGCATATATATGCGAGTTACGTTGTATCAAAATGTACAGAAATAAATCCTAAATCTACATCTTCGTTAAATCTCTCCTCGTTGTTATCATCATCACTATATTATTATTATTATTATTATTAGTATTAAATATTTGATCTCACAAAGAATTTTTAACGATAAAGCGAACATATATGTTTTTTAATTAGCCAGCTTGAAAAATAAAAGAATATCATGAGAATGTAACATTAATCCCGGCGGGTCCTTCTTCCCTCTACCCCCTCACTCTTTCTCATCGGGCCACTTCAAAGCGATTATAAACAGCAAAATTAATCAAAGCGAAACTCGCGTATACCTCCTCTCCTCCTAGATGGCAAACGAACAATCCTCATCCTCCTCTTCCTCCTCAACTTCCTCCTTCTGCTGGTACTGCTACTGTTACTGATGCTGCGCTTGTCTCGCAAATATTTAACTAGATGATGGAACAACAACCCGGCAGAGAGTAAAATAGGTTTCGTATTGAAAATACGATTATTTCGGTGGTTAATCAAAGCTAATTCTCCCGAACACGATTCGCGTAAATTGTTTCCCCGAAATCTCGATTGGGAGAATGGGAGAATGGGAGAATGGGAGGGAGTGTACGTATGTGTGTGTGTTGAGTGTGTATGGGAGAGAAAGAGAAATACTCCGAACGATCTAATTCCGTAGCGACGTGACCAGAGCCACCCTCTATCTTTATCCCTTTCTTTCTTTCTATCTTTCTTTCTCGTTCCGTCTTTGTTTGACTCTCGGTAGCTCGTTCACGTGTCCCACCACCCTCGAAGCTCGCGTGCTTCGATCGATTCTAACGCGAGAGAGGCTTACGACGGACGATCACCCTCGTATAAATCACGGCTTCTTCGTCCCCAACGGGGTGTTAAGGACGACGAGAACGGCATTTTCGATAAAAGTCGGCACGCTATGCGATAAAATCCGCTTTAACTCAGCTTCAACCGACACCCACCTACGCGCTAAGACGAAGACATCTACAACCACCACTACTACCTATCTTCTACTAGTAATACTATTACTATTACTATTACTACCACAAAGACGATGGACCAGCAGCAGCACAAAGAAAAGCGTCTGCCCATCCTCTGGAAAAGTAGAAAAGTACTTTTCTTTCACTCCTCTTTTAAGCTTCACGCGCGTTCCTCTCATAAGGAAGAATAAGACCTTTTTTTTATTTTTGTTGCTGTTGTCGTTAATAGAAATGCCACTTTCCGTTCATTATTTACCTGCAACAGAAAGAGATGAGAAATCGATTAGAAAGTTGTCGTTTGGATCAACTATTGTTAATCTATCGAAAGCTATAAGATTGATTTTGTTTTATTTCATTTTTATCTTCTTAGGTCGATTTGATAATAATTTCTTAAGGTTATTTTTTTCCAATGCTAAAAATATCGTAACACCCAAAAACTACTTTCGATAATTTTTATTTTCAAAAATGGAAAAAAAATATGCGAAAAAGTTAAGAAATTTTATCAGCGTTCAAATTTATTTCCTATCCAAATTAAAAAAATATATATATACCTGTAGACGTTATTGTTTAATTAGGAAACTACAATTTTAATTATTCGTAATATTATTTTTCTCATTAAATTAATTGGTTGAACGTAGAAAAAAAGCAATTAATGGTCAAGTATGTACGTACAAGATGATCATTGATAAAAGTAAAGAGAATATATAAATTTTTTTGAGTTAGTTTATAATTCAAAAACAATAAAAGGAAAAAGAATGAATAAAAGAAAGAGAAAGAGAGAGAGAGAGAGAATGATTTAAATAGAATTTTGTAGGAGCATGAGGTATTATATCGTGCGTGAAGCGCCTACAAGAAAAGGCCGTGAAGTAAAGTGCGCGTGACCCGGTGCGTATATTATACAATATTCCTCTACAAACATATGTTTTCTACATACGTCGTCTACGTATTTTCGCTACGTGTAGTATGTATACCCACACACACATATATACACGACGTTATATGGCCTGGACCCGACGTTGATTTACTTTTCATGCTCGACTAAACGTCATAAAGCGCAATAATAAAACTGGTGACACGTCTACGGTACACGCAGCATAAACGATAACGCACCACCACCTTTTCTCTCATATCCTCTACGGGAAATTCTAATAATGATTATATTAAATAATGGAAAAAAAAAAACATACACACACACACAGCAAAAACATTGTCGACAAGGTCGTGCAGAAACAAGAGAGAAAAATCTCGCTGATGGAATTTCTAAATTTCACTTATGACAACAAAATTTAGTATGTTCAATACTCTGTATACTACTAGGTGTAGCAATAATTATTAACACCTCAGATATCTCAGATATCATCGAAACTATAAATTTCACAGAAATATTTGTTCAAATAAAATTGAACGAACGGGTTCACACCGGTTATTCGGTGGCGATAATAGAATTTTTATTTTTTTGACACGACTTAGAAGTAGACTTTCATTAGCTGATAAATGATAAACAATTATTGATATACCCAGAAACGACATTACTTTCTGATCCATCTAATATATATAATACAAAAAGAAATCGAAGATCTCTTGTCATTGATTACGATGAAACCCTTCGGATTGTTAGAATAAATCATAATTTCATTATTAGGAGTAACAAAAAGTAAGAAACATAAAGAGTGTTGTGAGAGAAAGAGAATTTCAGTGATTTTAGTGGCGTAACGAAAAGGCTAACCCGGTAAAGGATTTACAGTCAATATCTTACCGGCGTCTACGCATTTTGCGAGCGTTCCTAAGTTTAATGACCTCACTCGTAATAATTTTCGTGCCAAGAAATGGCACGGTTATATGTATGTATATCCACACAAATATATACACAAACACGTATATACATGTTGATAATCGTTCAGCAGATCACGAGTTTCTCGTACGTCTCTCTCTCTTTCTCTCTCACACACACAAACACAGAGACACTCTCTTTTACTCTTTCTTATATCTTAGGCCCGTTCATATATCGTTTGAGTTCGTAACGTGACAGAATCAAGCGCCGTATGCACCTTTGATATTCAAAAGAGAGACGCGAGATAAACGAAAGGCTATTAAGGAAAGTTCATCGTTTTTTTCTTTTCTTCTTATTCCTTTCTTACCTTTTCTCTATCTTCTTTATTTTTGTTTCCCCTCTCTATTTACTAAACATTGCCGACACTGATTCCAAGAGATAGAAGAGCCGGCGCTAAAATCGTTCTTTCTTTCTCCTTTTTTTTTTCTGTATATACAAACATACATACGAGCACGTAGTAGACACATACAGGCACACAAGCGTATGAATACTCGTATATAAATTTACGAAACTTTGAAACTCCCACGTGAAGATTTTATTGCGAAATTCCTAACGCGTCCCTTTCTTTCTATTTTCTTATTTTTCTTTTTTCGAATTTTGGAGAAAGGGTGTGACTGTATTGAGGAAGAAATTTTATTTATCTTACGAATACTATATAATTATTTGAACAATGATTATAAGAAACGTTATTGTAATAAAATAATATTAACTATAATTGTTTTATAAAGTATTGCATTTGGGTAAAAAAAAAATCGAAAGGAGATAAAATTCAATCATTTATTTTCTTCGAGTTAGATCAAGCGTGTAAACGTGACGAATAAGTCTTACACAACCCCGAGATTTGTCCTTTTTTCTTTTCCCTTTCGATTTTATCGTTCGACGTAGATATCGACTTACCCCCTCGATTTCATTCCTTGTTATCTCGGTGTATACCGATTTGTTATTTTTTTCTTATCGATAACCGCACATTTTTCACTTAACTTCTTGTCTTATAATTCTAAATCTACAATTCTTATCATATAACTTCATTTTTTTATAATTATTATACCGTTTGGAAAGGTTTGTATCGTTTTATATCGCTGATAAATAAAAAAAATGTATTTTTAATAAAATTAAAATACTTTCAATGATCGAATTTGATAAATAAATCTCGATTGGTCTTTTATTTTGACCTAAACGATAACGGTGTACACATTTCTCAAATCGAAATATTAAAAATGTATTATTTTCCAGCTGACAGTTCACTTAAACGAACTCTTACTCGTAAATGACACGTATGTAATTTTATTTTCGCATACATTGCATTATTGTTCTATTACGGTAATAAAAATGCAAAATCCAACGATCTAAACCGCTTAACTTTGATCTTTCATTTCTGAAGCGATAGCAAAAAAAAAAAAGATCCTACCAGACGGATCGACACGCTGACTTTGATTTTTCATTTTTGATGCGATTGCAAAAGAAAAAATAAAATAAAATAAAATAAAACTACTAGACGGATCGAAACTCAAGAAGGTACTAAATTACGTCTGGAAAGTGTCTGCCTATTGTAAGGAAATGTAAAAATAAAAAAATGATTTCGAAATATGGAGTGAAAGGTTAGATGATAGGATAAGAACAATCTTCTCTCTCTCTGTTCTTAAAACAAAATAATATATTTTATTTTTTCCCTAAAATTCAATATAAATAGTTCTAAATATTATAAGACTATATAAAAACAGAAGTACAAACTTTTATCTTTTCTTCCAATAATTTAATCTCGTAATACCATAGGAAGAACAATAGGATAGTAAGAGATTTACAAACACGAGATGATATACTGAAGAAAATAAAGCAACAGAGAATCGAAGAGGACACACGGTTGGGTTGTCATAAAATAGTCGGGGAGTGTCAGCCAAGATCAACATGATCGATCGATCATGCGGAACGATCTCCCCTATTACCGAAGTCCATTGTGTACAGGTACATCGACTTTTCCCCCTTCCCTTTACCTCTCTACCCCTTTCCCAATCACCCTGTGTCCCCCTCTACTCCACTCCAGAGTCCTTTCCTTTCCTATTCTTCACTCACTCGTTCTCTTTCATTATGTACATCTTTCTTTCTTTCATTCCTTCTTTCTAACAGAGACCCCCTTTTTTAAAAGCTACACCTGTTCTCTGATGCAACGACGTTATACCCTTATTGGTGTGGTGGTGTGTCCCTTCCTTGCTTAAAAAAAGGACGACCTAACTTTCCGGGCCAACAGTTTGCGATCGTACCACCCTACACGGAAACTACGACGAATTACCTAATTATAGGTTCACTTCCTTTTTGGGTATATTATAAGTGACTTCCCAATCCCCTCCACCCTTACCTCTTCTCCTTAACTGATTCGTGTCGATTATTTACGATTAGGTGCGATGAACTCTTTGTAGTAGTTTTTTTTAATTAATAAAGAAGTTTAAATATTATTTGTACTTATATTTTAATATAAATCATTTATCTGTTATAAGAAATAATCAAGTGACACAGATGTCTTTCGAACGGTTATAAACAACTTTTAAATTAAAATAAATGAAGTTTGTTTAATGTGATTAATTTAATCCATAAATGTTCATTAAAAAAGTGACTGCTGATTGATACAAAGCAACTCTTAAGATCAAATTGTAGTTAAAGTTATATGAAATGAAAGACAATTAAGAAGAAAAAATATCTGCCATGTTATATAAAGACACGTGACTTTAATAAGATCAAATTCGGTAATTGATATTCTTGCAAAAAATTTAATGATATTGAGGAAAATTAATGAACAATGATTGTCATCTCGCCCAACTCAACCCAACTCTTCTGTCAATAATATTTTTCCCTCTATTTTTCTTTCTCGTTTAATGTTACTTATGTTAATAAAGAAATTCAAGAAAATAGAAAGAAAGGAAGAAAAAAGTAAAGAAGAAAAGGTGCAAATCGTAACGGAAGGTGGATGCGGTTGGTGAAGATGACGGAAGTGCGGACCGCCGGAAGACTTTCCTGGAGAAAGGTAAAAAGAGAAAGAGAGAGAAAGAAGGAGAGAAAGAGAAACAGAGAAAGAAGGAAAGAAAGAGAGACAGAGAAAGAAGGGTGGGAAAGGAGCGGCAAGCTGCGGAAATGGAGAATCCGAAATGGAAGAGGGGTGTGGCGAATGACAGAACGAGGAGCGAGAAAATGGCCCGAATCGAGAGGGTGTGTAAAAAGAGAAAGAGAGAGAGAGAGAAAGGAAGAAAGAAGCAGCTGCTCGAGTATTTTGTGAATTTTGCTTCGAGGCATTAAACGAGACCCTTTGCACTCCACCACCCATCACCCTTCGGCGTCTTCTTCTTTTTTTTCTTATTTCCTCTCTGATGCCTCGAAAGGCAGAAAAAAGAGAGGGAAAGAGAGGGAAAGAAGGAAGTGGTTAAAAACGCGAGAACCTTCTTGCCCTTGGCTAAACTCGATTTTACTTTTCGCAGTTTCTTGATGGCTCTTACATTAGAGTAAGAAAGAAAGAAAGAAAGAAAGGAAAGGATAATTTCTCTAAAAGATCTCTGAACAATTTTATCTTTCATTTTATTCGACGAGAATAAGCACACCTTCATGTGACCTTTAAAAGATCGATCAATCGATCTTATTTCGATGTTGAACAAAAATAACATATTGTTATTTGAATGGAGTGAAAGTTTAATCTCGTAGGAATGCAGTGAAGGAACCTAAACGTTATGAAGTGGCCAAACGGTTACTTTGTTTTTTTTTCGTTGACAAGGGGAGAACAGCAAAAGCCCTTTTTATTTGTCTCCTTCTCGTCCTAGTAGCTTTTGTCAACCGTTACTAAACTGTTATTTAAATCTTGCATACCCACTTGTGGAACGAAACCCTTCATAAAAATGATCGATTAACTAGTTAGCTATCAAAAAAAACTTGTCAAATAAATATATTCAACGTATCAACTCTTTGGGTAACAGAATTTCAGTAAAAAAATAAAATAAGCATCTGTGTTGCATAGAAAAAAATTTGGTATATTTTTATTAAGAAAGGAATCACATAATAAAAAGTGAACACATTTGTAACATTTGTTGATGATCTTATCAGCTGTTTTAGGAAAAAGTAAGATTAAATATAAACATCTATATTACGACCCTCGTAAATCTACTTGAAGAACGTTCGAACTTTCTCGTTAATCGAATATCCCTGCTATTGCTGTTTCTGTTCTATCGACTGCACCGAAATGATAAGACAAAGAAGGAATAAAAGAAGAAAGATGTTGTATCACGATGTAATAATACTCACCCTTAAATCTAGAACGAAGACAAAAAAAATAACTATACTTTTCTCACCCTTCAAAAAAAGAAAAGTTATCGTTCAGCATATCAACCTCCCCTGGCATCAACCGAATCTGAATATTTTTTTTCTTTCCCCTATATTAGTCATGGCAAAAGTATAACAATGTAAACGATGACACGACTTTAATTAATCGAACAGAATAATAATAAAAAAGAGGGGGGATGTGATTACAGGTGTTAAACGTCCGGTCAATATTTTTGATCGTCACGAAACACACCACTTTTCAAAGTTAAAAAAAGGGGGTTTTTTAACAGACACGAACAGACTCTGACTTTATTTCAATTGGTTGGTATTTTAGAAAAATAACGACTAGAAATATAGAAATAAGAAGAATAAATAGAGTCATCGATAGGACTATACTTCCTTTCGAAGGGACATTCTAGGAAACAAAGGGAAGGATTATGAGCGATGAAATAGCGTATTAAGGGTCCCCTGTATACCCTTCCTCCTTTATTCGAGAGACTCGCGCACCTGCCACTCGTTTTGGCTCAATCCGAGACTCTTTCTTTCGGGGTTTCACGAGAATAGGATTGTTTCTTTCTCTCTCTCTCTCTCTCTTTCACTTTTTTTTCTTTATAGTTCCCTATCTCTTTCTATCTTACAACACAGCACAAGCACACAACACCACGGTCCTTCGGTCACGAATTTCATCTCTTCGAAAAGTAGACAAGCGTATCCGATAGCCGCTTATTGGATTTGTCAAAGAGGCATCTCTCCCTTTCCCTTTAACTATCTCCCTTTACCTTCTCCCCTCATCCACCGATCTACCCTCTAACACAGTTGAGTATAAGGGAAGATTTTTCTCGTTAAGAAGATTACCGGATATACTCGAATGGTAAGACAAGACGACATTTCTTGAGAAATTGAGTACGTATACTACAAGATTGAATGTTTGGGTACAAATTTGACCGAATTTACATTAACACGATTTATGTTTAAACTGTGTTGGGTAGATTTTTGTTCAATATAGCTGCATTAGAATTTCTGAATTATTGAAAATAATTTTACAAACAGGAAGAAAAAAAGATGTGATTACTTTGACGAACAAAATACATGTTTTAGTCAAATTAAATTAATGCTTCGATGAATTAATCTACTTTGATAAATTTTTCTAACACCTTTTTTTTGTATCTACGTAATAAAAAATAACTTTCAATAATTGAAAATGTATTTCATATTATATTGACGTACGTATCGAGAAAACTTTTGATCGGTAATGTATGAAACCTAAAACAAACTTCTTGGAAAATAATTACTTGGATACTTTCAGAAGATAAATCGTTGATCTTGATATATCTAATGACCTATCCTCAACTCTATAATCGATCGAGACAAGGATGATCGCTAATTGTGAAAAACTTTAGGGATATTTTCTTGACGAGAAAGAGTAAGTTTTATTTAATTAGATTCCTAAACACGATAAGTGACGTTTTACTATTAGTAATTACAAATTTAAAAGTACAATAAAAAAAGAGACAAAATAAAAAAACAACATTCAAATGTACTCGGTCACTAATTGTGAAAGACCCCAGGGATATATTTTCTTTACCAAAAGAGTAAAAGTATTTTTTTTTCTTGATTAGATTTCTAAACACGACAAGTGACATTTTACTATTAGTAATTACAAATTTGAAAGTAAAATAAAAAAAACATTGAAACGCGGTTGGCAAGAGACATCACCACGCGAGAGCATCTATGTCAATAAGAAAAAAAAGAAAAAAGGTGGAAAAAAAATCATCGCGTGTTTTAGGAACGGGACGAAAGAACAGGACTCCAAAAGGATTATATTCGTAGACTCTTTCGTTTCGCACAAAAGGTAAAAGCTAGCTACTTTGACCGACTACCGAGAGAGAGAGAGAGAGAGAGAGACCCCGTTCACGATCGAAAAGGTAAAACTTTAACGTACCCGAAGAAGGCACATCGTCAACTTGAAAACCGGTTGTATGTTCGATGTTCTGTCGCTTGGCAAACGACGACACACATACACAAACATACACATATAATATATTTACATCACAAACAACACACGTATGAAAACTGGCTAAAAACATTTCTCGCGACCGACTAACGCCGCTCGTAAATTCTTCATTAAACTCGAAAAATTTACGTTTATACGATTAGTTAAAAAAAAACAACAACAACATTTTCTACAACGACGTCTAGTTTAATAAAAATAATAAAAATAAATAAATAAACCTTCCCACACTTCCCCCTAACCACCTCACGTTTCCATATAATTTTAATTAAAAAGAACCTTTCTTTCTCTTTTTTTTTGGTTTTTCAAATTTATTCGTATAATAATCTTGATGCATAATTAAACGTGTTGCGTTTACATATACGAAAGGGTGCGTCGACGAGTTATTTTTTGTTTTTTAAATTATTCTTCTTCGACAAAATGTTTCGATAAAACAAAATATCCACGACTATTACGAATTTACGTACGAATTTTCAAAGTTTTAACGGGGAGGGAAACGTGTAAATTGAATTAACTTTGTATAAAAGTATAAAATGAGTCTTTGCTGATAGTAGAAGAAGGGGGATAGGGGGAGAAAATAATAAAAAAAAAAGATAAAAGAACCGTGAAGTCAAACGAGATACCTTATCGGGTCATCTACGGATAACTGGTTTCATCCGAGCAAGAAAATTCGATCGAGTGGTTGATCCACGAAGAAAGAGAGAAAAGAAGGAAGCAAGGAAGGGGAAAACAGAAAGAAAGAAAGAGAAAGAGAGAGAGAAAATCGAAGTGAACTGAAGTCAAAGTAATCAAAGCGACAACGCAAAAGTATGAGAAGTATCAGTCAATTTGAACTCTTCCTTCTTTGAGTTTGCTTATTCCATTTGAGTAGAGTTAGTCTTTGGTGTCTCACGACAGTACGTTAACTAACGAATCCATAAAAAAAAAAGAAGAAAAAAAAGAGAGAGGAAGAGAAAGATCAGAGAGGATCAGCGTTTTTTAAACGAACCCGACGCGACGTGGCAAGAAATTTCATTAGAGATTGAAGATATTGAAGATACTTTTTAGTATGTTCGTTTAAACGAAGATACACTCGCGTTGAATGGCGTGGAAAACGACATGCGCGTGTTAAATCGTTAATTTCTGATATTTTATTTGATACTTACGGTACAAACAAAACACCGTAATTAAAATTTTTCTTTTTCAATTAATTTTAAAAAGAACAAAAGTTCATGCATCAATTTTTGAATAATTACAGAAAATAAATATGACCTCGATATCGAAATGATAAGTACGAGAAAGAGATGTTAATAAATTTCAAACGTTAACCATAATAAAAGTAGCTTATTTTAAAAAATAAAAACAAATAAGTAGGAAACTTTTTCGATTTATTTCCAAATATATATGCCGATAATAATTATGACAGTATGACAGAAACAGAACAAGAACTTATTTAATGATTTATTTAATAATATAACCAACAGGGGTATACTAACTAAAAATAAATCGTAATAAAAGAAATGTGTTTGGGTGTATATTTTTGACTTATCCATTAATGGTAGTTAGCTGTCATAATTACCGGCACATATATCTTCCGAATCTTTTTTTCCCCGAGTCGTCTTAATGAGAGACCGAAAAAAAAGAGAAGAAAAAAAAAAGAAAGAGGAAAGGAAAGAAAGCAAAAAAAAGATGAACTTCCGGTGGTTTATCCTCTGGGAATCAACCCTGCTATCAGTGGTGTGTATTTATGAGACACCCTAACGGTAGGCTTGAGATCAAGGAAAGAGAAAAAGAGTAATGTCTTCTAAAGCGAGTGAGAAAAGAGATGAGAGGGGGCCAGAATAGGAATAAGAAGAAGAGAGAAAGAGAGAGAAGATAGAAAGGAACTAAATCAGTGCACGACGTCTTGCTGACGTATTCGCGAACGTTTCCGACGTGACCTGCACGGATGAGAAATTGCCTGAAAGCTCACGTCGCACGCTTTTCCACAGAGAAAGAGAGAGCAAGAGAGACACAGAGAGCAAGAGAGACACAGAGAGAAAAATCTGACGCAGTGTAGTATGCCATCGCAACCATAACCATCATACCAACTATTTCCACCCTGGCAACATTTTCTACCCCTACATGAAATATACTTTTCAGCTTGTCGATCTTGCAAAAAAAAAAAAGAAAAGAAAAAGAGGAAGAGAGAGGAATAGAAAAAGGAGTCTTCTCTGATCTTTTTTTTTTTATATTAAAAAACCACCATCGTTCGTTTTCCTTTCCCTTGTATCCTAAAAGCAGACACGGACCATAAGCGTGAAATCCCAACCGCATTCGCACGCAATCAAGCAATCGTTTCCGTCTAGCCAACGATGAGAGAAGAAAAGAGACGGGAAAAAGAAGGAAAGAAAAAAAAAGGGGTGGAACACACACAACCTTTGTAACTCTTGTCGTCAAATCGAATTCATCGTGGCACATTAGGACAGCCATCGGATCGTTACGGTTCTCGATGATGGCCATTCGTGTTCCTTGATATCCGTTTTTGATCGTGGCCTGTATGTCAGAAAAAGAGAGACAGAAAAAAAGAAAGAAAGAGAGAGAAGGTAGAACGACAGACGGATGACAGGCGCTCGTCAAACGACAATGCTTCCTAAAGGGCGTGAAAAGAGGGTAAAAGATAAAGAGAGAAAGAGAGAGAAATAGGAAGAAAGAGTGAGAGTGGGAGGGTGATGGGAATGTCGAGAAGGCAATGTCAGGACGCGTTCGTCGGTTACCGGTTACCGGTTACCGGTCGACAATGAAAAGGAAGAATATATCGTGAACGAGGGCGTAACAAGACTCGGAGGTGGTGGTGGTAGTGGTGGTAGTGGTAGTGGATGATTGCGAGAGATAGGAGAAAGAAAGAGAGAGAGAGAGATAAAGAGTAAAAGAGAGTGAGTGAATGAGTGAGACGAATGAACGAATGAACCAACAACGAGAACCCGTCGTCGTCGTCGTCGTTTTTACGAGAGAGGAAGAGAGAGAGAGAAGGAGAGACGCTTTTCCGAGGGGTCGCGAAAATCTACGGGCTCGATAGAAAATTAATCGCGATTGTGTCGAGGCTTTTGGAGGAGGGTTCTTTCGTGTCCCTTTCTCTTTCTCTTTCTCCTCTCTCATACTCAAGCTTGCTAGGTTGCTTTTATATCCTTCCTTTTTTTCCCTGCACTCCTTTTTCTGTTTCTTTCCTCTTTTGCTACCTTTCCTTCCTTTCCTGTTCTCTCCTCTGTCGTACGAGGACGGAAACTGGATTCCAATCGTACGGCAAAGGAGAGACAAATTTTCCTCCAATTTTTCTTCCTTCCGTTTCTAGAGTCCTCCTCCTACTTTTACTCCTCCTTCATTTCCCTTTCTTTTTCTTCTCTTTCACATGAAATATTTCTTTGCTCTCGAATATATGCTAATCTATTCTTAAGTGCTTTTGTTTTGTCATGAAAAAGTAAAACAAGAAGAAGTAGGACGATCGAAAAGAGAAACAGAGATGGGAAGGGAAGGTTGAAGGGAAAATTAAATCTTTTCCTTTTAGGTGATTTTTCACTAGAAAATACAAATAATCCTACTCCCTATATGTTTCGAATTATATTTCAATTTGTGTTTTTTTCCTTATTCTTCTCTCCCTCTCTCTCTCTCTCTCTGTATTTCATTTCCAATGCATAACACGCGAGGTTGAAAGTATCGTTTAATCCTTAACAGAGTTATAAATAAAATTGTGATCGTCTATAATTACATAAGACGTAATACTAGAAGAAAAAAAAATAGAAAAAAAAATACATTAGAACGACGAGATGATCCGATAGAACGGAGATCTTTTATCTTTCTCTTTCTCTCTCTCTCTGTCTCGCATAGTTCGTCGCTAAAACGAAGGCCTTTCTCGTCTAGTAAACATCTTATATAATATTATACAATCACATCTTATATTTATTCATTATCCATTGCAAATTTATACAAACGGACTGATTAAATAACGACAGACGACAACTTCCCCCTCCTTTTTCCCCTGCCCCTCACTCTCACTCTCCTCCCAACCAGCACCTTGGTCTTTTCCTCGAAAAAATACAAATCATACCGAGTGTCGTTCGTAAAAGAAAATCTATGTAAGATTTTTCAAAAAGAAAAATAATAAACATTCTGATATTGTTGCTTTATCGAAGAAAAGTGTTTTAATGACAATTGTATAGATTAGTTCAACTATCTTTGTATCAAATGTTTGCTTCGTTCTCCACCTCCTCCTCTTCATTTCCCTGTTTGATTTTCTATGTTTGTTCCACTTTTGTTGTTTGTTTAATATCTTATCTCCAACACAAGTTTCTCTTTCTCTTTTTTTCCACTTTTAAGCGGTTGGGTTATCGTCTAACATTTATTTTTTATTTTTTTTTCATCGTTTCGTTTTATGATGTATACTTTAGTTATAAAAGAGAAGAAAAAAGATAGGGAGGGGAAAAAAAGGAAAAGATTTTTAAAAAAGGTGTTTAAATTGAATTAAAACACGTTAGGTAAAATATAAACTCTACCAATAAAATTCCGCGAAGGCCAAAGGCTGTTGGAAAAAAAGAAAGAAACACTCGTCGCCTCGATACGTAAACAACGTTCTTTTTAATTATTCAAACGACGTTATTTCTCCTCCTCCTGCCCCTCTTCCTCTTCCTCCACCTCCACCACCACCTTCACCACCGCTTCCTATTACCTACTTGAAAAACGATTCTCTAAGCATGTTCCGCATGCATACACACGCACACACATATACGAACTCGTTTTACCTCACGGATCGGGGACAACGACGTTCCACGATCACGTCGACGACGACGACGACAAACCAACATAGAAGAGCTATTTATTTACAAAGGCCGCTTAAATACGCCTGGAGCAGGAAAAACAAGCGGCCACCGACGAACGAGAATAGAGCGCCCGCGCCGTGTGTCTCGAATGATCGCTGACCTGACTCAACTTAGAATCGATCGCTGAAGGACGTCTTCTTCTTCTTCTTCTTCTTCTTCTTATTCTCAATCTTATTCTTCTTTTTTATCTTCTTTTCTTATCCTTTGGTTTATTTTTTCTTCACATCAGATATATTAAAGATATAACGGGACGAAAATTATAAAATTATAAAATAATAAAAAAAACAAAAAGAGAAATCATTCTCCTAAAAATATGTCTATGCAAGAACTTTAAACACACACACACACACACACATACGCGTATGTTAAGATTTAGAAACAGTAGAAGCACCTCTATTAACATATACCAGTTTTGTTTAGATCCTAATCGTACGTGTTGCATCCAGTGTATCATGCCAAATGAATTAGATCTGCCAAATTATTGAACGAAAGGAGCCTTGTCCGCGTTCCTCGTCACAGTTAGCGGTAATCGTTCGAGCATGCATTTAGTATAACACGCTTTAAGAATAGAATTGGTAAATAGTCGCGCGCGGTCTCACAAACCGACTTGCAACTTAAGGAAAAGAAAAACATTAAAAGGGAGAGAGAGAGAGAGAGAGAGGAGTGAAGAGACGAGGTAAAAGAGAATGGTGACGAGAAGACGACGACAACTATAGTAACTAACCTAACACATAAAGTTCATCTTACGACGAGACCGAATACGAAAACGTGAATTTCTATCATCGGCCGACCCTGACGCAAAAGTAAATAGTTAACCGTTAATGTGTGTGTGTATGTGTGAACGTGTGTGCATACTCGCGGTCGTTGACTGATTATTATTGTGCACTCACAATGTGTATAAATGCACCGACGACAAACTCGAGTGTTGCAAAGAGATTTCTCTCCCTTCCCATCCACCCACCATATCGAAGAGAAATTTCATTTGATATCGTTGAATATAATCATCAAAGATTAAAAGATATTTGAAATAGAATGAAGACAGTTTTCGAAGCAATTAAGGAAATTATTTACACGTTAAACGAAGTATAAAAAAAAAATCTTTAAAGAATGTTCCAAATCTTACACGCTGTGGTACATGAAAAGCGTTAAAGGAAGGATCGTTTAAATTCAAAGACGATGTTGAACATTTCCGCGAAATGAGCGTGGGTGATGATGGTGGTGGTGTTGGTGGTGGCAACATTTGACGAAAGACCGAAGGCTTTTCATCGTGGTGTCTTTAAAGCAAAGGTGGTGTGGCTACCAACCCCTCCTCTCTTTCTCAAAGGCGTCAGAATCTTATGCTCGATTTACAAGTGTACTCTCTCTCCCACTCTCTCTTGCTTTCTGCTTGCATGTCTGTCTATCCGTACGTCTGTCTTTCTGTCTGTCTGTTAGTCTTTCTCTCTCTATTTCTCTTACCACGTCTCTTTCGTCGCATGAAAAAAGGAAATTCTAATTCGAGGTACACGCGCTTAACTCCAGGAAGAGAGGATAGAAGGCTGCCTGCCTGCCTGCCTGCCTGCCTGCCTGCTTGCATGCTGCTTGCTGCTGATGCTGATGCTTACACGACTAGTCGAGAATAATTTATTCTCGCGACAGCCGAGTAAACGCTTAAACACATCCAAAGAAGAGGGACTTGGTAGTGGTAGTAGTAGTAGTAGTACTAACCTAAGGCGTTTATTTATTTCCTCTCACTTTAGAAAATTCTGAATAATTAATAAAATATTAAAGACATAAGAAAATGAAAAAAATATATTCGTATTCATCGATGGGGAAAAATACTGGATTTGATTAAAAAATATTGCTAATATTCGAGACCATTATCGGTCTAACTTTCAGGTCACATAGACATTTTTACCAAATAATTTTAGGTTTTTTTTTTTGTCACAAGATTACGTATACTTCTTAATTACATAATGTTTCTGAGATAACCAATAAACATATTAATAATAAAAAAAGCCATTTTTATTTAATTTGCATAGATTTATAATTATTGACTTTCCGATACATGAAATTAATGTATATTTAAGGAAAAAAAATTTAGCCTCATAGATTATTATAATCGGTCAAAGCTAAAACGTACCAACCAATTTCTTAAATAACCTTTTTTTCTTTTTCCTTCTCTTTTTTTTTCTTCTTCAACCTTAATCGTTGTATTTCGTAGCAGCTTATGTACGTTGGTGAAATTTTTTTCGAGATTTTTATTTTTCTTCTTCTTCTATCGAAAAAAAAAAAAAAAGAATTCCGCGTAGTTACGCGAATAGAGTTTCATAACAGCACTTTACTACTTTCCAGGCAGGCACACGAGGATAAGGATGAGAAAGAGAAAGATAGAATCACACATACACATAAAGCAAGTATTACGACGAACTTTACAAGAACCCCAGGTACCGTTTATGGGAATTTCTAATGATCCGCGAAACTCGTGGAATATACGAAAACTTTCCAATTGTTCCGGACGGATATATACATATGTTGTTTAAGTCATACGTGACTTTAACATAAACCATAATAAAATGACGCTAACTAAGAAACTTCTCTTCTAAATGGACCTCGAAAAAAAAAACAGTTTCCACTTGGTTTTCTTCGACCCAACTAAACCACCGAAACATTCGTGCCACCGATATGTTTCCTTTCATATTTTGTTCTCTTTTAAATGGACCACGCACCACGAGCACGAAATAAATTTCGTCTAATTGTAAGTAAGCGAAAAGTTTTAACGGAGGGTAGAAGAGGAAGAAGTAGAAGAAAAAGGGAATGGATGGAAAGGGTTTGCAAAAAGGGACTACACACCACACCACATCATACCACACTACGCAGCCAGCAGTATTTACGCACGATATTTACGCAAATGAGAGAGTCTAGAGTCTCCCTTCTTTCTTTATATTCTTTTTAATTTATGACACACTATACAGTGTGGCTCCTGTGTCACTAACCCTTTCGAATACCTTTTTTTACCCTCGATGTTAATTTTTTCTTTCATTCTTTTTTTTTGGAATTAATCATAATGAAGAGGATAAGTAACGTAATAAATATGATCTGTTTCTAAAAATCGTGTGACGCGAATTCGTTGCAAAAAAATAAGTAACAATAATGATAATCATAAAAAATCTTCCAAAAATTGGATACTACTCTTCCTATATTCTGTTAATGTTTTTTTTTTCTCCATCTTCTTCTTTTTGAGTGCGTGCAGGTTTTGTTTTTCGGCGCAGCACCAGAAGCAGAAGCTCATCGACGAATTCCTTGGCAGTGAACGTGCGCCACGTGATTCATACGCGACTAACTGACCTGCGACAATGTTTCCGCGTCGAGCACACGATTCTAAAATACACACACGGGTTTTCTCTTTCTCTATCTCTCTTTCTTTCTTTCTTTCTCTCATTCGCCCAACTCTATCTCTCGTTCTAGTTGACAAAGTCGATATATACTCAACTCTCCTTCACCCCCCATTACGTTGCTTGGACTTTAGCTGCGTGAGAAAGCGTCGTACCAGACTGCCACGACGATCTTTCTCTCTCTCCTTTTCTTTCTTTTTTTTTTCTACTACTTCGAAATCCCGGGAAATTAAGGCCGCGAGCAAGCAACATTACGAGCCAACTTATGTAACTCGCAAGGTACGACCGATTCCTCGTAATCTCTCAACTGTTACAAATCCTGTGTCTTTCTTAAAATACCGATCGATCGAATATAAATAAAAAAAAAAGTGTCCAGTCTAAACTGTACATATATGTGCGAGTATGTGTGTGCATTTACACGCATAAACATGTAACGAAGCGTCAAGGGGACTGGCTGGTGGTGATCTCTCTCTTAGTCTCTATCCCTTTTAGCCCTTTTCCTCATTTTCCCAACGTAAAAGTGACAAAACGGCACGATTACCAAGAGTCAGTCTCGCGGGATCAGAAAGAAGAGATGGAAGAACGTGGGACGTTGGCTGATGACACGCAGGGGGAAACTCACTGTAATTAACTACCACCACTATCCCATGCTACCATTTTTTTTTTCTCCTACCTAACCGTTACCTTTTATTCCTCTTCCGTAAATCCCTTTTTTTCTTTCTCTTCTCTTACGCCAATAATCATCTCGTACAATTTTTGCGCCTACCATGTCGATTGATTCTCAATTACCAAAAAATTCGATCACAATTTTATTTTATTTTAATTAAAATATCTAGCATCGATCATTAAAACTTCCAAATTAATAGCATCAGAGTTTCTTTATCAAAACGGTTGTTAACAATAACAACCTATCTTAAGGGTTAATATATTCTACCCGTATATCCACGTAAAAACTAACTCGAAATCTAGAAGATGTTTTCGGTAGGTATCATCAATTATGCGAAACAGAAAAAAAAGGAGCCAAGAGCTTAAGGATAATGGGGCAAAAAAGGACTTTCCCTCCTCCAGATAACCCGGAATTATTCTTGGTGCAATTACTTAACGCCTTGAGACGTTCGGGATACAAAACGCGATGTCGTGCCAGCCACACAGTTTGCATGCTAAGTAGGCATATATACACGTTCCTATCATCCTCCTCCACCTTCTCCATCTCTTCTTCATTCTCTTCCTCTTACTTGTCTCCCTCTCTTCCTTCTCTTCTCATCCTACACAATTCTCCAGCTCTTTTTACTTCAAGTTGCCCACCTACAGCGAACTTACGTGCCGCAGCATTCCACGTTCGACTTATAGGAAGCTTCGCTCGATTAAAACGAGGCTTACCCAGTATAACACGCTGTTGCTGGTTCTCTTCCCTCCACCTTCTTCTTTCCTCTTACCCACTTCCCACACCAATTCTAAAACCATCTTTTTCTCTCCTATTTACGAATCCCTCTAGTAGCTTATCTTCAGAGTTATCGAGAGAGAGAGTTCATCCGCCGCGCGATTCTTTGGACAAAGCTACACACACACACACACACACACACACACACACCTGACAAAACCCCACCTTTATCGTGATCGTAAAAGAGAGATTTATTCTTCCCTCTTACCCCCATACACTTTAAATCCGTTTAATATATCCTCTACCTTTTAAATGTCGTTTGATCGCTCATCTCACGAATACTCACATTTAATGTTTGAAATTTTTTACGAGAAATATATATATATCCCTTGAATATTATTATGCGTAAAGAGATTTAACTTAAATAAATAAAAACGCCATTTTGATTTAATTTTATTATAAAGATTTATTAGATTCAGAGAAGATCGATGATAAAAATAAAAAATAAAGAACATACGCGTGTTTACTATAATTCCAATAGATCAAAGAAAATCTGACAATGATAGGTCGCGAAAAGGAAGGCAAAAAACAATCTAAAAAAAAAATACAACGGATAAAAGAGTGTTCGAAGAAATTTTTCAAGATCGTCAAAAATATAGAAGAAAAGAAGGCAAGCAGCACGGAGAAAGAATAAAGAAGGAAAGTAAAAGGAAAGGAGGAAGAAAAGTGAAAGAAAAGGCTTGACAAAGGCGCCCAGGTGGTCTAGTTACGCGGTAGGACGCGTAAGGGAGGTTGCTGTTACGCAAAAGGGGAACGAGAACAAGGCTGCCAGAGTATTTTAATATGACAGAATCCTCTTACTAAGGTCTATAAAAAAAAGTTTAATATACTAGCGTTGCCCGCGCAACGTTTCTTCTCTTCTTTTTCCTCCTACTCCTCCTACTCCTCCTACTCTTCCTATTCCTCCCTTTTTCCGTCCTCGAGAGACGTCGTCTCGAGGACAGGAGAAAAAAAAGATAGAAAAAAGAGAAAGACAGAGAGATAGTATGAGAAAGAACGCTTAAACCTTGAAAACTTTTTGAGGCCGGCAATAAGCCATCGCGATGATCCGACCCAACCTAAGCTCCCTATAAATCTTCATTATACTCTGGCTACGAACTTTCTACGTTAACTTACGATAAGGGTATGTGTTTGTATTTATCTTTAAGTACATATATATATATATCTAAAATATAAGATGCACGAGTCACGTAGCCCGTTACGAATGCACCTTGCGATAACAAAACTAAATTACTGAAGAAAAATAAAATATAAACCTAAAAATGATACCTCACACAATACCCCTAATAATAATTTGATCCAATCATTTGTAATTAGCTTGAAAAATAGTTTCCAAACTTTCAAGTTTCATTTTTCTTCTTCTATTTCAAAGATAATCTCTAACTAAAAAAACAAAAAGAAAGAAAAAATATCACACCTCGTTGAATAATAGTTCAAATTTCTTTTCCCCTTAAAAAAAAAACCATAAATTTCCCCAAGGGAAAACTCTCCTACTGTTGAGAACCCCTGATGTGGATGATGATGTGGTGTAGCGAGTCCTATAATAGTTCGTGGTCTAACGCTTTCTCGTTCTTTCGTGTTGAACTATCGTGGAAGTATAATAGTAACCGTCATCATCATCATCATCATCATCATCGTCGTCGTCTTCACACGTGTCAAAATTTTTTTGTTCGCCACGTATAATCATCTCGTAAATATATATAACGTAATATCAAGTGTGATAAGATATAAAATAAAAATTACTCGTGTTGGTTATTAGATTTAGAAAACTAAAATACAAAGGTCAATACCACTCAGAATTCCATATTATTCCATATTATAATACAAAAAAAAAACAAAATATACTATTCCATTTAAAAAAAAAAAAACTAATTGCATTCTATAATGTACCCTCTTAAAACCGATGCAACTATTGCATTAAAAAAAAAATTGATGCCGTGCAACGCATATTTTGGAAGATATAGTGGGCCTGTAGCACAAGTTACATGGAACCATCTCTACATATACACATATGTGTGTGTGTGTATATATATATATACGTATAAGAGATCAGATATAAATGGGGAGGAATAGTCTAGTTCGGTTGGCATGTCGATGATAGATCTTGGAATTCTCACAGGGGTTTTTTTTGGAGGGAGGAGGACAGCTTGACGTCGAGGGAGGATCTTCCCCTGTTCCTTCTCGTCGTGTCGTCGAGAGAACGACGTTGGAAGTGGATCGAAACGTCGAGACGAAAAGCGAGGCAACGTCGTCGTTTCACTGCTGCTGCTGCTGCTGCTACTACTTCGGGTACAAAGCCCGAACCTAGTCGAGGATGAGATTTTGAGAAGAGAACAAGAAAGAAAGAAAGAAAGAAAGAAAGAAAGAGAAAGAGAGAGTGAGAAGGCAAAAACGCACCCTTCCGTTCCTCCATCTTTTTCTTCTGCTCAGTCAACGTTTTCTTCTGCCCTTTTTCCCTTCTCCCTAACCCCTCCACCCTTCTCTCATTCTCACACTCTTATCCACCACCACCCAACCGTTAGAAGACCTTCTTCTTCTTCTTCTCTCTGCGTTAGGCGAAAGTTCTAAAGCTATATAAAAGGTACGTTAACCTAGGTGGAGGAGAAAGAACTTGGACGAAGCTTGAAGGAAAAGGAAAGGGGAAGAGGGAGAGAGAGGGGGTCCATGATCGGACCGGACCGGATCTTGGTTTGTGTTGGTCCTTTGTCTACGTGGAAAGAATTTAATGATCTCTGACTTACGTGTGAACGCACGTAACCCACGTTATTTAATCGGGCCCTCTCTCTTCTAACATTTCGAATTCTTTAAGTTCCTCTCACTATCTTTTCCTTCTTTCTCTCTCTCTCTCTCTCTCCTACAACTTTCTATCTTTCTTTCTATCCTTCTCTTTTTTACCTTTTACGATTCCATTCGATCGCGTTTCTTATCTTACCTAAGGTGAGCCGATCTTTCAAGGGGTCTCTCTCTCTTTCTGTTCTTTCGGTTTAATAGCATCCACCTTTCTTTATTTGGCTTGGAAAAGCGAAAGCGATTTCGAGAATTCGCCGACAACAGATCTTTCTTTCTTTCTTTTTTCTCTCACTCTGGTAGATTTTTCGCCAAGGAATGATAAAAAGAAAAATTCTTATCAGGTGAAACTCTGAGGCAAGCTATCTCACTTTCTATCTTTTTTTCTTTATCTATTTATCTATCTATCTATCTCTTTCTATTTTACGAGATCATCCGTCCCATTGGTCTGATCTCAACACACGAACGTGACAACACGTTTCTTCTTCTTCTTCTTGTTCCTTCTCCTCGTGGTACTATCCGAATCCACTAGAGCTAGATCAGCTAGGAAAGATCATCCTATTGTTCGTAAGACGACTAAAACTTCGTGCTTCGAATACAACACGAATTTCTATATCTCTCAATTGTAAAATGGTTTCCTCTTTCTCCTTTTTCTTTTTTTTTTTGTTTTGTTTGGAAAAGGATCCCGTTCTATGGGAAAATTTGATTTCGAAAATTTCGTGTCAGAAACGACAACGGTGTTATGAGGAATTAGAGGAAGGTTTATTTTTTTCTATCATTCGTTGATACACCTGGTGTATTTCTGTTTGACAGATTCATAATTGCATATAAACTCGAAAGGATATTTCTTAGGTTTTTAATTTTTCATTCCTAATTTGATTCTTATTTTTATAACTTCCTTTCTTGAAATATTATTTTACAGGAATAGATAGGAGAATATATTCCGTATGTTTGATAGAACTAAATAGAAGGAAACTAGGGGGTAGTTTAACTCTGAAAATTTCTCTTTAATTCTCTCTCTCTTTCTCTCTTTTCACATGGAAGACGACGGACGATCCCTGATGAGTAGAGGAAGATTAGCTTTGGTTCTCATCTCTGTTTAGGCAACTGATTAACCCCGTCTATCCTTTGACGCAACACTTTCACTCAACTTTACCCTCTTCTCTTTATCTCACTCACTCATTCTCTTTCTCTTTTTCACTCTCTTTTATTCTTTTGCTTACAGTTCAACGTAGTCGTAAAGCGGTGCTCTTTTATACTTTTCTTTTTATACTAATAACAATTCTCACGCCTTTTTTCTTAAACCTTCACCAATGGAGTAGAAAAATGATTAACTTAATTTTATCGTATTTAATATTATAATTTTGTATTAAAATGATTAATTATTAAATAGAAACAAATATTATTTTAATAAATTATAAGAGAATTCTATTTAATGATTTAATTATTATTATTATTAAAATTAATTTTTTTCTTATTTGGTATCAAACTTGAACATATTAATCATTTATACTAAAAATTAATATTAAATATATTTGCAAAATATTAAAACCTTATTCAATTTACACATCAAAAACCTAAAACTATAATAAATCAACGACCTTTATTTATGAATCATCAAAGAGATTTTTTTGTCGCATTTCTTTTATTGCAAAAACAACGAGATCGTAAAGACACAACGAGAGGAAAAAAAGAACGAAAGAAAGAAAGAAAGAAAGGAAAAAAGGGGGAAAAATGGAGGGGAACGAACTGAAGTTAGGTTAGAAAAGAAAAGTATGAGGGTTGGGGGTGAAGAAGAAGGGATGAAGGCGTGCGAATTTTCTCGAGACATCCCCGGAATCGGGCCAGACGGTGTCTCGGCAGCAAAGCTCATACATCAAGTTAATGCGAACGCTTGACGTCTTGCAAGGAGCGTGCCACGACACCTTACTTGAGTATATGGCCTACACATAAGAGAACTTAACAAATCGAGACAGTTAGATCTGGAGTACCACGATACACAATGTCTTTCGATACTCACAAAAAGGAAATAAGTATCCAAGAAAAAAAACAGATGATCATTTAATATAAAAAGAAAACGATGAAACTCACGAATAAAGAAAAATGAAAGAATTTTTATATCGCAATAATTACGAATACAAATTATTTAATAAATCAATAATAACGATTTCTTTTTTTTATTCAACAAAAAAAAATTAAATTAATATTATTGAAGAAATAAAATATTTCAAATTATGAATTAAATTTGAGAACATTTTTTTTTTATATATTTAAATACGTTTAATTTGAAAATAATAAGAAACAAAAGTATTTTAAAAATGTTGATAGGTAGTAAAATTAAATAAAGTGAAAGATGAAGTATGGTTGAAGAAGTTAAGAATAAAATAGATATACTTGAAAAGATATAAGAAGAGGGTGTGAAGAAGAGATTTAGATGTTTCTAGGTTTAAATCTCGCAATATGTATAATAATATTACAATAATGATAATAATGATAATAACAATAGTAATAATACGACGATGATATTATGATAATAATAGTAGTAATAGTAGTAATAGTAGTAGTAGTAGTATATATGATAGGTGGGGTTGGTAATGGTGGTAATAATAGTACGAAGAGGGTGACGGTGAAATGGAACATAACAATTACTATTATTAAAATGAACGAAATTTTTTTTTATTTTTATCAAGTCTAGATACCTAAAAGATATCATAGTAGTAGTAGTCTCCTAGTAGTTTTCTCCTAGTAGTGGTAGAAATAAAATAGTTGGAGAAGAGAGGAATGAGAAAGATAAAACGTTGGTGTGGTACCCCTATTTGAAAGCTAGTATTATCCTGGTAAATGTGAGAAAAAGAGAAAGAGAAAGAGAGAGAGAGAGAGAAAGAGAAAGGACAGCCCCGGAGCAATCGAGGAAAAGGGAAACGAAGAAGGGAAGACACATTGTGTTCTGATCATGCTATTGTCTGCTTCGTGAACGGAACCGACCGTTCTCGACGAGTGTTAGCTGACGTTCGTACGATTAACGAAACACAGCTTTAGGTATACGCGTTGGTGGTACCCGCGTGTATTGTGTCGTTTCATCTCATACCGCCCCCTCTTCTTCTTCCTAGGGAATATAAGGGATTGGTAGTGGTGGTGGTCCTTCCATCCACGTGATTACGTCTCTGATCATCGTGTCTACGATGGATAGAAACGTTGTAGTTCCTTTGCTTTCAATATATTCGGTTGTTGGACAAAAAGTGTCAGATTTATGGTCACAATTTAATGGGGAAAATACGACATTTTTTACCATTAACCTAATATTTAAAAAACCTACCTACCTACCACTTCCCCCATTGGTCTATACCTCGTCACGAATGTATTCTTTACTTTCATTTATTGTTAACGTTGTACGATTTATCGTTTTAAGAACATTTACGAGG
Source organism: Mischocyttarus mexicanus (assembly GCA_023678845.1). Classification (NCBI taxonomy): domain Eukaryota; kingdom Metazoa; phylum Arthropoda; class Insecta; order Hymenoptera; family Vespidae; genus Mischocyttarus; species Mischocyttarus mexicanus. The sequence goes on along the minus strand of JACGTP010000055.1, from coordinate 375,401 downwards.
AAATAGAGATTAGACGGAAAATGAACGGGGAGTTTGGGTAAGGGGAGGGTGGAAATACGCAAAGAAGGATGCGATATTAATATCCTAAAGATCATGCATAATACAAAAAGGAGAATAGACGGAAGAAAGGATCCGTTAATATCACGTCTACCTGTGCCTTTCTCTTCTACGAAGAAGAAGAAGAAGAAGAAGAAGAAGAGAAGGAAAGGAGCAAACATCTGCCTGAAAACCATCATTCTGTGAATATCCTAAAATACATATTCGAGATTACATTGAAAAGGATGAAAGGAAAATGTCGGGTTTCACAGATATTTGATATTTCCAAATGTAGCACATTTAATTTATTATAGAATAATGTGATAAAACTTGTAAACAATCTGAAACAACACTAAAACAGTAATAGGAAATAAATTTGATGATCCTTGATGTTTCAAGGAAAAGAGAGTAACCGAAGTAAAGGGTAAAGGATTAAAGCCGATCCCTCGAGCAGGTTTCGACAAGACGTTTCTAGCAGATTACCCTTGAAATGGGTTATGAGGAGCAAGCAGAGAGTAGTATCGAGGGAAGTGAGAGAGATAGTTGTCTAACACCCTGGTAGTATATATCGACGAGTACACGAAGAAGAAGAAGAAGAAGAAGAAGGAGGAGGAAGGAAGGAAGGATCTTGCTAGTAGTTGAAGAGAGCATGAATGTGTTGGTGAGGGGTGGGTGAGTGGTTGGTTGGTTGGTTGGAAGGTAGAGTAATAGTACTAGCAGTAGCAGTAGTAGTAGTAGTAGTGACGGTGGTGGTGTGGTGGTTTGGTAGTGGTGGTGGTGGTGGTGGTTCAACACTGTCGTCTGTACGTCTGGTGTGGATCATCGGGGAAAGTTATCGGGCAGGCGCAGAGTCAAGGCCGTAGCATTGCAGCGCCACAGACGCAGCCGCAGCCCGGTCGAGGCCAACCCCCTCTTTTCTCGTTCAAGAGCAGCAGCAGCAACGAATACCATTGCCGTACTATGACGATGGGAGTCTGAGAAAGAAGAGGAAGGAAAGAAGAAAGGAAGAAAATGAAAAGAAAGAAAAGAAAAGTATATACCCGACCAAAAGTTTGCCGCACCCAATCATGTTTATACTATTAACACAAACATCATTTTATTTTAAACAATAAAAACCTACCCTTCAAAAAAACACCATATTATTTCCATACATTGTATAACGATTTTGATTTCTATTAACACCCACGCATATAAATAAAAAAAGAAATGTTTAGCAAATTGGTACCTGTATGCAAAGCATGACAAAAGAAAATTGTTTATAGAAGAAAGTAATACATGATCTAAGGGATTAAGAAATAATATAAAAATAAATAAACGTGTGGTATTAAGAAAGGGAGTTAGTTTATTATCTCAAATCTGAAGAGTGCTTCGAACTTGTGACCGTGGTTGGGTGTAGTCCGTCGATCGGGTTGGAAAGAGACAGTTAGAGAGTGAAGGTAGAAAAGAGGAGGAGGAGGAGGAGGAGGATGGCCGTGAAGGGTGGTGTTGGAAGGTGTAGGCCGCCGTGTCTATGCTCTCTGCACCAGACGAGGACGAGGACGGTCGATAGAATCGTCTGCGAGCATGCGCAGAAAACGGCTCATCAGCTGCGCCATTGATTCCTACCCACAACCTTCCTCCTACACCTCATCCACATCCTCCCACCCCCCGTTAGAGACTTAAAGAGGAGAGTGTTGGATAAGACTCGCTAATTTGCACCTCGTAGCTGCTAGCCCTCGGTCCGCTTAAAATTCAGATACTCGTCCCTTCTTTCTCTTTATATCCCTATCCCTATCCCTTTCTCTCTCTCTTACTCCCTTTTTAGCTTTCAGGAGGAAATGTAAGGGTGTCCTGGAAGGACAAATCGGGGACAACGAGGAAAGGAAAAAAGGGAGAGTTCAGGAACGAAGGGTTCGAACGTAGGAGAGACCTTCGTGCTTGACCTTGTTCGTGGTAGATCTGTTATGACACCTAAATGACCAAGGATCTCGTGAGTGTCCTTGGATAAAGCCAATGACTATCAACAATTGGTTAATGCATCATAGGTTTTTCTCTGCATATATACATACACAAATATTTATTAAACAATTAACTTGGAAAATTGTCAATCTGATTTTACATAAAATCAATAATTGTTATCTCTCATTGAGACATGTAAAGAAGGGGGATGATAATCATAGAAAAGTATGGTCATCGATATTAACATTGACTATCTCAACAGAGTTCCGACTAGATAAGCTAATAGGATTGGATAAAAATGCGTCAGAAGAAAAAAGGAAAGATAATATGGTAGAAAGAAAGAATAGACTTTTCTCAACTACTCCTGGGAAATTGAGATTGGATCCACGAACCGAAGCCGAACGAATCTGCTGCAACGTGGAAGAAAATGAAGACTTTTGCAAAAAGATCTTCCAACTCCACCCCCCATATTCACCCTAGTGTTAGCGTTGATTTCAAATCTGAGAGAATAAAAATAAGAAGAAGAAAAATAAAAGTGAGATAAGAAATTTTCTTAGACCGCAGAAATCACGATACCATTTTGTACTTCTCTCTTTCTTTCTTTCTTTTCCTTCTTCATTCTTTTGCATATTCTTGCAATACTCGCATAACTTGCAATTGTCGATCATTTTTATCTCATAGATAACAGCGATTTCTTATTGTTAAACAAACGTTGTCAGAATTTTGTATTACAAAAAGTTGGAGATACGATAATAACAGGGGGAAGGAAATGGGAAAGAAAAGGACAAACGCGTTTCACTGTTTGAAACTTTGACCAGCAAAGAGGTTGTGATTGTGTCTTGTTTCGTTGAATCTAAAAGAATAATAGTAAGGAACGGACAGGCCAAAGAAGTTTCTATACTCCTCGCGTGTTTAAAGTAACGAAGTCATTCACTTCCGGCACTATTATCTCGGCTTTAACTCCCTCATAACAGTCACTTCGTTCGTTCCTTCGTTCGTTTCGTTCTTTCGTTCGTGTCACCATTTGCTTGGCTTCCCAGAATACCGCGAGTGAAGAACTAGTCGGTTTTTCTGTGTACAACGAAACTCTAAAAGTTCTTAGACCAGATACAACCCCATTTTTATATATTTTTTCTTCTTCTTCTTCGTAATAACTGCCTAAGAGAAAGAGTAAGAAAAAAAAACAGTGGTGGGAGAGAAAACTTCGAGACTTTTGAACAGATTTTCGGAATAAGTATTCGACTGAAAAGCTTAAAGCGAGAGAGGAGAAGAAACCTTAAACTTCGCTCGTGTTTGGAATTTTTTACGAATGAAAATTTCTTTTTATTATATGTTCGAGAGCGAGAGAGGGAGAAACAAAATATAAAAAAAAAAATCTTTCATACGAATTTCATACGAGTTTTTAAAAAGTGTATATACATCGACTTTCTTGCTACTTTCTTCGCATGTTTTTCTCTTTCAACAAGCATCGTGTTATTTGCAAAAAATAAAAAAAAACATTTATTAAAGAATCTCTTTTCATTCTTTTATAATAATTCGTTGAATTGTTTCTCAGACTTTTATCTATTCCTTCTTTCTTTCTTTTGTTTATACCAATATATAGCAAAACCCCATAACGTAACTTTATTTTGGAAATAAACTAAAAAAGAAAGGAGCTAGCCTATAAAACAAAGATTAAAGAGGCATCATACTGTTTAAAAAGGTATAGCAATAATATTCAAGAAGAAAAAAAAAGAAACGGGCATTTAAATGTTCCCATCTCTTGACATTACACTTTTAACGTCTACCATAGAACTCGGTGGAAAGAGGAGGAGGAGGAGGGTTCTTCTCTTCTCTTCTGTTAATGTCCTTGATATTCGGGATTCTAAGTGCGAGCTCGCATTAGTGTCATGAAAGGGTTCCTCTGTCCAGTTATACACCACGAAAATCAGATTCGTTATCTTTGTGAACCAATGTCTAAATCCAACAGCTTGGGACTTGTGGGGATGGAAAAAGGGTGAACGGGGGATAGAGAGGGGGGAGGCGACGACTGTTAGAGGCGGTTCTACACCAAAGCACGCGGTTATATATTTTTCGACCCGTCCTAACCAAAAGGGTTTACCCTTTTCTCCCTTTTCCCTTTCAACAATCGTGACATAGGTCTGACTACAGAAAAAGAAAGAAAGAAAAATGAACAAAATACAAAATATAATTTACAAATATAATTCGAAGTAAATGAAATATTAAGATAATACTTGAATACCAATATAATTGCATAGCAAAGAAGAAATATTATTATTATTATTATTATTATAGCATTTGAGATATGAACAAAATGATTCTATAAATTAACGCATATTGTTTCGTGATTAAAATAGCGAAAGATAGTTTAAAATATAAAAAAACGGAGAAACGTTTATAAACCTGATCGCGTATATTGCAAGATAACGAAATTACCTTTAGGAACCGAGAGAATAAATCTAGTGAAAAACGCGCTATGACTTTTGAAAGCTTATTCTCTTCCGTTAGAAATGAAATGCAAATGAGCAGCAACAATGACGACGACGACGACGACGACTACGAAAAACGACGACGGTGGTCCGTTTTACTTCGTTCTATCTTTCTTTCTTTATTTTTATTTTTATTTTTATTTTTTTTTCTTTTTCTTCTTCTTTTCCCACCCTCTTTTTCGCTCACCCTCGGTCATTCTCTCTTCCTTTCCGAGAATAAGAGAGATAAATGCAAACAAAATGAAATAAAGAAAGAGAACAAAGATCAGACTCATTGCTTCCAAGTTTTAAAACCTCCTCCTATTTTTTTTCTCTCGTTGTGAGATACAGGGTAGTCCACGTAACTCGTACTTCGCTCTCCTATTACTTCAATCTCGACAATTTTCTTCAAGTAATATCAAATATAATAAGAAATCAAGTTAAATTACACCTAATTAGCTATTAGATTCAAAAAACTTTACAATGGTCAATACTTCTTCACTCACAATTCGATATTCTTCTATATTTTGATGTAAACAAAATGTATTCTATTTAAAAAGAAATAAATTTGAAAGCACCAATAAAACAAAAATATAAATCAACTACCATAATGCATATCCCGTTTTAATCATACAACTTTTCTATGGGAAAATATTTTCCTGCAACGCATATTTTGGAAGTTATAGTGGACCACTCTGTGTATATATGTATATACAGAGAGGGTAGAAAGAATAGAAAAAAGGGAGCTGCGTAAATACAGACAGACGGACGACTTTAACGATACAGTGGTGGTAGAAGTATCGACGTTAAATACCCCGACCCCTCACTCCCTCTTTCTCTTCTTACCCCTCATCCTCCCTCGCCGATCTAACTAAAGAGTAGAAAAAACTACAAACATATTCTTTTTAACTCTCGTCTCGTTAAGTCCCGACACACTTGGAACCTTACACAAATATTCTCACTCCAATTGACTACTACTACCACTATCTATACTTTTTAACTCTACTAAGACCTGCCACCTCCACCCTTCTCTTCCTTCTCATAGGATTCACCCTATCGTAGCCATTCTTCTTCTTCTTCTTCTTCTTCTTCTCTGTTGCCCTTGAAACTCTAAGGCAAACACCGCTCACCGTGTATAAATTCTCGTTGAAAAGTTTCCTTTAACGACACTTTTCTAAACTTTAAATTGTATATCCAAGAATAAAGAAGGAGAATTCAAAACGGTGAAGAAGGGTATAAGAAACGAGACAGGAAAAGATCAAAAAAGGAAAAAAAGATTGAAACAACAAAAAAATAGATGCAATAATACAAAGAGAAAAACGATCAGACTTTAAAACGCAAAATCTTTCTTAGATCGTATTTTATCGTAGAAACATAAACGCGAATCTACCTCCCGTGTGTGTGTGTGTAAATGTAGTATGTAGTGTAATATATATAATGATAAATTCTCAGTGTTATATTTTTTACAAGATGATAAATAATGATCTGAAAAAAGGTTTTATGTGGGTAAGATTGAAGAAAAAAAATATAAAGAAAATTAAATCTAATGTATAGGTATGTAAGAAATTTTTGTGGCACGAACAATAATATCATATTTCGATATATGTAACACAAAGGGGTTTTTACGTGACTCGTGAAATTCTCGTTCTAACATCTAAACGAAATAAAGGGCACAGGGACTGAATGGGCGGGGACGAAGGAAGGTAGGGTGGTAAAAGGGAAGTGAGAGGAACGATACATTCCAAAGAAACGTGCATTTTCGTATTACATAACCAGCTAAAACCTTACTAAAACGGATCATCATCGAGATAAAAAGATAAAAAAAGAAAGAGGAAGAGAAAGAGAGAGAACAAAGCAAAAGAAAATGTAGGAGGAAACCAAGTCTGGACAAAGAAAGTAGAAAGAGTAGTTGGTAGTAGTGGTGATGGTAGTAGTAGTAGTAGTAGTAGTGGTAGTAGTAGTATTGCATTTAGGATGAACATAACTGGCATTTCTACGAAGGGTATGGGCACCTTCCAGGAATACGAACGTAGGCCACCGAGATACATAGCTAAGAACGGACTCCTGGGTCCAGAAACTATCCGTGGAACTCGAAACCCTGGCTCAACTCCTCCCCTTCTCAGTGGTCCTTCTCAGTGGTCCTTCTCTCCTCGTGACCAAGGGGGAAAGAGGGGTTTAATACCTTGCGGCTTCCGTTGGTTACAACAACGACCAATACGTGCGATGCACGACTATTTCTAACATCATGGGATGATACGTTCGTCGGTTTTGACTGGATGTGTTGACTGACTGACCATTACCACAGATATTTCTCCTCTAAATTCTACTCTAAGTTCTTAGACATTATTGAAATTTTTATTTTTTTCTTATTTTTTTTTTAATGCATTCCATGCTCAAGTCATCCTTTTCTTTCTTGCCGAGACTTTCCGTTCGAACCATTTTTGACATTTTGACGTATTAAAAAAAACTAGATGATACACGTGACACCTATGCTATACGAGTAACACATTATTTTTAATGACGTTTAGGTCATTTTTTACGAATGGTTGGTTATCTAGGATTAAAGTATTAAGTTTTTCTTAGAAAGTCATCAGTGACCAGTTCTCCTAAGCCGAAGTTTCCTATTTCTCTAGCTTGCATCTTTACAACGTTGATATTTTTGTATATAGATCAACATAACGAAATATAATATTCACAATAGATCAAGTTTTTTATTATCGAATCATCGATCTTCCAAAAAACAATCATTACCTCCACTTATTTTAATATTATTTAATCCTTCTCCGAAAATTGATTCCTACGAATCGTGAGAAGATTTTGTATAGTCGAAGAACGATTTTCGCGCAATCATTGTACACTTTGAAACCAGAAAAAAAAAAGAAAAAAAGAGAGTATGTATAAGAGAAAGAGAGAGAGAAAGAGAGAGAGAAAGAGAGATCCTGTCCTGAGTTTCGCGGTGTTCTGAACACAGTGATTGTATTCGACCTCCCGCGAGCAAATTTCGGGCGTTCGTAACCATAACCATTCCGTTCGAGCGAGCGTATCGCTTCGAGTAATGGCGTAATAAATCTTGCAACTTTTCGAGTTCCTTCCTTCCTTCCCTCTCCTCTCTCTCACTCCTCTTTTTCTCTTGGTTTCGGTGTCTGCCTAACGGAAGAAGAAGTAAAAGGAAAAGAGGGGGGTCTTGAAAATGGTGTAAGAACACGATCGTTTTTCTTCTTTAACGTTTGCTAACATATATTAAAGACAAAAAAAAAACGTACATGCAATAAGTCGTAATAAGAGATATGTGGGAGGTGAGAGGGATGGGTGTGAAGAGGGTGGTTAGAAATATTAAAGATTTCAATGGATTCGAGAAGAAAATTTGACAAATAATTCCAACAATCTTGCTACAAGAGAAAAGCTCGTAGTTTCTTCCTTTCTTTTGGTATCCTAGTGGGGGGTATGGGGGATAGGATAAAGGGGGAGAAACGGGGGAAGGAGGGCAGCAGCAGCAGCAGCAGCAGCAGACAGATCGATTCATCGTACGCCCGAACCAAATCACCGCGCGTAACGCCTCGTATTCCAACTATTTCTCTATCAGGACTTTCCCTGGGGTTCTCTTCTCTCTTTCTCTCTCTCACACACACTCTTTTCTGTGGGAGGAAACGGTGAAAGAAAAAGCCGGGAAATACGGCGGTCCAGACAAAGAGGTCGGGACAAAAGGCGAAGAGATAGGTGTAGAAAGTGTGTGTGTGTATGTGTGTGAGAGAGAGAGAATACCATGGGAAGAATGTCTCGTCGTAATACTCATCCTCCTCCTCCCCCCTTCTTTCTCTATCTCTCTTGTTCGTTCTTATAGCTACCCTGACTTCCTCCCACCCTTGGTGTCCCTTCTGTAATAATTACTTGGAATACCGTTGGCGAAGGCGCAAAGCTGTGAATACCAGCGTGTAGGACTTATTGCATTCGTCTGCAAACGCGACCGAAATTAGTATTTCTTTCTCTTTCTCTCTCTCTCTAACACGTACACACTATCTTACTCATTTACTCCTACCACCGAGGTGGAAAGCTAAGAATATTCGAATAATGCTGAACTAAGCGTCTGGTCTTCGGATTCGAAATATCCGATTTATTTAGTCAAATTTACAAGGACGTTAATATTAACCCAACTTAATCAATTGATACTAATCTATACTCTATATATTCTTTCATATTCTTTCTTCCTTTTCTGTGATATTAAAATACGACGAGATCGTGAACGATCAAGGAAAGGGTACCGTTTTATGAACGATTTTAAATAGCTTAATGTAAGTATAGTACCTCTTCTGGGACACTTTTATCGACACTCTTTTCCCCCTTTCCTCCTATTTCATTGAATTTATTTAACGATAAAGAGAGTTATATTTTTTTCTACCATAGAAGAGATTTTACTGGTATCGATGGTTGTGTTGGGTATCCTCCTCGTTTTGCGAATAGCAGTCGTATACGACGATCACGACGAAGACAACCATATCGAAGAAACCCAAAGTACCTATTTTCTTACCGAGATTCGAAAGATCGGTTTTGGACGGATCTCGATCTATGGCATTTGCACCACCAATACTTTTCAACATTATCGGAAAATCATTCTACTATAACGTATATATATATCTGTTATATGCTGTAAGAAAAGAGTGAATAAAAAAAAAATGTGAGAGAGAGAGAGAGAGAGAGAGGAATTGACCGATGAAAGTGTACGTCGTTATGGTCATCGATGTCGAATACGATATACGCATTTCTATTCCCATAACGGGATTGTATTTCCATTTCCTTTGACATAAAATACTCCAAGAAATGAAGGGAAGATGATCTCGAATGGAAAAATAAGACATTTGGTTATTTTCTTTTCATTTTATTATTATTTTCTATCCTCCCCAAAATAATATTCAATATTCTTTCTCAAATATTATCTCTCCATGTTTAAACAAAACAAAAGAAAAATTGATCTAAAAATTCTTGCTTAAAAATGGTGACTTTAAAATTATTGAACTCGTGATTTTACCTAATTGGAGAACATCGTCTTATCTAAATTAGTTTTACCACAAATAATATTTAAATATTGAAAAAATATTAGAACATAAATTTTGTATTTAAAAAAAGAATATATTTATTTTAAAAATAAAGGTTTAGTGTTAAATATTTTTAAAAACTCCGGGGTCTGCGTGTCTGCGACTAGACGACGTCATCCAGTTAAAGGTTAAAAAAGAAAAAAAAACCATAGATATAATTTTTTCTTTATCGAATTCTTATCATCCCAGTCCACTAGAACGATGTTACTTGAGATTCTTCGAGAAGTTTTTTCAAAAAGAAATAAAAAAGTGGACGATAGAGACAGAGAGAAAGAGGTAGAGAAGTACTCTTCTTCTTTCCAACTCGAAATCTCAACTAAGAAACACCACTACCACCACTTCCTAGAAAACCCTTATCAAGTAATTTGTTACCTTCTTATCGAACTAAACCTCGTACGAGTTTTCTAGATGTCCAAAACTAAAAGTAACTCTCTCTCTCTCTCTCTTTCTCTTACTCTACTCCTACTCATCGAAAAACTTCTTCAAAGGGCTTGTTAGAGATCAAGCGCGATAATCCTTAACACCTAACCCATACTAATACAAATTGTACACTCTCTTATTTATGAGAAAATGGTCCTCTGTATAGATAAACTTTCTTCTTCAGATTGATTCGATACTTTTGAATAATCTACCGATTTATAATTACAACGAAAAGAACAAAAATATTTAAAAAATATGATTATTACCATTTGCAAATGTAATTATCAAATGAAACACACATAGAGAAAGAGACACACAAATTTGGATTATAGGGATAGTAAAAGTTAATTAGGAACAAATGAGCTCTGTAAACGTAAAGAAAAAAGAAAAGGTACGGATTCTACGTGTTCCTCTCGTTAAGAGTTCTATCTCGTTGCTGCTGCCAACGCTAAACGGAATCGAGCCTCTTTTCCATTTGCCAATTAGAAGTTAGAGGGAGATAGAGAGAGGGTGGGGAAAAGAGGGAAAAGGAAGAGAAGGAGTAGAAGAAGAAGAAGAGGAAGAGAAAGAGACAGCGAAGAGAACTGGCCGCCCACATGGAACGATTCTTGTAATTTCCGCCGTATCTCGGCGGTTTTCAAATTGATGAGCATATCAGAAGGAGGAGGAGGAGAAGGAGGAAGAGGGTGAAGGGGAAAAGGGTTTATAACGTACGGTACGTTATCATTAATAATCTCGTTCGGTAAAGACGAGAGGTCGACGACGGTCGACTTTTGCATCTTCCTTCTTCTGCTGCTGTTGATTTTCGTACTTCTCTTTCTATCCAATAATAATAATAATAGTAATACTAATAATAATAATAATAATAATGACGACGACGAAGCAAAAGATGAAGATGAAAAGAAAGGAGATGTTAGTCGTGTCGTATTTTGTCTTTCTTTTTCTCCTAAGTTAGTTCACGAATCATGCCAGCAGTCTTCTATGATCGACGATGCAACACTTGTGCATCAAGTTCGTGCACATTCGTTTTCGTTCGTTTCTTTTTAATAATAAATGTTAGCATTTTATATTTTTTTTCTGCTATTATCTAAAAAAATTTCGGATCATTTGTAACACAACTTCTATTAATGGCACATGGTCGTATTTGTTCGTGTGATTTAACACATTGAAAAAATGCGAATCAGAATGAATGAAAAAGAAGAAAAAATAAACGAGACGAGAGACTTGTTTCCGCATGGTTCCAACACACCACCACGTAAGAGATTTAGCGTTAGAAGAGGAAGGATATTCGAGAGCAGGACCCTTCTCGGTCCGATTCTTCTTTTCACCCTTGGAAAAAAAGGAAGGCACGTCGTCGTCGGCCGTCGTACGTAACACAAGTTCAGGGTCAAAAATAGTTGAGACGCGTCGTAGAGAGAGAGAGAGAAAGAGAGAGAGGCCGTACCGGAGAAAACACGGGGGCTATTTGGCATCGATCCGTCCTCGTGACGCGTTGGAATTGAGGTAGGTCTTGGATCCCAAGGGAACACGACGACACGACTCTCTTATCCCAGTTCAGGGATGAATTTCAAGGACGCACCGAAAACCGACGCGCCAAAAACCCACGCCGCCCTCCAAGCTTCCAACGCAACCTTTTTCTGTTGTCTTCTTTCTCTTAATTTTTTTTTAATAATAAATTTATTAATTTATTTATTTTTTTAATGAAAATCTTACAGATTTTTAGATCAGAATCTTACAGATCTATCTTACAGAAGATACAACGAACCGTGAAATAATACTCCGGATGTTAATAAAATCGAATTTATAATCCAATTAGACACATTGCAATTATCAATACGCTATGATACATAATTGAAGTAAGTAATTCCATATGAGAAAGATATAAACAAAAAAAGAGAATAAAAGTGGAAGACGAAAAAAAACGTAACGTGCGAGTTAAAGGCCTATTGCATTCGCACGAATGCCCGTGCAAGCAGATAAAGAAAAGACAACGGAGAAGAAGAAGAAGAAAAAGTGTAGAAAAGTATATAAAAGGACGGTTTAATCGATCGTAAGATTATAGCGAAGCCAAGTAGCCTAGTTTCTCTTTAAGTTAGGGGAGGTTCAAAAGAACGCAAAAAAAGGATGAAAAGGAAGAAACAAAAAAGGAATGAATAGAAGAAAGAAAACTGAACTAAGAGGATAGGGGAAAGAAGTAGCGGGGGAGTACCGAGTATGGTTGGTTGATGGTGGTTTGAACTGGTAAGGGGTTAGTCGAACGAAAAGTCGGTTCAATTATTTTACGTTCCAACGCGTCTCTGCCCCCTCTTCCCTCTGCTACACTTCCCTTGCTGCCACCCTTTTTCACTTCTTTCGATTATATTTTTCTTCATTCTCTCTTACTGCTGCCAGTAGCTAAGAGTAACGAGTTGAGAATCGTTCAGCTTGACGCAACAGGAAGCACGAACGTTTAAGCTAATGACCTTTAATGCAAAGCTCCATTGTACAAAACGCCTCCTCCGTTGGGTCCTATGATACTAGGTAGTGGTAGTAGTGGTGGTGGTAGTTGGTTGGTTGTGTTGTGTATGCTTGTAGGGTAGAGAAAATTTAACCATCGAGTGAAAGAGAGATGTATATTCGTCAGCATAATGGAAGATAAGAGATGGATAAACCCTTTTGCTTGATTGAATACTTTTCGAAAGGTAATTAATGATTGATTATGACAAAAAAAAAATGAATTTATCTTTCGGTTGGACCAATGTGGTGGATTTTTGTTGCTGATAAATGAATTTAACGATACTTAATCGATATTAATGAAACTTAAAATAGAAATTGGGTTGTATAGAATGTTAATACATAGTTTAAAGGAAGTATTTTCAATTGTACCATTTACGGTTTTATCTTTATTTCAACTATACAAGGCATAAGATATTTTATTTAAAAACTTAATATAATATAAAAAATTTAAAAATAAAAAATAGAAACGTTGTTATCCTCGTTTGGATTTAGAATTTAAACGATCAATTTGTGTCACGAGTAATAACAAATAAAATTGATTGATTACTTCTAGCGTCAAGTTCTTGAAAAACCAAAATGATTTATCTCAAAGGAAGAAAATTCTTTCAATAGTTCCTAACTGCCTAGAAAGACTAATCTTTAGGGTAAAATTCTTGAACCGAATCAAAGTTCAATAAAGAGGCAAAAGGAGATGGGGATAGAGATGGTAGAAGGGGTAAAGGGGTAAAGGAGTAAAGGCAAAGGTAAACGTGCAAATATCTGGATCAAAGACGTGACTACCTGGACCAGTTTAACGGCAGCACAACGAAATTAGCAAATGGTCTTCTATCTTTTCAAGTAGCTAGATAACTATAGCTACCTCATTTTCTCTCTCATTCTCTGTTACTGGTAGTAACTATGCGAACGAGAAATCCTACTGGCCAAACTTCCGTCCACATCCTTTTGCACGACCTCTGAATTTAATCAACGCCGCCGACAGGGTAGAAAGTGAGAGAGAAATGTAAGAGAGAGATGTTGTTGGAGGGTGGGAAAGAGAAAGAGAGATAGAGAGAGAGAGTTTTAGGGCGAGTACGCTTCAGGATTATATTACTTTGAAACTATCTAAGGAATATTACGGGTAACTCGGCTTGGTTTGGTTCGGCTAGAAAGTACAGTCGTGGTTTCTCGTTCGCTACGATCTCATGCCTACCGATTTCCCCTTATGCTAGTAGACTGCCGTGTAAACAAGCTCGTAGAAGCTTGAAATATTCTCTACCTTTAGCTACCTACTTGAAAGATCTACCCTCATTTCAATCCCCTAATTTTAAGAAAGAAATCCTTACCAAAAAAAAATAAAAAATAAAAAAAGATACTTGCTTGCCTTAGAAGAAGGTATACTAAAATAAAAAATACTAAATTAAAAATTAATCTACATAAGAAAATGAATGTTTGCATATATACTTTTATATCACATGTGTTCGTAAACTATTCACTCGATTGCAATGAAATTTAGATGAGTTGTTTCTAATACGCCCGAAAAGAATTCACGTATGTGGACTCAGAGTAAGTTATTCGTGTGAATTAAGCACGCCTATCTACAATGTGATATGACAGATTATGTAAAAAATTAAATCTAACACGCTCCTCGCGGTTAAATGTTAAAAAAAGATTAAAAATAATAGTCAGCTTACATTAGACGTACTTTGGCCTTATATCCAATGCTGCATATCCATATCCATAATTGTATTGTATCCATATATGCACTACACACACTCACTCACATATCCATATCACTTGCATAGGAAAAAAAACAAGCACACGCGAAATAAATTATATATACTTTAAATAATATCCTTGTTACACCTTCCGACGCTCGAAGAAGACTAACGATTATTATGAAAAGTAATTACGAATACATACGACAGGTACCGAACATACACGAAGGTCAATATCAAATCTAACGACGAAATGACAACGTTCAGTTGCCGACACCGGCCGAAGAGTGACGGAGAGAAACGAACGTAAACAAAGCATTGAACGCTCAACTAAGCCGGTATGTTTTTCAATGTGTATTTCATATATAACGAATTTCCTCGAATTCACCGAGAGGTATACTGAGAGGTAGACTTTCGTCTATCTTTCTCTCAATACATTCAATACGTATGAGATTTTTACTGTTTTTCTACAGCTGACCTACTTTTGTATCGCTGACCTATTTTCCTCAACAGTGACCAACCTTTGAACAGCTGTTCTTTATTTCTAAAGAAAGATTTTTATTAATTTCTTAATATCTAGATAATAATAAGTATATTTATGAATCATTTATTTTTATTGAATCGATTATTTAAAAATTCTTTCGTACGTATGTATTAGAATTAATATTTTTCTGAAACAACAAAAATTAAAATTTCGTATAAAAATTTTTTATATATTTCGTGTGGTATCTGAGAAAATATAGAATTTATTAAAAAACATTGTAATGTGTAATTAGTTTCTATAGATAAAGTAGATAGAAGGAATCAAGGCACATGGATTAAAAATTTGATATTAAAATTACCAGAAAACATCAGAAAAAGAGGAGCGAATCCAAGTAGAATTAAATTAACAACAATGATTTAATTTAAATCTGAAAATATATGTAAAAATAAAAAGATATCGAAATTATTTTATACTTTGAATTACGTTAGAAATAATGTAATGTTTAAACTAATATATACGTGTTAGAACATTATTAAATATAAGAAGGGTGCATTAGAATAGTAGACATATGCTAAATAATTGTTAAATTATCATAGAAAATGTGTATTATAATTTAAATGTAATAAGTAAAAGTTTTGCGTACCTTCCTCCTCGAAATCCACTGTTAGATTAAATCGATTATTTCTTAGAAGTGTTGTTAGTGTAACGAGAATAAAATTTAAAATGAATAAAATTAATCCCCTCCGATAAACATGTAAACGACTTTCGAAAAAAAAACTTTTATACATGACATCGAGCCAGTCTAACAATGGATTTCAAGGTGGAAGGTACGTAGAACTTATACTTATTACATTTTAATTATAATACACATTTTCTATGAAAATTTAACAATTATTTAACATATGTCTACTATTCTAATGCACCTTTCTTATATTTAAGAATGTTCTGACACGTATACATTGGTTTAAACATTACATTATTTCTAACGTAATTCAAAATATAAAATAATTTCGATATCTTTTTATTTAATATGTTTTTAGAAAAATTGTACAAACCAGACTTCAATACTGGATCTAAATATTAATTAGAAAATGTCTTAATTACTTTCATTCTTTTCAGATAAATTTTCTGATAGATTTAGACTTGTTGGCATGCACATGCGCATAGAATAAGATTTCTTCGAAGTAGTGTTAGTGTAACGAGAATAATATTCGACATTAATAGAATTAATCCCCTCCGATAATCGTGTAAACAACTTTCGAAAAAAAAACTTTAATAGCTTATTTCAAACCAGTCTAACCGTGGATTTCGAGGAGGAAGGTACGCTGAACTTATACTTATTACATTTAAATTATAATACACATTTTCTATGAAAATTTAACAATTATTTAACATATGTATACTACTCTAATGCACCCTTCTTATATTTAAGAATGTTCTAACACGTATACAGTGGTTTAAACATTACATTATTTCTAACGTAATTCAAAGTATAAAATAATTTCGATATCTTTTTATTTTTACATATATTTTCAGATTTAAATTAAATCATCGTTGTTATTTTAATTCTACTAGGATTCGCTCCTCTTTTTCTGATGTTTTCTTGTAATTTTAATATCATATTTTTAATCCATGTGCCTTGATTTCTTCTATCCAATTCATCAATAGAAACTAATTACATTATAATTTTTATAAATAAATTTTGTACTTTTACAGATGCAACACGAAACTTATAAGAATTTTTATACGAAATTTTTCTTTTCTTTTTGTTTCAGAAAAATATTAATTCTAATATGTACGTATGGAAGAATTTTTAAATAATCGATTTAATAAAAACAAATCATCCATTAATATACTTATTGATTATCTAAATATTAATAAATAAAATAAAAATCTTTTATTAGAAATAGATAACATCTGTTCAAAGGTTGGTCACTGTTGAGGAAAATAGGTCAGCGATACAAAAGTAGGTCAACGATACAAACGCTGATCAGCTGTACGAAAACATAGTAACAATCCCATACGTATTGAATGTATTGAGAGAAAGATAGACGAAGGTGTACGTCCGAGTCAAACGAGCTAGACATCGGTTATATTCCCTGTATCTCTCGGTGAATTCGAGGAAATTCGTTAAATATGAAATACACATAGAAAAACATTCATTAACTACCGGCTTAGTTGAGCGTTCAATGCTTTGTTTACGTTCGGCACTCTCCGTCGCTCCTCGGCAGGTGTCAAGAACTGAACGTTTCTATTTCGTCGTTAGATTTGTAATTGACCTTCGTGTATGTTCGGTACTTTTCGGATCTATTCGTACTTATTTCCATATTTAATTGTTAGTCTTCTTGGAGCGTCGGAAGGTGTAACAACGATATTAGACAAGTACATTATTTCGCGTTGCTTATACGTGTGTTCGTGTATTCTTTCTATGCAAGTGAGATGCATATGTGAGTGAGTGTGTGTAGTGCATATATGGATACAATACAATTATGGATATGGATATGCAACATTGGATACAAGGACAAAGTTCATCTAATGTAAGTTGATCAAAATTTTGAATCTTTTTCAAAAGTTGACCGCACGTAGTAGGTTTAGTTTTAAAAATACGTCAATAATTTTCGATAATAAATCTAATAGGTATTCGTAACGTTGTAGAATTTTTTAACCGGACATTGTACGTACGCGTTTATAATTCACATGAATAACTTTCACTGCATTCATAGAACTGAAATGGTTTAAAATATGATCACGTGTCGGATTTATTTCATAATGATGCTTAATCAACTACATTTCGGCAGGTTCATTGCTCTCTTATTTTGATTTATTTTTCAAACACTCAAGTATTTGTTTTTTTTTTCTAATATACAAACGCGTCTCGACTTTTTCAACGTAAATAAATTTGTTTCTATTAAAAATATAGTTCCTTGTTTCATATCAGACACCTATTCTTTTCTCTGTTTTACCTATAGTTAATGAAAGCATCTGAAAGATAAAATGATTATACTTAATATATACTTTTTCCACTTTAACAACGTTGTAACGACTGGGTATTGACATAAAAATTAAATAAAATTTCATAAGGAACTAGTTATTCTTAGTAAATTATTTATTGAGTTGGTAGAAAAAATGTCGGGTTTTTTTACCACAATTCAATGGGAAAATCCGACAATTTTTTACCACCAATCTCATATATATATATATATATATATAAAACTGAATGATTGTCTATATGTTTATCACACATAAGAAATTAATGTTGAGTAGTTCATTGTGAGATTGAGTTAGTGAATTCTAGAAACATTGCAACGTCATACTGAGTAATTGCTAGTACTAAAATAAAAAATTGTTATACTAAAATAAAAAAAAGGATATTCTCTTTCATATCCAAGGGAACTAAAAAAAAGAATATAAGAAAATAAAAAGAAAATAAGAAAAATTATTTGTCTCTTCTCGTAAAAGGGATAATAATGATGATGGTGGGTTGTGATTATGATGGTGGTGGTGGTGGTGGTGGTGGTGGTGGTGATGGTAGTAGCCACGAAAGGCAAAAGACAGGACCTTCGATATCGAGAAGATTCGTACGCGACACGAGACGATAAATTCCTAACCAGCGTTTTCCTATTAGTCTTCGAATGGTTGAACGTGCCGTCGTATATCAGCGTCGACTCATTGGGAATCAATGTCCATCGGAAAGAGGCTAGGTAAAACGAGAAGGGTGAAAGAAATGAAAAAAGAAAGATAAAGGATAGAAGAGGTTCTTCTCCTCTTTCTCTTCAGTTTCTCTTTTTCTTATCCTCCGAAAGAAGGGAGAGAGAGAGAGAGAGAGAGAGAAAGAAGAGCCAGTTGAATTACGACGAAAGCTTTTCGACGTCGTCCTTAGAAGAGCTCCTTTTAATTAATCTCGGCCCTCCTCTTCGAGAACACAAGTACTATCATCCTGAACTCTTCTTTCTTTCCTTTCCTTTCCTTTTTCTATTTCTTTTTTATTCTCTTCTTTTTCTTCTTAGTTTTTTTTTATTCTTCTGTCATGTTCAAACGTCGTCGAATTTCTAGCCTTCCTTTTCCTTCTTTCGTAAAGAAAAGAAAAATATACCATTTAAGATTCTACCACGAGGTATTTTTTCCCTCCTACATTTTATTTATCGTTATTGGTGCACGCTATTAGTTATTCGTTATTTATTTTTTTTCTTTCTTATTAGAGATAAATGGGAGAGACTATAAAGTAACCCCAACTACCCAAGTGAGAATTATTCTCATTCATTTAAAGACACTTCAGAATAACCAAAGTAATTTATTATAGTCCAAGAAAAATATATTTTTATTTTTATTTTATACAAACGACCAGATATAAATTTACTCGATAAAGTGACGAACGTGAAGAATTCGTGCATATTTGAATAAAAATTTCGTTATAGGTGAGGAGAGGTACTTAAAAGTAAAGATTCGATTTTAACGATTAGAATAAATCGATTAGTTTTTTTTTCGACATATTTCTCATCGATATTTGCGAATTTATCCTCCTTCACCTACGGAATTATTTTATATTTCAAACGAGAAAGTCAATGAGGGGAAAAAGAATCGACGAAAGGCAGAATGATTGTAATTTTTGTATTGTTTTTGCTTTAGAAGCTCGTTAAAGATTTTGGAATTGTTAATATTGAGAGAGAAAGAGAGAGGGGGAGGGATGAGAGAGAGAGATCGATTTTTATCGATCGTTAACGAGCTATGTGAAATACAGAGAACGTAACATTCAGTTTGTACATACATGCATACAAATATAGATATAGGTATACTAACAAAATGAACTGGTAAATGGTATAATCGGTTGAAGAGGTGCCGTGAGAGAGACCGGTAACGAGCCACTCCTAGATTCGATAGATATAGATATAGATATAAATATATATATATGTATAAGAGATGTGTTAACGTGAGTGAAGTTATCGCCTTGCGGCACGCCACCTTTTCATTTCCGTTTTTGTTGCTTCACACCACCTACCTATTCCATTTATCGATTTATTATTTCGTCCCGATAGACTATAAACGTCAAATTCGATCGATTACATCCTGACGGATAAGAAACATGTTTTTCTTCTTATCGCATTTTATAATCTACGACGTGTACCAGATTTAAAAAATAGAAAAGGAAAGAGAAATAAATAAGGTTTTTCTAATAAGAAAATATGAAAATAATTATCACAGTTAATCTGTTGTAAAAATTTCTAGTATCTTTCATTATGCTAATTTGTACTATTAACTATTATAAACAAAATATAGCAAAAGAAAAAAAGATACAGAAAATAAAAGACTAAAGAAAATAACAAGAACGATTACATTTTAAAATAAGAGAAAATAGAGACAGAAAGATGAAAATATTGTTCTAATGCGAATAATCAAAATTATTGTTTCAGTTTAATTTATTTTCAAAATTTCTAGTATCTTTTATTAAAGCTTATTTGTACTATGAACTTTTTATAAACAAAATGTAGCAAAAAATAAAGATACAGAAAGTAAAAGAAAAAAAAAATTACAAGAACGATATACATACAACAACAAAAAAAAGAGAAAGAGAGAGAGAGAGAGAAATAGAGAAAAGAGAATGTACGCTGATTTCTAATTCACGCCAGCAATCTCGACTTTTAAAAAGCGACGCAACTAAACCCACGAAGGGGGGTTGTGGTGGTGGAGGTGGAGGTGGAGGTTCGGTGCCTGCATATCGGTATTCGCCGAGCAAAAGGCAAACCTTGCATTTTGCAATTCGCGTAGAGGGGTGTGGTGCTCTGGCACCCTTGCTCGAAAAACGAGAGAGGGTTAGAGACGCATATATACGCCCTCCCTTCCCATCCCTCACCCATTCCACTAGCCAGCAGCCATCCGAGTCTCGTTGTTGTTCCCTGCCAACGTTGCTACGGCAAAGGGATACGTTTGAGGGTCTCTTCCTCTTCCTCTTCCTCTTCCTCTTCCTCTTCTCCTATTCCTCCTTTCTGTACTACGCATACGATCATTCTTCTCTCTCTCTCTCTCTCTCTCTCGTCACGTCGTTAGGGTTGCGAGTTTGAAGCGAAATGCGTCGCAATTGGAAACCGGAATACATCCCGGGCCGGTTCTCGTTCGATCGAAAATATCATTCTTCTCTCTCTCACACACACACATGCTCTTCCCCCTCTCCCCTTTCTGGAAGGGAACAAGTAATAATAATATCCAGAGCCTGTGGGAATACGGTTGCTTAGTTTCCGAATCATCATCATAATAATCACCAATCGATGACGATTTCTCGCAATATTCTAAAATATATTTTGCATTATTATTATCATCTTACATAATATTTATTTTTAATTCACATTAAATCAATATTATAATTACTTTATATTTGATTTGATTTAATTTTATTTTATATAACATTGATAAGATATAATTAAACATTTGGTTTATACTTGAAATTGTAATAAACAAGTGTCTCGGAATAAAGTGTCGTATAGGTCTCCTCAACGTGTTCGAAAGAATAAACATAGAGTATTCATTGAAAGTTACGATTAGTTTACTCAAAGACACGTACCATACGTGCACATTGTTCTATTGTGTTTAAAGTATTTTTCCTGGTTTATAATCCTTTGAACAAAAGTAAAGTCTTAGAAACGTTAGCTCTGCTGTGTTTTACCCAAGTAAAGTAGACATAAATTTAACAAGAGTGATCTAAAGTTTGCGACGCAATATATTTTTAACCTACGCATGTATACATTCATTATTATACGTATTTACTTCAAAAAAAAAATAAAAATAAAAAAAGGGGTTAAAGAAGAATACGTATATATATATATATGTTTTTCTTCTTTTCCCCTCTCGGCACGTGATACAAAACTCTCGGTACATACTACCCCCGTTCTTTATTTTCATTCGTTCACGGTACACGGAACGAGCAGCTTTATTTCCTGCGTAAGAGGACGAGGAGGAGGAGGGGGAGAGGTTGGTACTACGTTGGATTGGTTGAGAAGAAAGACGAACAAGGACTAACGCTACACGGTGGTGGTTTTCTGTTCTTACAAACATGTTTGCGTAGAATTCTCGTTCTACGCAACATAAGGGTCACCCTTCCTCCTCCTCCCCCTCTTTCTTCTTGCCGCTGTGTTTATTTTTTCTATTTTTCCACCTTTGTGTCTTTTTTCTTCCTTCCTTTCGTCGTTCTCCCAGCATTCGAAGTTCTCGTTGAACCACATAACGAAAGTCCTTGTATGTTGGAAAAAGCTAACACACATCTAAAGAGAGGTCGCCTTTAAAAAAAGGGACTTTACGATTTTACGATCGTTCTTTGACGCAAAGAAGAAACGAGTAACGAGAAAAAAAGATCCGAGAATCCTTGGGTTCTTTTCCCTGTTTTTCTTCTCTTTTTTTTTCTTCTATTTTTCTTACGACGTTCACCGGTAATACGTACACACGGTTGTATTTTTTTGGTCTTTCTTTCATTCTCTCTCAAGGGACGAGAATGTCAAATGAAAAAATAAAATAAAATAAAATCTCTTAAATAGAAATGAGGAAGAAGGGAAAGAAAAGAAAAGTAAAGAAAATGGGACTGAAGAAAACTTAATCGTTTAGCATGATCCCAACGAGATGTTTATGGTAGTTTAACTATCGAAGTATAACTCTCTCGTCGTCGAAGCAACAACCCCCTACCCCTTCGAAACTAAATTAACCCTTTCGACACACAACTACCCCTCTCCTTGTCCTTCCTTTCTCTCCAACTTCTTTTTTTATTTTTTTTTTATACTCGTGCTGATGTAATCCCGTAGAACAGTGGCAGGGAAGTCCTTTCGATTAAAATATAATAGGGTAGAGAGAGGAGAGAACGAAGGCTCGATTATGGTTGCTCGTTCGGAAAGCCGCAGGCACTTAACCGAGTTCGTAGGGGGGAAGAACACCGACTATTTTACTAGTCATCCTTCACTTTGCACTCGCAAACATACATACACGTTTATTGTACATACATGTAACGCCAAAATATAGGACCATGTCAAGGTCGAGGTCGAACTACGCACGTCCTACCAATCTCATCTCTCATCTCTCATCTTTCATCCCATTTCATCTCATCTCATCTCGTCTCACCTCGTTTTACTTCACCAAGTTTCATTTTTCTCGAATATTAAAATAAAATATATTTGTATGAACTTTCATATACATTTTTTCCTCTTCTTATACAATTTAAACGAATGAACGAACGAACGACCGAATGGAACAGTTGGATGCAACAGAAAGGATGGATACGCAATAACGAAATTGAAGAAGAGTATGTGTCACATATCCTTCACATCCTACTTCTCTTCCTCCCCAATTTATCGATCCTATCCAAAACGTAATGCGTAGTTGCGTTGTCATATTACGCCACCGTCAAAACCAGATTCGAACCCTTTCACGAACCCTCCTCTCTCTCTCTCTTCCCTCCGCCCTCCCCTCCCATCAGAAGCGACGTACGAATAATTCGATGACTTGTTTTATACGCGTCACCCATATACCAAAAGTACTCTCTCTTTTTTTTTATATACTCGCAACATAGAAAACTTATCATTCTTGATGAAATTTTTAGTTTAACAAATTTAATGCAAACATCAAATAATTTTAATAATTTTGATCTCCCTTTTTTTATTATTTTTTTAGATCGAATCAATCGATTTTATTTTTTGACAATGACAGAATCGTCTAGACAATTCGTATGTAAAAGTTAAAAATAAACAGAATGTGTCAACAAATATTTAGACGATTACTTCGAAGAAACGTCAAATAATTTTAATAATTTTGATCTCCATTTTTTTTTTTATAGTGCAGGTATCGTCTAGACGATTCGTATGTAAAAGATAAAAATAAACGATCTGTAAAGAAGAAAAGAAATTTATGAGATTATTATTTCGAGGAAGTATAAATAAAAGCGCGTGCGTAGGAGAGCAGCAAATCAAAATGCGTACGTGCAGAAAATGCGAGAATAAGTGCAAGCGCCGCTAAAGCCAATGCGACGTAGAGGGGGGATGGGGAGAGGGTGTTGGTATTGATTTTCCCCTTTCGTATTTGGGGTAGGACGACAGTGTTACGACGCAACGCGCGAAAGGATTCGTCGTTCCGGAAGGGCGTGATCGTGTGCGCACAAGAGTAGGACCCCGCCGATCCTTGTTTGCGAAAAAAAGATAAATAAAACGATCGGATTCGCGTGAGATTAATCGATGGAGAAGAACCCTCATGCGGGTAATGGTGGTGGTGATGTGTTGGTGCTGATATTCGCATGATTTGTTATTTTGATTTTACCTTAGAAAATAGTAACACTAACTTAAGAATAAATATTAAACTCGTCAATTTCTTATAAATTTTATAAACTAAATTATACTATCTCCAAAAAAAATTATCTCCACACGAACTTATCGACCAATAAAATATCTTTTCTTGGCAATGATAATTGTCTACGATAAAAATAAAGATACAATATAATTTATGTATTAATATTAATCAGTTTAAGAGATACAACCTATTAAATAAAAAACCGAACCAGAATATATATTTTGTATGTTAAAAAGAAAAAAAGAAAAAATGTCTTACCTTAATATGATAGGAGTTAAGTTTGGTCCTGGGCAAGCTGTTAAATGCGCTGAAGTCCAAACGACGAGAAAAGATTCCGTTGGCACCGCAGCTTTGCCTGCAATGAACACACACATACACGCACATATTAAACAGTTATTATGATAATCTTTATAACAGGTAATAGAAAAACAATAAATTAACAAGTACGTATATGTTATTATCGATGACCTTATTGAGTAAGTTCTCCGTGTCTGTGCATTTATCGTTTGAGAATATTTCCAATATCGTTTCTTTCGGAATAAAGATTACGTCATTGAAGAACAGAACTCGATAAAAATTCTTTTAACGATGAGAGTTTGAAAATGAAGGAAAGAAACAAGGAAAAGATATAAAGTAAGAGAGAGAGAGAGAGAAAGAGAAACTAAACATTCCATTCGAAAGGCTTTCACAGGAAAAACTTGTACGAAGGAGACGAGGGGTTGGTTGAGGGGTGAAGAGGGCAGAGTGAATTTCTCGTGATTCATAATAATTCCGCACCCTCCTTTCTATCCCTTGATAACCCTCGAGAAGGAAGCGGCAAAAGGAATGGGCGATAAAACTCATACGCATATGTTTGTACGAGTTAGATACATGCATGCATGCACACATATATACACATACACTTATACACACATGTGTGTATGTGTATATATTTTTACGTATACAAATTTACTCGAGGAAGGAGGGGAGGGGGTGAGGATATGGACGAGATGAACTAGCTTAGAGCTTTTCAAGCGTATATTTAAAGTATACCCAGTGTACTACTACTTCAGATTTCCGGACTTGCTTGAAAGAAAAAAATAAAATAGAAAATAAAAAGAATTCTAAAAATATCGACTCTCGGCGATAAAAGTATTAAAAAAAAATAAAAATATATGCGCGTTCCTTTTCTCGACGTGGTAGGCGCGCGAATTATGAGAAACGATGATGTAAGAATCGTTTTATTCGAGAAAGAGCTTTTCAAGCGAGTAAAAGAATATTTTATTTATGTGTTGAAGACAAAGTATCGTACATAGTTGTTAAATGTCACTCTCGGATAAATAATATGGAAAAAAATGTTTGCGAATTTGAAATATGGTTTTCTGTGTATATTTTTTGTTAACAAGAAAAACAACAAAAAATTAAGTATTTTATTTTTATAAATAATACCAGATACATTTTTCAAATAAGGAATATTTTATTTATATTATTATTATTTATATATAATATTTACAATTTTTGCAAAAAGTAACATAAAACTCTTTTCTTTTTCTTTTTTATTAAATCGTTATAATCACTTCAAAAATATGATTTAAAATACCTGATTAAAATACCTTCATTAATTAACAACAAAAGATAACTTTTGATTACGAATACCGGTATGATTAAACCGGTTACGGTATAAATAGGAAATGCACAAACATGATCAGTTTTGTTAAATGTTGAATCAAGATATGCTCGACAACACTCAATGATGATGATAACGACGAATACGTGATTTTCGAAAAAGTTGATATAAAACGAATATCGAATAAAAAACTAAAAAACCAGAAATTGTAAAAAATAAACACACACAATCATAAAGTTTAAATGAAAAACGCGTTTGTTGGTTAAAACGATGCAAATTGTGTCATCGGAAAACGAGACAGCCAAACAAGTAAACAGGCAAACAGGCAGCAGACAAATGCAAGCAGAGACAAGCACCAGACGTATAACACTGTGAGACAATATAACAGAGAACGGTAATATGGTGGATGAGAGGAACAGAAAGAGGAAGAGGAAGAGGAAGATGAAGAGCAAGAGAGAGAGAAAGAGAGAGAAACAACTCGACCTTAACCTTGGCCTCCACTCGAATGAAATCGTCCTATCGTCACCCGTATCGGTTATTTTTGGCAATGTCAAGCAAGGGTCACGAAAATATTACGCGTTCGTCCCCTCCACTTCTCATCACCCCCGCCCACCGCCACCGCCCCCAATATGCGGCCTATCAATTGGAGGAAAACAAACTGAAAAACATACACACACACGAGGAGATAGACTTGTGTATTCGATGCGATAGATTCTACAATCGGAACTCTCATGTTTTCATTTTTATTCTTTTTTTATAATAAGCATCACTTTTTTGTACACAATTTTTTGATCATTCATAATTAAAATTGAACTTTTATTTATACAAATCTATATCTGATATTATATCGATGAACATAAATGATTACTGTGCCTAAATGATGACTTATCTTAAATCAAATTCGAAGAAATCTACGTTAGAATCCAACAAGTGGGAGGGAAGAACAAAAAACACAGTTTTAACCTAATCGCGATCTAATCGTGCGAAGATAACAAACGATTTATCCCACCACACCTACACCCACACCCACACCACAACATTATCGAGATCGAATGATTTTTTATTAGGAAGAATTTGTTGTTCTTTTTTCTTTTATTCTCGTGTATTTTTTTTTTCTGTTACATCAAACATCCTATTTCTTCTAGTAGACAGTGCGCAATTTTGGTGTTAATCGGACGAATAAACTCGGCCAATAATCATCGTTCCCGTCCTCGACATGTTCGTTAATCATGCTGTTAAACGAGAAAGAATTGAAAACGTGCGGTTTAACGAAGACGAACTACGACGAGAGACAGAGAAAGAGCTTATTTTTCTTCTCTTTTAATAAAAACTAACGACATTATTACCCGAATTGGGCCGCTTTACAATGGACTCCACACCACATGGTTGCTTTACAAATGGATCTTCTCGACGAACGAACGAATAGTGACAGTTCTGAATAAATAATTTTTATTTTTTTAAATATTCTTATCGGGAGGGGAAAAAATTTCTTCGTATTTTGATGATAACTTTAAATATTTGTTTTATTTCGTTACATTAAAACGTGAATAAATAAAAACGTATTTTTAAATCACCCCAAACTTCACTTTATTAATATTTTTAAATGAAATCATTTAAAAAAAAACATTGTTACAAGTTTTCCTTTAAAATACGAATAAACTTTTTCCCCGACTCGATATAGTTTTACGATCGACAAATATTTTCGCATATTTTGATTCAGTCTCTTTCTCTCTCTTTCTCTTTCTATCTCTAAGGAAAAAAAATAGAATAAAAAAAAATTATGCGAACGATAGTGACTCACGTAGGTGATAGCTGAGGAAACAAATACGGGCAAGGGGATTACGTCGCAACTAATTAACGAATCGCAGCATGCACGGCGTAACACACACACACATATACACAGACAGTCAACGATAATGAACGTTTTAAAAATAACTTTTGATAGCTAGCGCATATGTTTACGAGAACTGTATTTACGTATTATATACGTTTCCTGTCTCACTTGGTTGAAACCAACTCGTACGAATTATCTGCCAGCAACGACAGACATGCGCGCACATTGCATATACACGCGTTTACGTAAAACTATAATACGATATTGCTACAATGTGTATCAGTTATACTTGGTTGTTATTATTGTTGTTATTTTGGTAAACAAGTTTAAAACTGTAAAATAATAGTATAAGAATATAATTGGCATCGTATTATTGAAATAGAACAAGATAATAATTTAACAACCTTAACAAATGCGATTTGTCAAAGAAACAAAATAACGTAATGGTAAACAAAATAATTAAAACATTATATTTGATGATTTGAAAAGAAAAAGAAAAAGACACCCGATGCAAGGTCGAAAAGATAATCATTTATCGAAAAATAAATACAAAATTAAAAAGGAAAGAAAATACTCGTAGCAAAATTTATGAATCACGCGAGTGGCATTCCACATCATCATCACTGACAAATATCTCTCTTTCTCTCTCCTTTTCTCTCTTTTTCTCTTTTGAGTTTTGCAGTTTCTAATCTGAACGTTCAGTCTTGTTGCATCACATTGACTTATTGTTTTAGAATGACTAATATATACTCTGTACAAGAATTACGTAACACACACACACACCATTAACGAGAGAGATAGATGTATACTAATTAATATTTTTTGTTAACCAACCGTAGGATTGAATCGGACGATGATCGACGTAAAATAAGGAACCACTACCACCAACTATTATATCTCTCGTGTTTACTTCCCACCGAAAAAAATAACTCTGAAGAGAAAACACGTTTGCGTCTCTAACGTATGTAAGCGATAAAGCAAAACGGAGAAAAAGAAGATAAAAAAAAATCTAGCTTCAAAAAATAGTACTCGATAAATCTCAACCGTGTACCTGTTGACTCGTATCGTCCAAGTTTATTATGTATCTCGTGATCGACTAATAGAATATTTAAAAATAAAGAAAAAAGGAACAAAATGCATAATAATAAATCAATGTCGATTAAAAAAAAAATTCAATGCGATTTAAACAGCGAGTTAATTTTCAACGTGTTCTCGTTTAGCGAAAATCCTCGTCATGCTTCGCGGTCCAATTAGCATCAAGAGTTCTATTATCAATGATACCCCAGTGCTACACGTGTTGTATTTATGTATGTATGTATGTATGAGTGTATGTGTATGTGGATATGCGCAACATTCACAACACTGTTATCACGAAGCAAACTCTAACGTAGAAACGAACGAACGGAAGAACGAACGGAAGAACGAACGGAAGAACGAACGATGTAGCTAGGAGGGATATACACGTAGAAAATAATCGCAAGATTACAACCTAAGCTGTATTCGACTTGGCCTGTTCTCCTCCTAGCGGGAGAACATTTTTATCTGACCTTGTAGTGACTTCTTTTTTTAATTCTCTCTCTCGAAAAAAATATTTCGCCTTTCTTTCCTACCTTCCTTCCTTCCCTTTTTATTTCAGTAAACTTCTACTAATTTATACACTCTGACAAAGGAAGAAACTTTGAAGGACGACGTATCGTTAGATTTCAACGTGTTGAACACGTGCGATATGTGAATAATAAACTGTAAACTTCATTTGGACAAACACTAATTCTTTTTATATATATACAGATGAGATTAATGGAAAATAATTAAATGAAATAATCGTAACACGTAATGAGCTGATTTAAATTACATAAAAAAGAAAATAAACCATATTTAAGATGAAGATAAACGTAAGAAAGATACTCTTATCCATAACGAGTCATAATGTTCGAGGAAAGACAAGAAATAAACAGGGATTATAGTAATATCCAAGGCAAAACATAGTCTACACACTATCTTCGTTTCTGCACGCGTGATTTCTTGCACGAGTGCTAAGTGCGAAATCGATGCGTTGTCCGTTCGTAGTGGCACGCCCAAAGCATAGAGGAGAATCAGAGAGAATCAGAGAGAATCAGAGAGAATCAAAGAGAGAGAGAGAGAAGAAGATCGGAGGATAGCGCACGCGTGTCTCTCTCTCTTTCTCTCTCTCGTATGCTCGTTTGGTTCGTTATCTCTCACTTGCTCACAAACTCGTTCACTCTACGTGTAGGTGCTATTGGGATTGTCATTGAGACCTGAAACGGAAGGGCATCTGAGTCACGAGCTTTTATCGACTAACTGCGCAAAAATACTACGAGCAAAAACATCGTTAATACGTCGACCAATCGACCAACCATCCAATCATCAAACCATCCAACTAACACTAAACATATATTGAATTAGTGAACAAAAAATATTAAATTTTCCCCCCATTTTTAAATTGTGGCCAAAAATCCGAGCCTTTTTTTCCAATCGTGTCAACTTATTTCCTTCAAAATATTCTCATTTCAACGAGAAAAACTAACTTCGGAATATCACACTTTCTTGCCACACCCACACCCTTTCTTCGTACAATTTCTTTATTATCTTCCATCTCTTTCTCTCTTATTCTCCTCTCTATGAAACACGTAGTGGTGGGTATGAAGGTGAAGGAAGAGGAGGAAGAGGAGGAGGAGAAACCCGCAAACAAGACATTTGTTATCTATTAATACGCTTCTCGCGTATGTATGCGCAGGTGCCCGCCGTCACTGTCGCATTTGTTTGCGCGATCTTTGTAAGAGAGACGAGTAAAGAGAAGAGAAGAAGAAGAGGGGGAGAAAATGGAGAAGAAGAAGAAGAAGAATGGAGAAGGAAGAGCACGAAAGATAGAACACGACGACGACGACAACGACGACTTTGATCTTGGTAGTCCGATCATCATCTCTACTTTGGTACGCTTGCACTCGCACGATCAACTCCTCTTCTACCTTGTTATTATATTTTTATCTTCATCCACGAGAGAGATGAAGTATGTGTCATTTAATTGGTCTTATAGTGTTTTTCTAGGCTCCTTTTTTTCTATTATCACTTTATTATTTTATACTCGAGATAAAGCGTTGACCAATTAATGTTTATTATTAAATCCAAGATAAAAAAGTATATAATATTATAGAAGTTAGTTACAAGTTAAATTACGAGGAACGATTATAGTTGAAACCTAACAGTACTGGGAACATGATTAAAAAGCTAGACAGGGTATTGCATGCAGCAGACAGGACGATAGACTGCAAAGCGAAGGGTTAAGTATGTGATGCACCGTTTAACTTACTCTCTTTCTTTCTTACTTACTTTCTTTATTTCTTTATTTCTTTTTCTCTCGTTCAGTCTATTGCCCCATCTATTTCTATTTCACACTACGACGATAACGATTATTTACGTTGGAAGGCCGACGACCAAGCAAGTGCAAGGAAAAAAATGATGATGTCTAGGAATGAGAATGTATATATATATACACCAGTTTTACTATTGGCTAAATCGATTACGATGAATCGTGGAAGCAATTCGTGGAATCGTTAGTGTCATCAATGATATAACGAATTACGAAAGAGTATTAACAAACAGTATCCAATGGAATCTTATCTTTTATTATATCTTTATTTATTAAGTATATTTAATAAATAAAAAATAATTGCAGTTCTGTTAGGTGTTGTTTGAAATTATTAAGTATGATTCCTGTGGTTGATATTATCAGTGGTATTATGAATATTTATAATTATTAAATATTAATTAAATTATTATTAAATCTGTTTACTAGAGGATAAGAAAAAATGTTTTTTTATGTTTTTTATTTTCTATTAACATCGGGGAAAACTTTCTCACAGAAACGAACAGCATACGTCAATAATAATATCGTTTTATAATAATCTAATTCTCTATCTCGTTTAACGGAATAAAAGAAACCTGTAAATAATATCAACGTATCTCCTTCTCTTTTGATGAGAATAAATAACACACCGTCTCTAACACGAGTTTTCTTATTACTTAAATGCGGAAGAAAATGATGATACACGAAGAGAGGAGAATCTACTTTTCCACGAAACGACACAAACTAAACTTTTATTTCTCTACTACCCAAGCCATGGAAAAAGCCAATTAAATGGTATACGAGCTGGTCGTGGTTTCTTTTTTATTTTTTTTTTCATTTTCTTTAAGGTTCCTTTACAACACGTTGGAAACAGGTGTAATAGGATGATGCACTCTTTCTAGGTGGTATCGAGAAACTGAGAAGTTTCATGAAACCTGCATTTTAGTTGCATATACGTGTGTGTAAAATGCAGTTGAATGCATCTAAACTTTCGACTACGAGTGTACACTGCAACGTGTATCATAAAATTGAAATAATCCAAGTACAATCCACTCTAAAAAATTCCTGTGAATAGTTTCGAGATCTAATCAAAATTAGATCGTTTCATTGAAATAATTAAAAATCAAAATTTCTTATTTTATAGTAATCCATTGTATCGCGTTTGTTCTTTCAACAAAGGACTGTCCCTTCCATTTTCAATCATAGATGGTACCCAACATCCATTTACCAATCATCTTGAATATCTAATCGAAATCATCTTACCCATCCCATATACGAGTAGGAAACATCAAAGGACAACGAACGTGTTAAAGAGAAGGGAAGAGAAAGAGAGAGGTAGAATACGACCCCTCGTCGAAGATGGTTCCGCCTTTGACATCTCCCCATGTCCTTGAACGACGCGGATGGGATTCCTCGATTCGCTTCACGAATTACTTACGAGAGACGTGAGGATCCTTCTAAGGAAGCCACCAAGAAGGAACGTTAGCAGCTGCCGCATACGATTTTGCGTCCGATAAAGCGTAGAAAATAAAATGGATAGAAAGGAAAAAAAGATTACTTAGCGTTGAAATGTCGCGACCTATCATCATATTATTAATGGGCAAAAACATCAAAATATCTTTATGGGTTATAGAGCTAATAAACTTAAGAACTATAATGATCGCAAGTATGTTTTTCTTTTCTTAAACTGATGTATATAATATTATATTAACGTACATGTGTACCGTTAATTACGACTAACAAAAATTTATCTCATAATTTTAGATTTTTGATATTAAAATTATTATTTATGACCTAGGATAAATCATAAAATACATTTCTTGCAATTATTATAACTTAGTTTATTGTTATAATCATACATAAGTTTACCCAGGTATATAAATAATATACTTTACACTAACCAACGTTTATAAACAGCTTGAAATTACTTTCGTTTTCAATCTTGTTCCCTCAACATACAATGTATTTGCATTTCTAGAACATTTTATTATATATTTTTTTTGTAATATTATTTTGATAGAAAAAAAGACCAATTAACACAAAAGCAATTGGTTACTTCAGCTTAATAGTCAATCAAACCTAATCGTGAAGAATTTATTTTAAGTATGAAAAGGATTAATCATTGAAATAAAATTAAAAACATTTTAAAAATATAAACCAATCGGGTTTGACTTGTAAACAACTCAATTGTTATGAAATATCCATCACAGATAAATTAATGTGAATAGAAAGAAGAAGAAAACGAGGAGGAGGAGGACGAAGGTTAAAAAGAAGGGTCGTAAAGGAAGAAGAAGAAAAAAAATCCTTTTCTACGTCTCGAAATGACGGAGACGTAGTAAGAAAGTCGTTCTATCGAAAAGAATCAAAGGGGGAGAGAGAGACCGGTTCTTCCGGCAGGTTTTTTTTACCTTTACTATTAATAAAAGTTTTAAGTATGCGGCACGCAATGAACGATGAAAGAAAGAGAAAAAGAGAGAGAGAGGGAGGGAGACAAAGATAGGATAAAAATTTGGTATACGTCACGTTGTTCGTTCGTTCGTTCGTTCGTTCCATCGTTCCTTGGTTTATTTGTTCCTTCATTTATTTGTTCGTTCATTTATGCGTGTATCGCAAGGGAAAAATTTATTCGCGTGTGTGTAAACCTTGGCTTTAATTGTATGCTAATAAAGACCATTCGGAACATAAGAAACGATGACTAGGTTCGTTAATTAAGCCAGAACACTAAGCTTTAGAAACACGAACCTCCCCTCTCTTTCCTCTTCCACCCCCTTCTCTGTTCCTCACTTTCTTTCTTTATCGATCTTTCTCAGTATCGAACTTTATAGATTTTATGAAGTAAATCTAATCTCTATATGTAGGTATTTATATATACAATTAAGTTTATATATACTCGCACGATGTAAACAAACACTTGAAAGAGAGAGACAGAGAGAAACGAGTGTATTCTCTATGGGAGTAGTTAGCAGATAATAAGCAATCTCGTTATCTTATCGCACGATCTCTTGCACGATTACCAAGCCTCCAATGATACTTCGTTAACGATTAATTAACCCTTCGCACTTATGTTATTCGAGTTCACGTTAAAATGTTCGAATAACTGTAACAACTATTTTATTTTATTTTATACTTCGTCGATACCAAAAATAATAAAATAAAATTAAGAATAAATATTAGGTCGGTGAAAAACAAATGTCGGATCTTTTCATTGAATTGTGGCCAAAAATCCGACATTTCTACCCGCGAGAAAGAGATAGGGTGTTTTCGAATAAAAATCAAAATAATCTTTTATTACGAAACATTTCAATTGCAACACCACTCCCAACTGATTTTTATTTAACTTGCTCGTGTAAATAAACACATGTTCCTAAGATAAATTTCTTATCGCACTCTCTCTCAACTTTGTGTGTTATCTTTTATAGCAAAAAAAAACAATTCGTATTTGTCAAAAATAACGTATTTACAAAGTGATGTGTGTGTGTGTCACGTGCAGCGATTGTAAATCGTACGAGATAGATAGAATTATTACTAAAGGATGATTCGTTAGCGAATCTTTAAATGATAAACACACATAATCGTTAATAAAAAATAAAAAATAAGATATTAATAATAATTATAATAATAATAAATGGCTTGTTATCGTTATTTATCATTAGAAACACGACAGAAAATTTAAATCAAGTGAACTAAGAAGCATAACAACGGTTCTCGTGTATCGAATAATCAAAACAACAATCGTCTTTATCATATGTGCGTTGAAAACATATGGAAAGAGAAAATGAGAGAAAATGAGAGAAAGAAAGAGAGAGAAAGAAAGAGAGAGAAAGATAGCATAAAGTGAGCAAACTAGCATCTCGGGAGAGGTAAATACGAGGTTAACAAAGCAATTAGCAGTAAACAACCCTTGGGCTTGCAATAATTCATACCAACTCTCGCGGACTACATAAACCCTGCGCTTGGCTTGTGCAGCACACGCGTGACCTTGAACACCCAATAGAGAAAAAGAGAGAGAAACGGCTCATCTCTTTTCAGTTTTTACGCAATTTTTATTTTTTCTCTCAATGTTGAGACGACTGAGAGATAATCGACAAGAGTCAGGAAATTAAAAAAAATTACATAAAGAAAAAAGAAAGAAAAAATGAACAGAAAACATGTAAAAACGTACGTAAACAAAATTGCTAAAGTTGTGTTTAAAGCAGATAATGAGAAAGAGAAAAATAAAGAAAAGATAATGGATGGATCATGTAAATAAAGATTCGCGTTTCTTCTTTCTTGGGTCCTCAAGTCGGTGATTTAATCGACGAACATTCGCGAAGATACACGAAAGAACTATGACGTATCATTCGTGTTTTGCGTAGACTGCAAATTAGACGGCTAAGTTTATTATACACACAGAAGATAAAGATATAAGTGTTATAAAATGAATAATGATTATAACGTCTCTGTTTTATTTTAACAGCTAATTATATATCCGAGAGAAAGAAATGTAAGTGAATTAATTAATCAAAGTATTTTTTTTCTGATTGGTCAGTTCCTTCAATAAATTCATTTGAAACCGCATCGAACGGTTTCAATAAATTTGCATAAATATCAACAGAGTATTATCCGTATATCCAGCAAATCGAAATTGGTCAGGAATATTGTAGAATTTCGGGAGAACGTCCATTTGATACAATTGCGTTTGCCCTGACAGCTGTCTTTTCATGTCACGGACGACGTTAATGAAAATTCGTTGTGAAATTAGAGTCGGTCGAAAGAGAGAGAGAGATAGAGAGAGAGAGACAGAAAGAGAGTGAAAAGCGTGATTAATGACGGACGATAAATATTTTCTTGTCGTGGTCCAATCGATAACGGAAGGACCGAGGGGTACCACACAAATGGTGTGGGTACCTTATCGGAAATGTGTTCGGCAAAAGACGCAATTTTCTTTAATTACGGTCATTCGATGGGAACTTTGACAACATGACCCCTTGTGAACGAATGAATATATCTTTCTCTCTCTCTCTCTCTCTCACACACACATATATCCAAAACTCTTATTTCCTGAAATAGGCAATGCACGTTGCGTGAGTTTAATGTAACTAGACTTGCCCGAGGGGTTGATATTTTTAACAAAAATAACCATCCGGTAACCGAGGACCCGTGAAAATGGTCCATCGACAAACACAGTTTGGACGCCACTACCGGGCTACGCTAATTAACCTCGAGAAGGGCTACTACACAACCCCCATAGCATTCTCCTAACATTTCATACTCATTGTACCTTTCCAAATTACTAGCCCACCTTTTCCTTTCCTTCCCTTCTCTTTCTTCTTTTTCTCTCATCGTTCAAACTTCTAATTTCTCGTTCTCTTATAATAATATGTGTAAATACA
Organism: Mischocyttarus mexicanus; assembly: GCA_023678845.1. Lineage (NCBI taxonomy): Eukaryota > Metazoa > Arthropoda > Insecta > Hymenoptera > Vespidae > Mischocyttarus > Mischocyttarus mexicanus. The sequence continues at coordinate 339,287 of JACGTP010000055.1, read as the reverse complement.
TTACCAACTAAAAGTTCAAGAAATATACTTGCTTAGATTTACGTACAAATTTCTAAATATATTAAGATCAATTTAAATACTTTCCCATTCTCATTGTTAATATTTTAAACAAACTGAATTATTGTTTTTTATTTGATTTTAACATCTTCTCACGTTAATAATATTCTTATGTGTTTCAAAATTTTGACCTGTAGTGTACAAACTTTTGCCTTTTCGAAATTACGAGATACAATCTCAAGAAACACGAGAGAAAGGAAATTCTTATATATTTCTTGCTTGAGGGGGGAATGGAAGAGGAAAAAAAAGTATAAATAAACTTCTGTAAACTCTGACGCAAACTCTGAGAGACAACGGATAGAATGAAAATCTATTTTATTCATTCGATTCTCGAACAATGTCTCTCTCTCTCTCTCTCTCTCTCTCTCTCTTTCTCTGTCTCACATCCAATCAAACTAAAGTAAATTCAATCAAATATTACTCGATATCTTTGATATCGTTAACTTTATCAACTACCACTACACTATTCCTTCTATTTTAACTGACATTGTTTTCTTAATATTTAATTTTTTAACGATCCTATTCAAAATACATTATTGCGATGCTTTGTGAATTTACGACAAAGTTAAATAAACATTCAACTAGTCAAGAAATCTCTTATGTATCGTGAAAACAGCGTGGCTTGGTTACGAAAAATAAAAAATAAAAGACGCAGAAGTGATCGTCGAAGTATGAAACAAGACAAAGAATAAAAGAAGTGGACAGGAAGAGAAATAGAGAGAGAGAGAGAGAGAGAAGTGATTACACGAGTAGCTTTCAATTCATGAATGTTAACGACATGCGAAAAAAGAAGGCGTGTTGTGTCGTTTCCTTTCTCTACCAGAGGCTTATATACGATCTATGAATTTGCATAAATTTGGCAAACAGTCTATTACGCATTCGTCGATGTACACGCGCACGTGTAATCTTGTGTCTTTCTTTCTTTATTTTTCACGTTCTTTCATTCTATCTTTCTTTCTTTCTAATACGAAATAAAAGATGAAAGATACGCAATTGGAGTTTGGGTCAACGTGTGAAGGACGTTCCTTCTACCAACTGAATAATGTAACGCACGGATGTGATAATACAGAGGACTGCGAAATTCTTTTTCGGAGAACTTGTTCTACGACCGGTACTGTGCTATAATACTTTTATATGCTGATTTTCTCATAATCACTAAGCAAATCAAAATTATGTAAATTATCTACCGGTTAGGTAGAAAACGATATTTATATTAACCCCGTTGAATATTTTAGATGGATCATTTGGTGAGATATAATAAAAAAAAAAATTTTAATAAAAAGTATAAATGTGATTATAAAAATTAGAATTTTTTATCTTTGATCGAGTAATAATAGCAAATGTAATTAATGTTCCTTGTATCTTCGATAAACGGAAAAGTTTTATTCAAAATAAAATGTTCATTAATTTGCGTGTATAATCATTAATTCGGTATTAAAATGTATTTTAATAATGATCGTTTCATTTAGTATCACCGTAATTAAATCACGTTCGTTAATCTCGTGGAGCTTACGAATAGATCGAAAATTTTTCAAACACGTATAATACAGAGGGTGAGAAAGAAGAGAAGAGAAAAAAAATAGAGTAAGAAGGAAAATATGAAAGTTACTTTAAAAAAGAAAAAAAAAAAAAAAACAACAACCTGGGGATCGGCGTAGTGCATAATTTTCGCGATACCCGTAGTTGGCCCGTCTAATCTCGTTAGCCGACCGGTCGGTTAGTTAAACATGCGGTAATAATGAAAGTCGCCTTGTTATTATTAACCTAACACGCCGAGGGAAAAAAAAAGTGTATCCACAACGAGAGAGTTTCGCGTAGTTGCGGAAGGAAGAGAAAAAAAAAAAAAAGAAAATAAATTCAGAAAAGCACGAGTTATAACGAAGTTTAATCCCTTTATAAACTTTTCTTTTTCTTATGCGGCCACAACCACTACCCCCCACATCCCCATACTCTCCTAAACATCCCTTGCAAGAGCTCATTTCAGAAAAGAAACGAGGAAAAAAAATAATCGGGGGTAGAAAAAAAATATGCTACCATAGGAACCTAGCTTCGTCACACTCGGATTACTTCAACCCGATTTACTTACTTTTAGTTTATTTTTTTTATATATATAAGGGGGATAAAGTAAAAAAAAAGAAAACAAATTTATTATAAATCTTAAACTAGTGTTCTATAAATCCTACGAAGTTAGAGGGGGATGTATAAAAAGGAACTATCCAGAAACTTTCTGTTTAACTTTTAAATACAGGACTTTTGTACATTGGGAATAAAAAATATTCTTCCAGAGTGAGTCACGGTTTCATCCCTATTCGTATAATATCCACCCCTTGTGCTGTTAATTTAAAATAATTGATATTTGTGTCTGCTTTTATAATGCAATGTTCTGGAATTATTAAACACGGATAAACCCCTATTTTAAGATTATTAAACATTTAAAATTGATATAAATTTGGTCCCATTGGAGATTGGTATTTAGTATTTACACAAGATAAAATAAAAGCACATAATGATTATTTTATTTTAAGTATTATAAATTACTTGGTTGACCCTCTTTTGCATCTTGTTATGTTTTTTAAATGACTTGATATATTCTTGAGTAGAAGAGTTTAGAAATATTGCATTTCTAAAATTAAAATAAAAGATGCAAATATTCCTGCGATTAATACACATAATAAAATAATAATAATAATAAACTATTATATTTTATACAGAGTATATAAACCAGTGAACTAATAAATATGAGATAAGAAAGAAAAAGAGGAGAATAAAGAAGAAATAAACCTCTTAGCATATCTTATCCTTCACGTTACTTCCTCTTACTTTACTTTTTCTTTTTTTTAATAATAATTGGAACACTCACGACCCTCTTTTTCGACTACGGCGCGAATGGAATGTCTTATTTGGGATGAAAGAAAAGAAGAAGAAAGAAGAGAAGAAAGAGAGAGGGGGGGGGGGAGAGATGAAGTAAGTTCGAGGTCCGATAATAACGCGAAAATTCAACTGGATTTGTCCTGAAAAGAGAGGGTGAATATCCACCCTTCGAAGAGAATTTAATTAAGGGCAAATTCGACCTTTACAAAAAAGAAACACGCGGGCCGATAGGAGGAGGAGGAGGAGGTGGAAAAAGAGGAGGAAAAGGAGGAAGAAGAAGAAGAGAAGAAGGAGGAGGAGAGGAGAAAAGAGATGCTGGAAATACGCATCTTGCCCTGTCTTCTTTAAGGCATCCTTGGAAGAACTGTCTGTCTCTTTCTTTCTTTCACTCTCGGTTCACTGTTCTGTTCTGTTCTGTTCTGTTCTGCTCTCGCAAGCTTGAGGGTCGAGGTTCGAGGTTCAGGGTCAATCCCCGAACTCGTCGGGTCCTTTTCCTAAGCTCTTTTTTTTCTTTCTTTCTTTCTTTAGCTGTTTTTTTCGTTACTTTACTTTTCACTCCTACTTATAAAATACTTTGTTCACTCTTGCGAACGTAATTTAACGAAAAATGTATATTAATTTATTTACGATTAACCATACGTATGAAAATACCTCTATGTGTGTGTATATGTGTTGTACAAACTTAATAAAATATTGCAAATAAATCAAAAGATTAGGTGAACATTATCATTGGTTCAAACCATAATCGTTATGTTATCGTATTACATAAACACCAACGTTTAAAAACTTCGTGCAATTCATTTATTGAGTAATAGAAAGAAAAAAAAGACGGCCTTGACATTTTCGCCAGTATAGTTTTTAATTTGTAAGAAAAATATAGAGGAGAATAAACAAAAGTAATATTGTAAAGATTATCTAAGACTTCTCGTAACACGTTAATTCCAATGTTTGAGATAGGAATTATCGATCGATCGATTGATCATACTGAAACACAATTGAATAACACTCGTAACGATCATTTACCTTTACTGGAAACGATCGATAATGAAGAAACGAAGAAAGTGATAATTATTATACCGGTTAAAGTTGCAAACACTCTTACTTAAACAACTCACATGCTGTGTGCTTCTTACTCAATGATATTACGCAATTTAAATTCGTATGAATAAAATTATTATAATTCAGAATCTCGTGAGTATCGTCGTTTTAATGGTTGCTTAAAACGTTCGTGTTTGTGTTAAAATAAATAATAAAAAATTAGGAAAGTAACAGTGAAATACAAATGTTGCTCTTTTGTTTTTTTTAATATAATAAATTAAATTTTTTGTTTAGATAGGAAAATGCATTTGAAGTAAAACGAAATGCTTCGTAATGTGAACCCATTTATGGAAAAAAAATAAAATAAACAAACAAACAAATACGTGAATGCATAAATATTTTTCGAAAGAATTTATGAACAAATTGTTACAAGTTTTGGTTAAGAAAGATACACTCAAACAAAAAATAATGATAACATTTGTTTCTAAGATTTCTAAGAAATACCAGCTTTGTATCTCGCGTGTGGAACTACGATTTGTCCTAACACGAATGTGACTAGGTGCAAGATAATTTCTTATCGCTACCGGGGAGGACTAAATGCTCCGCATGTTTTATATCCGAACAGGAAATTCTTAATGGAAAAAATAAAATGGGATAATAAAGATAATCAAACAAGGAAAAATATATAACAGGAAAAATGATACTTGAAACTGAAACGACAATCCTTTCCTTTTAAAACAAAAATACCGTATCAACAAATATTTCGATAAGTCATCGAAAACTTGCAATTGTTAAAAATTGCAATTGTCGTTGATAAAAATAATCGAGGAAACATAAAGTTGTAAATAAATATTTAATACGATAGTAAATAAAACGAAAAACATATTTAAAGTAGAATAATTTATTTCTAAAAATAAAGTCAGGAAAAGAAGAAGAAGAAGGAGGAAAGTTGAGAATAAAAGTTGCTTTAGTAACAGCGACTAAGCAACCCTCACAGCTGCTGTTGCTGTTGCTACTGCTGCTACTGTTGCCTGCCTATCCTTCGCAGTTACGTACAACGATATTTAGAATTGGTAATCGACATCCTCGTTGTTATCCTCTCGATCCCTCAACGGAACAAGGCGTGCCATACCGTCGTTTTCTTCTTCTTCTTCTTCTTCGTCTTTTCCTTCTTCATCGTTGTCGTCGTTGTCGTCGTCGTCGTCATTGTGTCGTCGAGATGGTGGTGGGCCCCCCTTTTCTCGACAACCACCCGAAAGATTTAGGATAATGCGCAGTTCGAAGGAAGAGCTCCTCCTTTTAATTGAAGCCCATAAAGGAGGAGAATGTGTCGCGAGACAGGCTGGATAAGGAAGTAGAGGAGTAAGAAAGAGAAAGTGAGACAGAAAGTGAGAGTGAAATAGAGAGAGAAAGAAAGAAAGAGAGGAGACAAAGGACACTCTTCGAAATTTTACGAGCTCGCTCCCACCGACACGTCGTTAGATTGAAAATAAAAGGAAACTTGCGTTTCTTTAAGGATGAGGGTTACCAACAGTAACATCTTTTAAAAACTTCTACGATCGGATTGAAAAACTAGAAAGATATATTACACAATCTAGAAAGATATATTACACATATATATATTTTTTTTATTTAAAATCGTTATTACATCAAACTGGAAAAGAGAAACATACTTCGATGAAACTTTAGGATAATCAAATTTTAGGAAATTTGAAAAATCCAATTAATCTGTTCAACTCACGAATATTTCGTATCGAAATGATACAAAATCGAAAGTAAAAAAAAAATTAAGTAAATTACATATATAGTATAGTCCTTTAAAAAATAATAAAAAGGGAGAGTGAAATAAAGCGTGTATGAATTTTTAAACGTACACTTCTCGTAGTTCTGCCTCTTTAAATGCATCGTGGTGCCGTGATTCAATGCAGTTGGCCTTGAAGAACTGCTAGAGCATCGGGCTCCTCCTTTACTTGGTGGCCCTGAAGAGGTGGCCACGGTCAAGGCCACAAACATTTCTCTCTCGCTCTCTCGCTCTTTCCTGCACCTTTTTCTCTTCCTCTCCTCTCCCAACCCTTCGTATCTTTTCTTCTCCTCTTCTTCTCCTCTTCTTCTCCTTCTTCTTTCTATATCTTCGTTCAGATGCACATGTTCAAATGCACAAGAGAAGAAAAAAATTTGAGAAGATTCTCGGTAAATGTCGATGATGATGATGATGATGACGATAATGATGATAATGATGATGATGATTATGATGATGGGGTTTTTAAGAACTCGAGAAACGTTGTAACATTCGGTCCTTGTCGCGTACAACTCAGCTGTTTGAGCTGAAAACGAAAACCGTTCCTCTTCTTCCTCATCTCTTCTATTCCTTTGCGCGAACGTGCGCACTTTTTTAATCGCAACACGAGACCAAACTTACAAATAGAAATATCAGGTAATAGTAGTAGTAGTAGTAGTAGTTGTTGTCGTAGTAGATATACGATATATGTGTATGTGCAACGTTTATGGTAAATACAAATCACTCAAAAATCTACAATATTGTTAAACAATTAATTAGATATCAGGTAGATCGATCATTGAAAGAAATATAATAATAACATATGTCTTTTGAATATTATAAACTCTAGTTAAAAAGAAAATCTACGATAACGTAAACACGACAGTATAGTTGCAAAAATGATGTGTGCTTTTAGGGTCCTCTATATTTCGTTAACTTCTTCTCGTTTAAACGATTCGGTAGAAACTACCAACAAAAATAGGACAAGTTTCCAAGCAGGGATCTAAAAATAGGATGGCGTCGAATATGCTTGAAACACACATACACACACACATACGATCTGGGTGGGACGACATCGTAATCTTCTTCTTCTTCTTCTTCTTCTTCTTCCTCTTCTTTCCTACCCTTCGTCTTATTTTCTCCCTTCGAAAAACGACATATGATTATACGCACATAGTCTAATATATATTTTTTTTCTTTATGTGCCTTTTCCTTCTCTCTATCTTTCTCTCATACACATACTTTTTCTCTTTCTTCAGTTTCGCAAAACGAACTCGCAATTTCATTCAAGCCTCTCGGAAAAGCTCGTCTGGAAAGTTCTTCAATGGGATGGGAGGATGAGGGGTTAGGGAAAGAACTTCCGCTTTTCTCCTCTTACCAAGTGCTCTTTTGTTCTTCGAAACGAAGTAGAAAAGAATCTTTTTCTTCTCTCTCTCTTTCTTATTCTCTTAACTTCCAATGAAACCAATCGATTTGAACGAACGATCGCGTTCTGATGTTTCCTTTTCTAGGTTAAAGAGACCAATCGTCTTAAATAAAGCAAAGACTCTCTACCTATTTTCTATCGAAATTCTATCTTAGAATAGGAGTTGCGAAGAAAAGTAAGAGGAAAGAAAGAGAGATCGAAATTTCAAGCTAACAGAGAACGATCCTCTGGGATATATCGGGTTACGTTTATAAGAGAGGTAATCTCTATACTCTACTACGTTCTCCCGTTAACGTTTCCGAGAAGATCCAAAGCGATAGGAGCCGCTGCCTCCTTTACAAGGATATCGCCAAGTACGCTGTTGCTGTTGCTGGATAATATACGAATACCTCTCAAAGAATATTACATATGTTTCAAGAAACGTTAAAAAAGTTTCCCAAAAAAGGAAACAACGTTTAGGATGAAAGAAACCATTGCTACTGGAGCAACCCACTACGTGCCGAGACCGAAACAAAGAAAATATTTTTTCATTCGACAACGAATTTTTGACTAACCAATATAAAAAATAATGTTTTATTTAATATCGTCGTATGGGTTTGGAGAATTTTAACCAACACCATTTATATCGAAGAAAGTTATTCTTAATTTATACAATGCATAGGTAATTTTGAAAAAAATTTGTAAAATAACGTCTACTGGATTGGAAGCATTAAAATATAGATACTTAGCGCCGATTGAATCATTTATAGTTACTACTAACCTTGCACGATCGGCAAAAAAGTCAATCTTGCTCTTCTTCTTGACGATGGCCTGTGGTTGATGAAGAGGACTGACACTGGGCTCGCTGGTTGCCGGTGGTGAGCTCGAACCAGTGCTCGATGAAAGAGAACCAGCCCTGCCGCGTCCTGATTCGATGAGTTGTGCTTCGGTGGTGCCACGTCCGTTCGCAGAAACTACGTGACTTGAGTGATTGGGTGGGCCTGCCGATACGGCCAAAGTCGGCCGAGTGTTTTGCCGATTGCGTCGTTTCTTCTTCTTCGCCTCGTTCTCGTCGTGACGATTGCCCGGAGCGTTACCCAAGCCCGGTGGCATCCAGTCTAGATCTTTCTTAAGATGGCCACGTCCGCACCGACATCCGCAGGCTTTAAATGCAAGATCGTAACCTTTCTTGGTCCAAAGATTCTGATGACGTTGTCTCTCGGACCAGCTCCTTGCACGTCCGCAGCTTTTAAGATAGGTCAGGATAGTTTGCTCCCACGCATCGAAACACTCACGATGCATGAACTGTCCTACCGGACAGTTCTCGTTATTACAAATGACCTTGACCGCGTCATGCAGGAGGTTCATTCGTATCAGAGAATCACTGCGCAGACATTCGCCCGTCGGTGTGCAGCAACGTGTCGTACCTTGATTGTTGATACCATTGTTAATATTATTATTATTATTGTTGTTGTTGTGGTTGTGATTGTGGTTATTATTGTTGTTGTTCTGGCCAATTATCAAATTGTTCTCCATTTGAACGACGTCGTTACTTCCGGTCGCACCTATGCCGCCGTTGTTGTTGTCTCCGAGGCCACCGCCACCGGCAGCGTGACCATTGCCGTGGCGCCGAGGGGCCATGGCTCTTAAACAACTGATCTCGAAAGCCGTGGCAGCCGTTTTTCTTGATTTTCTTGTCTATCTTTCTCTTCCTTTATTTGTCTTTATTTATTTATTTCTTTTTCCTTACCTCTAAATTCTGACACCTTTCCTTAATCCACGATTTTACCCTGTTTTTATTTGTATACTAAATCGTTTAAGAACGACGTTGAAAAATCACGATGTATTATCGATATTAAAAATGTTCAAGTAATCGACGTTTGGATCACTCTGTCATTTTCCCGCCCGTTTCGCGTTTCCACGTTCGAGAAGTTGGAGTCACGTGGTGTCTCTCTTTCTGCTCCTTCCAACAAACCCGGGCTTTACAAACACGCGGCGTCACCTGCTCCTTTATGGAATGTTATTTAAAAGTTATAACACGACCGAGGGATGTTTTAATCCACCTCATAAACCGGCATACGAATATCGCGAAGATCGACGAAGAATCAAAGTCAAGGTCAACTCGATCGAGGCGACACTGTTAAAGCGAGTGGATGCTACGCGTACTTTGTTATTTAGATAGTTGTTGTTTTTTTTCCTTTTTCTCTCTTTCTCGCTTATGATTATTTAATGCACCAACGTCAGAGGTTTGTTTTAAAAACGAATTTTCTTTGTGTATGTTTGTGTCAGGGTTGCACCAGGGCTCAATCGAATGTGACAAGGAACCAACGTTAGATTAGTTTCTCACAATAATCGCGTACTATGGAACGTGTGATCGGTAGTGACTGACTGACTGACTGACTGACTTGCTGACTGACTGACTTGCTGACTGACTGACTTGCTGACTGACTGACTTGCTGACTGACTGACTTGCTGACTGACTGACTGACTGACTAACTGGTGGCCGCTTCGATGTCGATGTAGCTGTTGCTGTTGCTGCTGTTGTTTCTGTCTTCTCACTTCTTCTTTTTCTTCTTCCTCCTCTTCTTCTCCCGCCTGCTACAAAGTAGTACGCGAGACGACGTGCGCGCCGTATGTGCCCGGTGTGTCCGAGTGTCAGGGTCACCGGTGAGGGGCGCGCGCGACGTTCGATAAAACGCAATTTCCAAAGGATAAATTTTTCTTCCTTTAGTTTTACTCGAACTATAAATATATAACTCCGATAGAAAAACCACCACCGACGTAATTTCTATTATTTATTTTTGTCTGTTACTCTTCTTATGCCCTTTTTCTCTCAATCTTTCTCTATCTTGTGCTTAGCTCAGAGAAACGACGACGAGAAAGTTTTTTTTTTCTCTTTAAAAAAAAAAACAACGCACGTAATACTCTCTTTTCTCGCACGTTCTGTCGCACGTCCGCTCGCACGTTAGGGTGCACCAGAATCACTGAGAGTACCGGCGACGACAGCGTGCCGGCTGCCGTGGCTCGAAGCGCGGGCGAGCGCGAAAGTGAGGCCTCATTGGGTGAAAGCGAAAGCGGCATGGTGGGGGTCACGGCTAGCGCGCCAATCGATGCCCGCCGTTCTCGTCCCCCGGCCGGCTCCGGCGCCCATCTTACTCTCTCACTTGCACGCGCGTGCCGATCAAATCGTCTCGCTTCGTCTCGTAAGCGAGCTGTGCAGCTTCTCCTTCACCCTCCCCTGACCCCTCAACCACCCTCTCTCCACCGACAACCCGAGAACGCGCGCGCGAAACACAACCGTACGTATACGAATGTGTGTATGTATGTATGTTGTATATATGGATGTGTGTAACATCGCATCTCTACCAAGAGTCCGACGCGTTTTACTTTTCACGACAGCCCCACGAATAATCCGCGACGAGCGTGTGCGTGCTACCCGCGACGAGCGTGTGCGTGCTACGCGCTCGTGCGCGTCACACGCGATTCTCAGCCACCTATTTCTCTCTCTCTCTCTCTCTTTCTCTCTCTCATACTCATGGAGTTACACGGAAATTGTATAAAGGTAATCCCGTCTTTTCTCTTGTTGTATCACCTATACGTTTTCGACAATACACACTCTCCTTTTTGCTAGCTAGAGATCATTTTGTTTCTTTTTTTTTTATATATATAGTTGCTATTGTTTTTTCCTCTTTTTTTTTGTTAGTAACTTTACCGACGTTATTGATACGAAACACGTTACGTGAAAACAATTGTTTCGTTAAAAGTATAATATATACGCGTGTATATATTACAGTCAGGTTAGTCTTGAAAATAATCGGAATTTGTTTTTTTCATTTTGATTGGACCTTCATATTGCGTTACATCGTTGAAGCAAATCTTTGTTCACCTTCTTTTCTAATCCAGCTTGAATTTCTTGTAGAATAAACGTTCATTTCCTATAGAGAGAGAGAGAGAGAGAGAGAGAGAGAGAGACTGTTGTATAGTAATTTATAATTGACGAAACCTGACGTCGACGAGAATGATGGGGGAATATTAGATTAGACAGAGAGAGAAAGAGGAAATAAACGTTGTAATGTTTTGTATTGTTAGGAACTAATCTGTCACGAGAGTCACAGAACTCGAAAGAAAAAAATCTTTTCAATGTGAACATTGTGTTTATATGGATTTATTTATTATCTATAAGAATAGCTAAGATCTTTTGTTTCGAGAAATTGTATGCGTCGATATTGTACAAACATACGTTCTAAAACCAACTACGTAGTATAATATATAATATGAAAAATAAATAACGTAAGAAAAGACAACGACGTAAAAGAAAAAAAAAAGAAAGAAAAAAGAAAAGAAAAAGGAAAGAAAGAAAAAAAAAAGAGTCAATAAAAACAACTTTCGTGGCTCGATTTTTTTGTGTCATTTCTTCGGACTAATTAACAAACAACGTTATTCTAGGAATTCGTGTACGTGCTGAATATCACGAAGTCTCGTCAACGATTGTTCTAAACACGTAATAACGATTACTTCTATTACGTCAATTTCGTGATATTTCTTACTTTGTTTAGTTCATTCTTCCCCCATTATCTAGAATTAAATTTCTTCGAAAACTACCTAATATATCTATCTATCTATCTATCTATCTATCAGCTTGCACGATTTCAATTTCAGAGATTTAGAACGAACAATGTTTGATGTTGTCCCTCCCGTGTTTATACTTTCCTAATATTCTAGTCTCGTTCTCTGAGTAATATAAACAACGATCATAATAATAAATTAAATACTTCATTGATATCTCTCAAAGAGGATTCTTTGTTCTTCCCAATATATATTTCGATAATTTTTGTATTTTATTTCAATTATTTCCATCAAAAATCATCCTTTCGTCTCGACACTTGTATTTGCAATTTTAATTGTTTCTACTCTGGGAAGGGGGGTGAAAGAGAAGCCACATGTTATTTAAACTTCAATTAAGTGATCCAGCTTTTTATTTATTAAATAAATAAATTAACGAGCATGAATCGATGAGTTTCTTAGACTCAACGATACTCGATACGCGTGACTCGTGTTTGAATTATGCCAAACTGATAGAGATTTGCTTCTCTGTTTTTTTTTCTTTCATTGATACGCGCGAACGGCTTTTAATAAACGTGTGAATCATGCGTATTATATAAAGAACTCATGCATATGCTATATAGAAAAAAAATAAATAAGAAAAAGAACGATAATCGTATTTACTTGTATGGAAATTTATTCGCGAGAAAATATCTATCATAATCTAAAACTTCTTTATATGGAAAGGAAATATTATCGAATATTTTTCTTTTTCTCCTTCGATAGTAAGCTAAAGAAGAGATATTCACGGATTGGATTAAGTTGCAAGGCAAATAAGCAAGTAATATTTATTTATACGAATATATCCGATTTATATCCGTTAGATCGAAAGAAATGATAAGCTTCTCTTTATTAGTTCTGTACGATAAAAGAAAAAAATCTGATTGAAGATATTGTATCTTTTTTTATAATCTTTTCGACATTTAATAATACAAGACATAAAATATCTTTGTTTTATTTTAAAACGTTAATATTTAAAAACAGATTAAATCAAATGTCGTAACCTTTCCGGTAGAAACAAAAAATTGTCACGGTTTGTATCCAATTCATATCAGCAACCGAAATTCCCCCATTAAAAACAGTTTTCCCCCATTCGTTGGTTAAATTAGTGCATGAAATAAACGTAAGCGTTTCTTAGAATCGTACTCAATCGAGTCCTACGAAATCATTAATCACCATTTTATTTATATACGTTATATTTGGTCGATCATTTACGTTACTTCTAAGAAATTCTCATTCCAGTGTCTCACCAGTGGCACAAAACATTGGACTGAACAACGGTCGCCGGATATACTCGGGATCGATCGCTTTCTTTCATTTCATTTCATTTCATTTCTTTTCTTTTCTTTTATTTTATTCTTTTCTTTTCTTATATCGACGCCGCGTCATGCTGTGAGTAACGTTAACTTAATTAAAGATCGTTACGGATCTCCTAATTCTTCAGAAGATCGTTTATAAGACGATTATATTCACAAACGTGGGTGGATAATTTATTGGATAATAAAATCCCACACATACTTTTCGCACAAATTTTTTTTTTAAACGTCACTATAATTGTAAAAAATATTATCTAGTCGTAAAGTTAACTTGAACAAAAGTTACAGTACACGTATGTGTCTTATAAATTCGTATAACTTGTATCATAAAATTAGACTACGATTTTTTTTGAATATTAATTACAACAGTATCCACTAAACGTTTTTCACCTAACGACCCCGTATAGGGTCACGATACCTACACTTTGAAAAAATTTGGAATAACATTAACGTATAATGAGCTCGACGTAATTGATTATTCATTTCAACGATAAATGATTTATTTGAACAAGTCTTTTTGATAAACTCGCCGATTGGTTGGTTGGGTATTGTAATCGAGAAGCAATTTTAAATCAAAACCAAGCATACGCGGATCGAAGAGATGAAAAAATGTGTACTACGCGTCAGGTTCGATATGCTTTTCTATATGCCGCTGTCGCCGACAAAGAAACGACACGAAATACGTATTAGATTACATTACATAACTTTATCGGTGGAACATAAAGCTGTTACGTAACACGAGACCGCCCAATTCTCTTCGTCTCTGTCTCTGTTTTTCTCTCCCCCTCTCTTTCACTCTTTCCCTCTCTTTTTTTTCTCCCTTCCTTCCTACTCTTTTTTTTTTTCTCACCGAGTGGCATAAAAATGAGAAAGTCGTATGCGTGTTTCGATAAAAATAGCACCTGGAACCTTTGACTTTGCTCGAAGATAAAAACTTTTATTTTGTTTTCCTAATGTTTAATATGTTTTGTGTTTTACATATTTTAATATTTATCTAATATTTATAGATCGTTCAATTGTTCATTCGAATTGTTATTTAAGTTTTTTTGTTTTATAGATATGGTCAATGTTTTTCTTTCTAACACACATAAAATAAGTAATTAAAAATAATAAAAGATTAAGGATACGAGATAAATAATATTCTTATGTTGTGGCACCAAGTGTTGAAGTGATTTTTATCAACGAATAAATAATTAAGTTTGAAAAATAATATTTTTTCTTTATTATAAAATTCTAAAATATTTTCTTTAAACCACCCTTGCAACCCCAGATTGGGGTGATGGTAGAATACTGGTGACAGCGATAAGGGGTATACTTGCTAAGCAAATGTTTTATGACAATACGTCATTGCGTGATGGATTAGAAGAAACTCGAGAAATTGTTTTATTATAAAATGAGGTATTTGATAAATACGCGATTTACAATTATTGACTTTTGACAAAAAATTGTATATGTCATAAGACTAATACCTTTGTAATGCTAAATTTAAATCACATCTATGTTGAGATAGGAGTATACTTAATATCTCAAAACATAATAAATAATTATAATGAAACCCTAAAAAAAAAATAACAGTAACGTCCAATGATTTTTTCATTTATGATCAAATTAATATTATTAGAAAATTATTGATAATTATTTTGGTTTTGATAATACAACTATTTCGTATCTGCAATTTAATATGTTACTGTTCAGTTATCATTAGAAATATTAACATATCTTTTTATATACCCTTTTTTAAATATTTCATATTTATAATACACGACACTAGATATTTACGCGATTATTTAAATAGTTTTTACACAGTTACCGTCCTTTACGTTACCGTCAATTCTATTAAGGGTAACCCAGAGGTCCTATGCGAGAGATACACATAAGAAAAGAAGGGTCCTCCAAAGTTTTACGATCTAATCGATAAATTTGAAGGAACTTGGGAACGATAGGAGAAAAAGAAAAAAAAAAAAGAAAAAAGCGCGTGCGAACTTTCGAAAAAAACATTTTACGTGACGTATCGGCCGCAAATCGTCCACCGCCGTCAAACCGTGACCCCTCTTTTTCCTTTTTATTTCTTTTTTTATTTTTTTCCTCTATCATGAAAATATATACTATATGCTTACACACACACACATACGTACACAACAGAGGACAGACGAAACCTTGTCGTTGATGAATAACAGAATCAAAAATTGAGATTTATAGGGCGGTGGTCGTCGAGTGGGTACATACGACGACGACGAATTTGATTCGTTCGTCACAAAGGATCCTGCTGTTTATCGAAACGTGTAAATATTGTACGAGAGGGATAACGGAGTATACAGTAGAATAGTGGGGGGTTAGGAGGAGCAGGAGGGGGGAGGAAGTTCGAACGTTAGTGCGTAAAACGGGGGAGAGAAAGAAAAATAAAAAAGTTTGGGGCCTGGTTACGTACCGTTCGCGCGTACGTATTTTCTTTCTCCCTTATTGTACCTTTCTCTTTCCTTTTTCTACTTCGGGTACCCCGAAGGTTACGGAGGAAACGCATAACGGGAGAAGGGAACGCAAAATCGGGGCACCCGAGAAAGGAAAGAGAAAGAAAGAGAGAGGAAGGATAATCCATCGTCCTCGTGGAGAGGTGGAGGGCTCCCTATGAAAAAGTTGTTTTGATCGGCTCGGGTTTCTAGAACGGTGACCATGAATGAGGCTTTAGCTGGTATATAATGGCCACCGTTGGAAGAGAAAAGGATAGATGATGGGAGAGAATAAAGAAACGAGAAGAAACGAGAAGAGTGTGTGTGAGAGAGAGAGAGAGAGAGAGAGAGAGAGAGAGAGACGAGAGAACCAGATGTCACTGAAAAGGAACATGGTCTTGTCCCGTTTCGCGCTTAAGGAGCACCGCTGGTTCGACTTAAAAAAAATTCGCATTCTGTAATATACGAGGTGGGGAGGAAGGGAGAGAAAGGTACGTGAAAGAAGGTTGTGAAAAGGTAACGCATCTGATTTAATAAGAATAAAAAAGAGATGCACCGTATGTATTAACATATTCACATGCAGAACTGTACGAAGTTCATGGAGAGAGAGGGGAACGTTCTTGTGCTTTGGTATTTTTGGTTTTACTTTTAAAAAAGTTCTTTTTTTATCATTGATATCTTGGGCTCGTATCGAATTCTCAAAGGGAATAATAAACGTAGATACCGTATACATATACATACATTATACTCATGCGAGAAACAAAGAAAGTAGGCCTCTCTTATCGGTTCGTTGAAATTTTCATTTCGTAGGACACTGGCATATGCTAAAGGGGTAAAAATATCGGGAAGATTGATACGTTAAAGTGAATTCAATGATATGTGAGTTAACTAGTTTATATTGAACAAAAATTTAAATAAAAGAATATAATAATATGTGTATATTAAACGTATATATACACCATTAGGTTAAGTTTAAAATATAAGATAAAGAAATATATTTAGTTAGATAGGGCAAGAGACAATGCGTGGGGTTAGTGCAAGCGAGAGAATGAAAGTCGATAGGATGAGAAGAACGGTGGCGCTACCGCGGCAGCACAAGGTATATAATGAGACGACGAGGAGGAGGTAGTAGGCTGGGAGTGTAAGGGTTGGGTGAGCTTTGAAGGTTGGGGACACAGGATTGACCGTGGGACGCTGAAAGCGGGGGTGTAGGTCTAGGTTCAGGGCCGTCATTGCCCGGATGGGCGTGCACTTTCGGTTTCAGGCTGCGCATGCTCGTTGCACTCTCTATCCCTACCACGTACTTCTCTCTTACTCTAAAGTTGTTCTCTCCGATGGGAGGAGGGGTGGATATGGGTGGTTGCGTGGGTGGGGGGTTAGATGCGTTCACGAAGATTCTACCCACGTAAAATCCACTACTACCACCAGCATCGATACGAGCAGAGCACCCTCCTCGGCACGCTCGCTACCCTACTAGTATATACCTCGTCAGGATCGAAAATTACAGGGCGTCACTCGTGGATAAAGAGAGAAAGATAAAGGGAGAAAGGGAGAAAGGGAAAGAGAGAGAAAGATAGGAGAACGGGGTGGTCCTTTGTCGATGTACCAACGCCAAAAACTCCCTGCCTTGCGTTTAACGAATTTTTATCAAGTCCCGATTCGAGTATCGTAGTTGCACTCTCGATACGCCGCCAATGAACGTACGTGTCCCTTTAGGAGGATCGAAAGCTCAGTTCGAATCCAAGCTTCGGTGCTGTTTTACCCGGACAATCGACGACCAGCGGTAGTGCTGCTTGCTGCTGCTTCTGCTGCTACTGCTACTGCTACTGCTGCTGCTGCTGCTGCTGCTGCTGCTGCTGCTGCTGCTTTTCCGATCGATCGGTAGACCGTAGAGAAAGAGTATAACCCGTTTCGCTTCTTCTTTTTATAGTCTCGTTGTGAATCTCCCGGGACGTTACGTACAAATCCTTTCCTCCTAGGGCATTCGGATACTTGCGAATAATTTCTTTTTTCTTCTTCTTTGCCTTTTTTTGAGGAAGGGGTGGAGGATTCTTTCTTTTTCTCGTCAATGAACCTAATTAATATATCGACTTTTAGAATGAAATGGATATGATTTCTATCGACGATCCGTATAGGGAAAAGTTGGGAGATGGAAAATACAGAGAAAGGGAGAGAGAGTGAGTGGTAGGAACGTTGGTTGGAAAGAATTGATATAGGACTCCACGACCACGCCCGCGAAATGCGAACTCGAGCGAAGGGCAGTTCACGTTGTATTCATCCATTTCGAAATACGGCTCAAGTTACGCAACAAACGACCATTTTTTTTGGACTCTCTCCATCGTTTCGCCTTAGTATTATAAATTATTGTTATACCCACCCGCATAAATATACCCCGTCTATCGCCTAGTAATCGCATTTTCTTTCTTCTCGTTGATCGTAGAAATAGTTGAAGCGAAGCACTCCATTACTCGCTAAAAAGAAGAGAGATAGAGAATGAATAAATAAAGAACGCAAAGTTATTTTCGAAAATTGATCTCGCGAGGAAACGGTTCGCGTTCCTTGTTTTCGGACATATAACGCGGTAAAATGTTTTCTCGAAAAGTAACACAATTCCGAACGTAGAATTTTTACGACGGATCATTTCCTTTTTACGGAATAACCGATAAAAAGGACGAGAAGTAAAAAGGTACGGTTTCCGAGGTCCAATGATTTCAACGAACTAGCGCCAATAGAAAATATTTATAACAAAAATAGGAATTTTTAATTACGAAAGATATTCTCTAATAAACTTTTTAACATTAAAATCAAAAAAATTTGACAACGATCTGAAACATTATACGATTATATTTCAAAGATATTGTTGTTAACGATCGATTATCCAGTATATTCCTATAAGATAAATATTTTCTATACGATATATTATTCTTTGTAAAAGTTTAAAAATATTGCTATACGTTGTTAGTGTTGTTGTAAAAGTTAAAAGAAAATTTGCTAAATATGATAAGGTTTTATTTTTTCGAAGTAATCATTATTAGTTATCGCGAGTTCTATTAGATCGTGACTAAGCACGGCTTAGAGCCACCGCTAGCTACATGTCTAGCTATTTATAGTATACCAACGTGCAATTGCATAAAGCTAGTGGATACGTTGACCCTAACGTGTTACGTAAGTCGCGTCTAGTGCCAGCTATCAGCGGAACGATAACACCGCTGCTCGATGGTTGGTCCCGCGGTTGTATATCTATGAATACGTTCGCCTCTAAATCGTCAGATTATGTGCAATCTCCTCGTCCTCGATCCTCCTCCCCCTCCTCTTCCTCCTAAAGTTTCGAAAGAGACATAATCTTCTCGCCTACACAATTTTCTCAAAAACTTTGACCAAGTTTCCACTAACTCTTTATTTTCTAATTTCTATTTTCTTAACAAAAATCGATCAAATCTACAAATCTTAATTGAACACTATTAAAAATAATTGTTAAAAAACATTCTATGATTTAAACGGAATAATGGATAATAATCGATAATAATGATATAAGTTGATTCGAAGAAGAAGAAAATATATAAGCAATAGATATAAAATTAATAGTCGTTGATACTTTCGCATGAAAGAATAATCGAAATTGGCTCTCTCTCCCACGTATAGTTTACTTTAGTGATTAGATATCGAGAATTGCACGAAGTCTGTTACTAGTCACTAACGTCGATTAGATAGGACAGTAATCGCAGAACAATGACCGCTCGTCGGCCATTAGCACCACTGCATTGCATTGCATTGCATTGCATTGCATTGCATCGCATCGCATCGCATAGCTTGTAGAGGTTCGTTGTAACAAAATGCATACATAGACTGTATACGAGTCGGCACTGTTTATCGTTGTTACACTCGTTGCCAACAAATCTGCAGGTAGCTATTAATTAGACCACAGGTTTGAAACTAGCATCAAGTGTGTTATTACACGAAACTTAAAATGTTTCGATTTTTTCTTAATGAATTAAATATATAAAATTATATAATTTAACATATTTTTTTTTTAAACATTTATCTTACAAGTATTCCTAACGAAGATTTATCTTCTCTTTCGAAAGTTTTAATTTCCTATTTTTTCCAATTCGTGTAACATTCCTCAAATAATTTTTTTCTATTTTCTTTTAATAAAAATATCGTATATAATAACGTTTGATAATCATTTTGATTGTCGTTTGGCAATTTACTACAAGCGCACTGCGTCTTAGGTTTGTTGCATTTTCTTAAGACCCCGATGGTTCGTGCCGTGCAATTAGATGTCGTTATCTAATTACCCGTCAACGAAGTTTACGAGTTGGGAACTTAACGCGGGTTTACTTTTTTTTTTTTCTTTCAAAGAATTTGAACTTAATGTAGACGTATAAAGGTTCTCCCACAGTATAGTTGTTGTCGTCGTCGTCGTAATGTCGGTATTTTCGATTGGTGAAGGAAGGGAGAGGTGGGGTTTTAAGTATGTTTTCATACTGTGAAAGAGAGATATATAATATCCGATATCAAGGAAAGAGTTCTCGATACTTTATTGGTATTGGTTAGTTGGTAATAAATCGTGGAATGAAGTAGACATGAGTGTTCGGTAGGTAGGTAGGTTGGTAGGTAACCACGTAGTATACACACATATATGTATTGTACGTTCTTGGATATACTTACACACGTACAATATACATGTGAGTGTGTATGTGTGTGTGTGTGTGTGTGTATACGTAACAGTTGTTACGTTAATGACTGACCGAAGCAAGAGAGTAGGTAACCGAGCTTTCGAACGGTAACAAGAATTATATGGCTTTGTGTGTAAGTACCTGCATGCATGCATGCAGGTATACATGTGTGCAATTACGACGACGACGACGACGACGACGAAGACGAAGACGACGATATGTAACAACGACGGCGGTTGCGGCTAAGTATAATCTCGCGTCACGAACACGCACCGTCGTTCGAAAGAAACCTTATATCCACTTGGTGGTACCCTGAAATTTGAGTTCCAACCGCGAATGGCTTTTTTTCTTCTCGCTCTCTTTCTTTCTTTTTTTCTTTATTTGCCATTAATTTATTTGTACCTTTTTAAACGTTCGTAGAATATAAATCTCGATAATATCTTTCGGGATACGTTTATATTTCGAAAATAACATATATTTATTATATTGATCTTTTTTCAATTAAATTTCGATAATAGGACAATAACGAGATATATTTGTGTATTTCAAAATTGATGGTTCCCTTACTTTTTTTCTTCTTCTTCTTCTTCCTTATACGTGTTTCTGGCTGCTGATATACGGTTTCTCAGAATAGAACTAACGAAATTGATGAGTCACGAAAGAGGTAAAAAAAGAAACGGTCGTCGCGACGCGTTCTTATCGTCCGTCCCACTATGAATTAATGAAAAAGAGAAATTCCATGGAATCGTTTGGTAGGAAGAGAAAGAAAGGTACGGTAGGTAGAATTCGTGAAACAATTCGTGTTATGCTTCGTTCGTTATATCCTTCGTATCGTAGAAAATTCCCGAGAAATAATCGCGGGAATGTTTTGTCGCTTGGAAGGACGCCGACGTCGACGTCGACAATTTGGCTACTTACTTATCGAAACCCCTTCTCCTCCTCCTCCTCCTCACCCTTCTTTCCCCTTGTATTTTTGCTAATATCGATCTAATAAAGTCTTTCGATCTTAACTTTCTTTTACTCGGGAAAATACCTGGTACACGATCTTTATCGCGTTTACCTGTCCCCTGCACGAATGTACCTTTTTCTTCTTTTTTCGTAGAATGTCAATCGCGTGGTACTATTTCTATTTTATTTTTCTCCATTGAAAACGTATAATTACGAACGAGTTATTAATTAAAAAAAGATCCTTGGTTTTCTTTTTTCTCTTTTATTTTGTATTTTTGTTATTTTTTAAACAGGTATCGTTCGTTATTGGTGCGACGTTGCACGATAGATTCCGAGAAAGCTACTACGGTCGGTCGGTGCCTACTTAATCATAGGCTTCGAAGTTTGTTTTGGTTTTTAAAACTAGGCCGATGGGTCATTGGCCTCAGACGAACCGTGTCTCCCCACCAATTTCTACTCCACAGGTCGGAGTTACCGCGAACCTATATGATGCCGAGTTGTGAGTGAGCTATACTAGAAGCTGCTGATCGTTTATGGTGCGTCACGCATACACTTTTTACGTGGTTCAAGCCTATCCACATGTATGCATTTATGTATGTGTACCTTTTGGCTGAAACAGGGACGCCGACACTTATCCAAAGATGATAAAGATCTTGCCGTTATTTCGAAACCCTTTCACAACGTGCCATCGATTATTATTATTTTTATTATTATTATTATTATTATTATTATTATTATTTTTAAGAACATTTATTTTATCGAATAAAGCACAATGCTATTTTCCTCCGTTTTCTAGGAATTTTTGTCGTAATGTTTTTTTAAATGCAATACTTTGATTGGAAAAAGATACTCAATGTTGTTTAAAATCTAAATTACTAAAGACGACTTTAAACCTAATCGAAAATTATTCCAAGCATTAAATTGTTAACAGAGGAGGGATTCAATGTCTCGATGAGTCCTTGAGTCTCGTGTTATTTTTGTTGTCTTGTGATACAATCGATCGACGTGATTTTAAGCTCGTAGTTATTTGTCTTACAGAATAAGAAAATAAGAAAAGAAAAAAAGAAATAAGATAATGCGGATTATAAAAAAGAATTTTAAAGATTGTATCATATTATTTATGCATCGATCGGTATGCTTATCGTATTTTACGATATAGATAAGAAATACTATAATATTTTGATAATTCTTATGTAAGTTCTAACCCACGTGAGATAAAAATTGTTAAATAAAACTTATTCGACTAAACGCGGCTTCACAACGAAACGTTTGTTAAGGTTGTGTCGAATTTGATAAAAACTCAACGTACAACGGGTTTTTTTTCTTTGTGAACATGCCGACCCTGATAAAAAAAGAAAGAAGGAAAGAGAAAGAGAGAGAGAGGAAGAGAGAGAGAAACGTGTATACATTGACACACATCACTTATTCTGACATTTATAAACACCGTGTCGCAGCGAGTTCTACAAAGAGACTTTTATTAAATTCATGTTCGATTAAATCAATCGAATATTTATCGACAGAGGTGGTAAAGGAAATGGTAAAGTTAACATGAGTGAATTCTTGTATAATTGAGGAATGAAAAACACTATATATTCTCGATATAACACGAATAATCATTTTATTTTATTTTAACACATTCACAAGACCGGTAACATAGTTTAAACGTTATTTCAAATTTTTAATTTTATTATTTATAACTCTATATTTAATGAGAAATACCTAAATCCAAAACCAGTTTATTATCTTATCTTTGTAAATATTATTATATTAATCATAACAAATATGCGAAAGAAACACTAGGTCTCTCGTGAGTTTTTATATTATTCTATAATATTTCATCTCTATACAAACTTTCTAGTATTACGAAACAACACGAATTGAAATTCATTAATGTTATTAAGTACATACATATCTAATTAATTTACTGCTTGTCATCAATGTGTCGTTCATTTTTATTATAATATATTTTACATTATAAGTTGTATTATATGCGGGTATATTTTTAGAAAAATATTTCTTCTCAACAAGGTCAGTCACGAATGTGTTATGAAGAATCAAAGTAGAGAATATAATGAAGTTGAAAACATTCTAATATATTAGGTTGTCCCATAAATTTTTTTTCTTAATTAACTTTTTATACTTCATATTAATAATATTATTACTGATAATAAATTCCTAATATTAAAGGTAATAAGAATAAAATCGTATATTGTTAAGTAAAATAATATAAAATAAAACAGTAAAGTATTTTGCTTTCAATTGAAAAGGGAACCACCAGTTCGATAGAAATTCTCTCTCTCTAATCGTATTAACGATTGGCAAAGTGTAGCGAACCGAGTATGTACGTCCTTGGAAAATGTTTTCGAGGGTCGTTTTAGCGTTAAAAGAGACCTCGATTCTCGACTTTACTATTTGATCGAGTAAACCGGTGTGAAACGTACCAGGCTATCCTCGATTATTCTTTTTCTTCTTCTTCTTCTTCTTCTTCTTCTTTCCTTCTATATTTTTTATTTATTTCTTTTCTCTTCCTTTGTGGTCCCCTTTTTTTCGGTAGTGACGTCATTAAAGCAAGAATGTAAATAACGGTTGGGGGCCACCTACCAGGCGATTCCTCTTTTTCTTATTCTTGTTATATCATTCTGTGTCTTAATACGGATTCTGAATAAGATGCACACGTGGGTTGCGAAATTTGTTCAACTCTATCGTTGACCTTGTAGACGAAAAGAAAAATAAAGAAAGAAAAAGAGAGATAGAGAAAGAGAGAGAGAGAGAAAGAAGAAATGTTGTGTAGTCAACCTGTCATCGTTCGTTCACGTTCACTTAAAATCCATTCGAATATTTTTCTTTTACTTCATTATTAATAGTATGTTTTCTTCTTTCAAAATTCATCTCGGTAGGTAGCATAGATGATAGCGTAATCCAGTTCAAGCTCCATGAAAACCAGTCATTGGCGTTGAATCGTAGCCAAGGTCTAGTCTCATCGCTCAAACTCGATCCGAGTGTTTCTGTTAGCTGTTATTTTATTTCATCGTATATCGGATATTTTGTTAAAAATTTTTATATTAGTTCCCTGTTGTAATTTTTGTGTTAAGTGTTTTATATACCACGCCAGTTCTTCCTTTAATACTGGATATTAAACTTTTTAAATTAGGTCCCATTTGGTTCCAGGAATTAAATCAAATGTGAAAATATTTATAATATTTCATAATTCGTGCTTACATTAAAAAAAAAAAAGATAAAAATGAAATCGTATTAAAATATTGTACACTATTCCATTGAAATCTTTGTTTTTTACAAATAGATACAAACAAGAAGTTACCAAATATTTTTTTACCGATACGTTTCTACGAAATTGGATTAGATATTTCTCGTAATAAATTTTCTTTACAGTTTTCTAAAAGATAATTTTTGTTTAAACTACTACCACACATCTACTACAATCATACACACACATAATAGTTTCGTGTATTTATACACGGAACAAAAAAGATTCCATTTTTATACACGTTAAACGTATCAAAACGTTATTGCTTTCAGATCACGTGAATATAGTCACGTAAAATCTTTCAAAACTTGTTTACATAACGTTAAAGTTACGATAATTGTACGGCGATGAAATGAACGATCGTGGAGGGGTACTCGAATTCAAACGCCTTAAACGTGCACGCGAGCTAATAAATAATGGACTCTCCTCGAAAAAAAGAAAAAAGTTTCTATCTTTATCTCGTCCGTTAGTCTGTCCGTCCATTTATCCATCTGTCCGTCCGTCAGAGCCTGTTTACTCGAAGTTAGGTTTAAAACGGAGGAAGCACGAGTATTCTTCATTATCAATGATAAATTTCACCGTTTGAAGTTCAATGTTTTTATTACATGTTACGATGTTACAAGAATATTATTATCGATAAATAAAAATATCTAATATATCTCCCTGTTTGACTTGTTTCTCGGTAAAAATACCTCACCCCTTTCCCACCCAGCACCCTTTTGTCCCCCCTACCCTTCCCCCATGGTCGATGTATCGCGTAAACACTATCATTTCGTTGAGAGAGTAATTTTTCTTATCTGAAAGGGGTATCGTTCTCCCGGACGTGACGTCATTTCGACTTCGACATAACAAAGCATTCGAAATTCTTTTAAATGTGATTAGAAAAATCTTTTATTAAAATTCAAAGAAACTTAATATAATAACGAACGATTGTCGGTATTATAATTTTTTTTTCCTTCCTTCCTTCTTCTTTTTATTTTCTCCTTTTCTTTTTTTTCGGGTTCGTATTTCAGTTACGATTAATCAAATACTACTATCAAGAAATTACGGTTACATGTGTGTCGTATCACAGTATCTTGTTTTAACGGAAGTTGTTTACTTTGTCGGCGTATTCTCATTAATAATATTATTTTCTTAAAATTGACAAATTTCCATTTCCTGTACTTTAAACGATCAGAACCATAATATATCTTTAACCGATTAGAAAACATTGAAAATCTCAAATATATTATATCTGTTCTGTATCAAAAATAAATCAGATATAAATAAGAATTTTTCTATATCCACCAATAATAATCCCCTTAGATGTAGCAAGAATCAATTAACATTTATCGAATAACTTTCTCACGAGAATTCAAGAAAGCAAAAATTGCTTATGTGATTCCGGTTAATTAAACGAAGAAATGAAACTGATTAAAAGAGACTTTATTAGCACGATCGAGTATAAAAGAGAGAGAGAGAAAAAAAAATAAAGAGAAAGTGTTCACGGTCGCGCTTAATTGGTCAGAAAATCGAACTAATATCTGTTCACTTTTGAAAATGATCTTTTTTCTTTATTTTTATTACTTTATTTCTAATTTCTATCTCGTTTCAAACTATTGCAGTTTGGTTATAGAATATTCGATCGTTTTCTCCTTCCCTTCCTCTCTCTGTCCTCTCTTTCTCCTCTTTCACTTTCACACACATGCATGCACACGCATATACACACACTTCGTTTCTTTCCACTCCACGTGTAATCGGTTGCATCAGCGAGACGCAGTACGGTTTTGACCTTCGCCATGTCTTCTTCGTACCCACACACCCACCAACCCATGAGTGCCGATTATAGCGAATACAACGATACGCATGGCTTTCAATGTTAAACACATTCTCTCATCGATATCGATTCTCCTACGTGTTCTGATATTTCTTCCTCTTCTTCATCCTCCATTTACTCCTCCATCCCAATCTCCCTACACCCACCACCCCCTCCCTGTCTCTTTGAATTTCCACTTCGTTCGTTCTGATCTTCCATTTCAATTAAAAATAATATTAGAGATTTTCCATTAGAATATTAATCTCATTTATTCTCTTTGTTCTTCTCTTACTGGCTCGTTCATTGACAGATTTTCGAGAAGGATGAACAGTAAAAATTGTAGATCGTAAATGGACGAGGGAAAAAGTGGAGTCCATTTAAAAGCATATTGTTTAATACATGACTCACTATACTGTTTAAGATTAATATTGAGTAAACGCGTACTTCAACGATGGTGACTCCTCTTTTCATTGACTGGAGGATCCGTTCATTGAGGTTCAATATGGTGTAGGAAAAAGTATGCGAAGTATGACATAATGCCACTCATTTATCAAATTGATTAATTTTATTAACGGAACGTTAATAAAACAATTGATAAAGATTAATATTCTTAATTGGGTAACAAATTTAATTTTAAATCTAAAAAAGAACGTTTAGTCGCATCGATCAATTGTATTGGCTCGTACAACTTTAACTATTAATTTATATTATTTAAAAAATTGTTAACACTTAAATATTTTATATCAAGGCCATTACTAACAACGTAAATATTTTGTTTTACAGTATTTCTAAGCTTACATAATTGTTCAATAAATTGAAGTTAAGTTATTTTTATACATTTTTAAATCACGTCGAATTTCGTTTGATTTTTGTGTCAAACTGAAGTTGATGGTAAAACAAATAATTCGTAAGGTCGAATTAATCGGTCTGGATTTTTTTTCAAAGAGACCCCGCCACTCTCCCTATCCATCCCGCTAGGATTGATTTATAATAAGACACATCCGTTCTGTACGAATGAACGAAGCTTATCTGGAGCTCGTTAAAATGCAAAGAACGATGCAAGGACGTAATCGCGTTAATCTGATGCAACGACACTTTGAAAATGAGAAGAACATTAACGATCGGTAATGAGGTTGGAAAAAAAAAAAGAAAATAAAATTCCGCTTAGTTGCATATATTTTTTTTTAATTATTTTTTATAATCTATTCTCAACTTCGATTCTGTAAGAATTTATTTATTTTTCTTTCTCTCCCGTTGATTGACGACGCGATTAGGATGAACGATCGAAAAGGTCGTATGATTAGATAACCGACCACGTAGAAAGATTAATTATTATTAAAATACGAAGAGTGGTGAAGAAAAAGGAAGAGAGAGGAGATACGACGTTTTAGGTCGAATATTTTTACGGTTAAACTCGTCACGTAAAAATTAGTCATTAATTTATTCTCTATTACTTAACCGATTTAATTTATCACGATTAGTAAGTCGAAGGTCGAACAGCTGTTTGCCAATCCACAGTTCGTCTTAAAGGTTTCTATCTTTCGAAGAAGAGTAAGAGAGAGAGAGAGAGACAAAATCATCTCAATGAATGACTTGTTTTTATCGACTTTCTTTTTATATCTCTTTTTTAGTACAAAAATAGAAAAATATTTCATTTCGTGATTCACGAGAGACCGAAATTTAGCGTAAACACGAAGTTTACGTAACACTGGCAATATCGTGTTACTTAAAATCTCCACGAAACGAAAAGAATGAATACAGAGGAAAAAAAAAAGCTGATAAATATATTTGAATAAAAAGAGGGGGAGGGAGGTTGAGAATATATATTTGGAAAATAACGAAAAATTGTTTTTTAAATTCGTTAACTCGTGCCGAAAAGTTGAATAATTCTTTATCGGCATAATTTCAACTTATCTTTAGAGCATATCTCGGGGATGCATCGGCGATTCGTCGTGGCCAAAAATTATCCATCGACCTCGATGACTCGTTCAAACTTTCCAAAAAGAAAGCAACGAATAGAATGAGTTATGAATACAAATAATAAGAAGTAGTTTAACAAAATAATTATTGATGTACTAAAGAAAGAAAATGAAGAAATTTCTAAACCTAACGTTGGTTGATTGGTTGTAACGATGAGGAAAAAACTTAAGAAGGGGGATAAAAAAAGAAACGAATGGTTTGTAGATAAAATGATTTTTTATTAAAAAAGAAAAAAAGATGAGTGAGAGAGATAGAATAAATCTATGAATAATCCACAATGATTATGTTTGATCACAATTCCACGCACAATACTTTTTTTTTAACGAATAATCGCGTCGCGAGAATCGTCAATGAGAAGAACGTAATTACAAATTAGGACGACGCGAATTGTGTTTTATATTTTATTTTTCCAAAATTTTCCTCCAGAACAAAATTTCAAAGGCAAACTACGACGAAGATTGGAGAACGGAGGAGTCGAGCGAATCGCAGATGGCTGCTGAAGACCCACTGGCCCAGTTCCGCACAGCATCGCTTCATCCCCCTGCATTGCTGCACCCTGCTGCATCTTCAGTGACGTCATCGACCACCACCCACGTTGGCAGAGGCAACCCCTACCGCTCGCTCAGCTTGCACTCCCCACCTTCGTTCTCCTTTCTATCCCTTTCTCACCCTCTCTCACCCTCTCTCACTCTCCCTCTTTCCCTCCCCTCAATTCCCTATTTCTCGTTGCGTTTCCTTCCTCGAATCACGGAAGGAGAGAATGCACTTCTGCCAACCACCCTCGGAGTTCTACCTACCCCTTATAATACTTTCCCTTTCTCTTCTTCCCTCTTTTATTTTCTACCAATCCTCCCCCCTATCTTTCTCCCCTCCCCTACTCACTACTTTTATTAATATTTTTTCCCTTTCATAAAGCCACTTTGAGAGCTTCCAAATTGGAAGCCTCTGCCACCCCTTCGTATTCCGCCATTTTGGAGAATGAGTTATAACTAAAATTCTCTCTTCTTTTCTTTCTTTTGTCCCTACTAACTCGTCTCTCTCTTTTTTGTATTTTTATTTTATATGAATTTGTTAATAATTATATTTTTTGGAATATTCATCGTTGGATAACGAAAATATATATTTTCTCTTGCATTCGTTTAACTATTGATTCAATGGTACCCTAAATCCGATAATCGTCGTTATCATTTTTCAAGTTGTACTTGAATAACGAACCTCTCCGACGGAGCTTAAAACAATTATTAAACCTGACTGATAAGGTATGATTGGAGCTTCGCTTTTTCGTGGTACGATGGCAGCAGCTGGCGGTAAATCGATTCGAAACTTAAGCTTCTGTAAAGAAATTTTTCAAAAATATCATTCATATTTTTTTATTACAAGGTGTATAATTATTAGAATTTATTTTTCAAAGAATAAAAAGAAAATACAATACGTATATGAAGAAATTGGATAGATTTTGAAAACGAATAGAACTCTAATGACGTATCGTATGAAATATTTTTTTGTTCCTTTTTTTCCATACGACGCATATGTTCGCCATTTTGACAGGTCCGAGTATAGCCAATTAGCGATAGCAAAGCTCCCTTTGAAAGTCTCCATTAAACGCACTCGGTTCGTTCTCACACCCACCCCTACCACCATCCCCTTGTCTCATAAAATCGAACTAAAAGTGAGGATTTTGTATTTTTCAAAGCGTCCAACGATTGACCGGATGCTAGGAGTTTTCCGGAAGGTTGCGATAGTAACAAAATAGAGAGGAGGTGATAGTGGATTGGTGAGGCGCGGGGGAGGAAAAGAGATAGGGATGGTAGGGTGTAAAATAAGTAAGCTGGAAAGGGAAGAGAGGTAGGAAGGAAGGGGAGACTTTGAACTGCGCTTTTCGTGGTGCCACGCGTCAAGCTCGTGCAAGCTCGTTCGAATTCGAAGGGAGTTTTTTACTATCCGTACACTCGTTCGCACCCTTTTTTAAGGGTGCGTTCAAAACTATTGCCCGTTCAAACTATTGGATGTTCCATTTTTAATCTGGTCATTTTTTCTTCGATTTTATTCAGCAAAAATGAAAATTAGAATTAAAATTGTGATACAGAAATAATAATCTTTACTAATGTATAAATAATATTACAGTAATTTAATTATAATTGTTAGGGTACTTATTTTGGAAGAATATGAATACATTTAGCCAAATGAAATTAGAATTAGTAAAAATAAAAATATAATATAATCATTCTTGATTTTAAAAGACAAAGGCTTTCGTAAACAATTTTTCAA
Organism: Mischocyttarus mexicanus; assembly: GCA_023678845.1. Classification (NCBI taxonomy): domain Eukaryota; kingdom Metazoa; phylum Arthropoda; class Insecta; order Hymenoptera; family Vespidae; genus Mischocyttarus; species Mischocyttarus mexicanus. The sequence goes on along the minus strand of JACGTP010000055.1, from coordinate 308,839 downwards.
CGTTAGTCGAGGCAAAAGTTTGTACAAATGTATGTTGGAAATTTGTAATGTGACAATGACTGGTAATCCCGTTACGAAACAAAACAAAAAAAGTGTGAGAGAGAGAGAGAATGAAGGTGAGTTGCATAGCAAGGGAAGTGATTTACGATGGTACGTGTATGTTTTTAAGCCAGTTGCATACAGAAGCGCACGGAATGTGCGCTTTTTATGGCAGAAAAGAATGGGCAAAGTATAAAAGGCATCGCGCACATTGAGATTCAGCGGGCTTTTATGAGTCCAACCGACCAATTCTCTCTTTCTCTCTCTCTCTCTTTCTTTCTTTTTCTCTCCATTTAATTCTTTCTCAACGTATGCCTTTTATGGGGAATCATCGGTCTCGTACTCGCGCCTCAACGCAAGTACGTAACGTCAAACCTTATCGAAAAGAAGGGAAAACTGGTTGGCATTACGATTACGCTGATTTGTTTGAAGAAAAAAGCTCGGATAAACTCGTCGTGAAACGATCGAGCTTTTATTTTTATTTTTTTTCTCCATCGCTAAAAATGCCGCATAGCACGTGCTGACGTTGAGGAGAGAAAACCGGGTGCTGAAAATGTACGTTGAAGTTTCGAAACAATACTCGTACGAGTGGATTTATATGACAAAAATTAAAGTTAATTGCATTTGTTGTTATATTAAGTTTAGTCATATAAATTAAATTAAATTAAAAATATTTTATATTATTTTAATAATCAAAAACTATATATTGAATAATAAAAAGTTACAAAAGTTACTAACTAATGTGATTACCGTAGTGTATAAAAAATTATATAATAATTAATCTTACAATAAATAAATAAATAATACACGCTCTTAATTTTCTCTTACACTTTGACTTATATTCCAGTAGAAAGCTATTCGATTGGTCGAATGAAAGAAACGAAAAGAAGAAAAAAAAATGTAAGTCGAAGCAAGGTTCTCCTCATTCATATGCATCATAAAAAGCGACGAAGCACATCGTTATTCGTTAAGTATATTTTATAGTTGCGCTCACGGTTAAAGGCGCCTAAGAACGGTAGAGAAAGAGAGAAATAACGAGTAAGGTCTCTTCTCATCGGCATCTAGCTTGTTTTCCCCATAAGCTTTTGCGAGCCATAAAGGGGCGGAGCTGTTCGCGTACCCCATGAGTCAAGTTCGGGGCTACCAAGCGAATGTACATCTGCGCGTTCGAAATATCCGATCTCGCGAAGCACGGATTATAAGGAATATGGGGTGAAAGAATGTTATGGGGCTAGTTTGCCTACATATATAACAACCTTTAACACACATACACTCTCATATAATATATATGTGTGTATGTTTGTGTATGAGAGTATACGAAATACTTTGGTACATCCGGTTTCTCATCTTTTTTACGTCCTTACTCCAGTTGTGTACGCGAAGATTATGCGTGTCGTCGTATATATATTTTCTAAGAAATGGGAATCGTAGAAACTCCGAACTCTTCTTTCCCACTTGGCGTTACTCCCATTCGACGATTTAGGACATGAGCTTCCTTTCTTTCTTTCTTTCTTTCTCCTATTTTTTTTTTCTTCTCTTTATACTTTATACTTTACTCGTACATTTTTTTAATTTTTTTCTTGCGTTGAGAATAATAAAAATCGATAGAATAAAAAACAAAAGATAAAAAGCTTATCAATCAAATCGCGAATATTAACAGCTTAGTTGGAATCATTTTGAAAGTATCACGAGGGAAGGGAATAACAGATTTATTCCTTTTGAAGGTCGACGTAGCGTAAACGAGGAGGAATAAGACTGACCCATATAAACCTCTCGATGCAGATGCACTCGCTGGTACCCTCGTTGCATTTAAATTCGTTTAAAGGCTGTATTTTATTAACTGGCCTCTCTAACATATACGAATGCACTGCACTTTCTATCTCGCTCATGCTTTTCGACAGTCAGAGAAAAAGAATAAGAGAAAGAGAGAGAGAGTGAGAGAGAAGGAAACGAGGAATTGCAGGGGAAGGGAACGAGGAGGAGGAAGAGGAGGAGGAAGAGGAGGAGGAGGAACATTCTCTTTGTTCGATCGACGTACGCATAAGTACTTATTTACGTGTAGTACATAGTTCTTCGTCGTGCATATATACATATGTATATACATACATATTTACACGGTGTAAAACTCGTGCCTGCATAATACGCTTGTGGGAATATTATGTGGTAAGCGAGAAAGAGAAAAAAAATAGTGACAGAGAGAGAGAAAAAAAGATGGAGCTCCACGTCTTTTCTTTATTTCTCTCTTTTTATTTTTCTTTCTCTCTCTATCTCTTTCTCTCTCTCTCTTTCTCTTTTCCCTTCATCACTACCATGGCTACCAACGTCGTGCAGCTCTGCATTAAATTACGAATACATCCTGGCACAGTGCCTAACACGTGGACAGAGAGAAGAAAGACTCTGCGATAAAATTCATGAAGCTAGCTGAATTTTTATTCGCCAACGTTTAATAAACGACTTTGTGTTTTTAACGAGCGTTCGTCGTAAGGATTTTCCCCTTATCGATTCACGAAAAATAATGTAACACGATGGACTGTTGTTTATAATCTAACAATTGATTATATTGATTTATTTTTGTATAAATTTTATTTTTTATTTATAAATTAATGTTAAAGTAAAATTATATATATATTATATATAAAATTTAAGTATTAATATTATAATATTCTCTTTTCAAAATCCACCGTTAGACAAAGCTCTTTGTCCTCTATGAAAATACTTTTATTGATAGTTGTTTATATGACTTTTCAAANACTTATACGACCGTTCTTCTTCAGGGCGGCGTCTTTTTTATCCCACTACTTCTATCTTCTTCCATCTCCTTTTCCCTTACACCCTTAGCCCCTCTTCACTCCTTTTCAGATCCCGGCATCACCGACGCCACCCGCCTTCCGGCCGCCGGCTCGCAAGCCGCGTCCCGTCTCGAACAAAGGAAGAAGGGGCATAAATAATCTGAGTTTCCAGCTACACCATGAGAGAGATAGAGAGAGAGAGAGAGAGAGAAAGAAAGAGAGTACTGATAATTAGATTCCAAGGACCGCCTATTTCGGCCGAAAGTTACGTTCGAAGAAGAATCTCTGCGTTTCGTAAACTCCAACAACTCGTGGTCGTTTTTCTTCTTTCCTCTTTGCGACCTAAATATAGGGTATCATACTGTTTACCTCTTTCTCTTTGTTCTTTTATTATATTTGTATACGTGTAAAAATAGGAAAGTAATAGTTCGTACCTACAAGTCCTTTATTTTCCCCGCGAGTAACTTTTTATTACTTAATAGTTTTTTATTTTACAATTATCTTTATTAATTTTATACACAGTGTTAAATAAAAAATAGGGAGGGATAGGTAAAATGGATCGTATATTATATTCAATAAAATAATATCAAATGCAAGAGATATTTTTCTTGTAAAATTTATTCAGAAAGGAAATAATCTTATGGGGGACGATTTAATATGTATATCATTTTAATGTATTTGTTAATATATTCATAATTGTTATTTTTATATTAACTAATTTTTCTTTTATTTTATATTTTACATAACGCAATGAGTATATTCACATTTCATTCTCTATGAAAGTTTCATAACAGATATAATACTGGCAGGAAATTAATTATTCTCGTATAACTTTTATAAATTAAATAATAAAAAGTATTCGTAGGGAGTTTTTAAATTCATAGTTATTAAAAAAAATATATATGCATATAATGGAATTTTAATTAATAATATTTATTAGGGTATATACTTTTAATCGTATAATCGTCAGAATTTTAATACGCATCGAATTAACTAAAATACGATTTTATGCATGATTCGAGGATTTTGCAATGCAATATAAAATTAATTCAAAATATTAAAATATCATTTGCAATCATTGTTCCAGATAAAAATTAAATATTGCATTATGAAAATAAAATCTACTTTTATTCTTTATACTTTTATTTATCTTTAACATTTACTATCAACCACGTACACTCGACTTTTAGTCCCTCTTCCAACCATTTACGTTTGACAGAAGAAGAAGAAGAAAACAAAGAGAACTTGTTCTTTTTCCACCCTTGGAAATGCGCCCAGCATATTTATGGTGAAACGGTGCTGTACACTTACCGCCAGGAATTACTTGTCCCGTTTTCAACATCCATCGCAAGAAGCATCCGAAAAAGAAAGAAAAAAAGGAGGAAGAGGAGGAGGAGAAAAAGGGATAGAAAAAAAATAGAAGCGTACGCGGAAAAGAGCGATAAACGGACTCTCGTGCTTCTCGACACAATGAATTTGACCAACGTCCGAAGGGAGGATAGAGCCCTTCTTCTCTCGAATAAGGGCTTCCGATTTCTTTTGAAAGAGAAAAAGAGATAGAATGGGGGAAAGAGAAGAGAAGTGGGCTTAAGAAAGATTGAAACAATGGAACCACTAAAAGATCAACTATACTCCTACTCCGTTCAGAATTATTGATACTTACCAAGTTTTTGATACAACAAATCTAGCAATCATTGGGATTGATGATGAATTCTATTAGAATAAATAATATTATTCTATATAATATTATTATAAATATATTATTTTTTTTATCTCGATTATATTTATACAGATTACGTTAAAAAGGTGACACAGATGTACGAAAAAATCTCATAAATCCTGACACCAGGTTCGTTTCTTCCCAACTCGATTAAATCAATACAAAAAACTATGAATCTTATTGTTGGTGTGCAGGATGAGACGTATGTATTTACCGTTATGGGAAGAAGGGAGGAAGAAGGGATTTCACACAAAGGTCCCATAGATACAGTTATCTTTTGCGGTACTTCGTTTAACTTTTAGATATAAAATACGGAAGATCGAGGAGAATTCCAGATTTGGGCAAACGTTTGGGTTTACGTTCAGGTAAACATAGTCAGTCGACCAATGGGACAAGGAAAAGGAACCTTCAATGCATTTCCTTTTTCTTTCTTCTCTTTTTCTCTCCATTGCTGAATATAACAAGATGCCTCCTGTAAAAATAGTTACTGGGCATAATGGGTGTAACGAGTAAAAGAAATTGCTACTGGTATACCGGTTATGCCAAAAGGGAGGACAGAGGATGACTCTCGTAAATTTAACGTGCGAACAGTACCACAATGCACGTTAAATTATTCTCCATCTCCCTTTTAAAAGGGCTTTGAATTATTGCACCTCTAGGACCTCTATAGGGTGTACCGTTTTAATCGTGCTAGTACTTTCAATGGAATCGTTTGGTATCTCTCGTATCGTAATAAAATTAATCATCCTTGTTGTTTGGTTGTTACATTACACGTTTGATCTTACTTAAGATTTATATAAATGATTAAAACAAAATTATGATCAGTAAAGTAACATTGAAGTAATAAATTATGTCGTCACTCGCAAATTTGTTAGATAGAAATGCATATCGTTGAACTGAATTATTTTAACTATTTGCACGATGAAAGTGCTTTTAACTTTTGAAATTGTTTTTTCTTTTTTGGTTTTGACAAAGCACGAGGATTATCTGAATTGAATTAATTTTGATTTGATCTCTATTTGTTTTAAACATAAAATATATTTAAAAAGATTATTCTCAGATGCAAATTTGTAGAATTTGTGGGATTGTAAAAATATAAATTGCACGTGTTCATTTATGTAAGAGATAGGATTATTTGTGGCCAATTTTTTTCTTTTTTATTTAAATACACCAACAGCATTTTAACTTACACACCAGTCGAAATGGTTTTCTATGAAACTTTCTTCCGATGAGAGAAGTACTTGGAGAAGAAAGTAGAGTTAGGAAGAAGGAAAAATAAGGTATATAGGGACGATTTAACGGGGGATTAAATGGGACTCTCTTTATCTCTCTCTCTCTCTGTCTTTCTCTCTTTCTCAACACAAGCCAACCGCTATTGATTTTCCTTTTCTCGGATGACGCGTTTAAAGAGGATAACAAAGGATCATTAAAAATCTACGAATTTCATTTGAAAAGCCAATTCACTTTTCTATCTCATTTTTATCTGTCAATTTTCCATCTTCCAAATTCCTAAATATTCGAATTTTGTATCATTGAGTTGGATGCACTTATAGTTCGAAGAATTCCCAATGACAATAAAAAAGAGCCCAACTATTTCTACCTGAGTTTATAATTCAGTATAAAGGTGAGGTTCGTTCGAGCAACATGTGCACCTGCATGCTAGAAAAAAATATACAATGTTTTTTACGAATTGTCGTAATTTTAACGAAAGTGCATCTAATTTCTTTACGTTAAATGAGAAATAATTTTGTAAAAAGGAATTAATCATAAAAATTTAATAGCACGTGATTAGACGAACACATTTAAATAAAGAATTTAAAATACATTAAAAAAATTAATGTACTAATGTAATTAAAAATAATATCAAATTTAATCTAAACTTGACAACCTTGAAAGGTTCTCAAATTATTTTGTACTGCGAATAAGAAAAGGAAAAAAGTACAAGAAAAATTTGCTAGCGACGTAATCATGGAGATCCATAATTTGGCGGAGATGTAAATAAAAATTTCAAATTTAGCCTAACTTTAATTTCTGTACTTTGAAGAAGTATATACATTTAAGAGATCTCATAAATCAACGCCTGTATTTCCGTAGCGGGTTGAACAAAGGAAGTCGGTCATTTTCAGCGAGGGACAAAGAGAAGATGGTGGTTTTCAGATAGAAAGGGAAGAAGAAGAATAAATGGAGAAATGAGAGAAAATGTGTTTACTGTGTAAAGGCTTAAGAGGATTTCGTAATAAAATTCGCGTTATAAGTGAACTAGAAAATGACGATTTAAATGTAATAAGTCTTGATAAGGTTATAAGTGGAGTAGGTTAAACGTTCAAAAGAAATGAAAGAAATAATGTCAAGTTTCGGTGCTTGTCCTTGGCCTTGTATTATTCATGCACATAATATCTACGATTAAATCAACTATCAAGATCGCACGTGTCTTTTTCGAGATGAAGGAAACATAGGAGAGAAGATAAAAAACAGAGACAGAAAAAGAGAGAGGGGTGGGTTATGGGAGTGGTCCACGAGGAGTGACAAGCGTCGAGAACAAAAGTGATTTAACCGTAAACAGAGAGAATTCGTAGAGTCGTAGAAGCAAAGAGGAGGAGGAGGAGGAGGAGGAGGAGGAGGATGAGGAAGAAGAGAGGGGTTCTGAATGGAATGAAGAGTCGAAGTGGGTAGATAGGGCAGAGGATATTTCTTCCTCAAACTCACCGGGGTCACATTTCTCTTGATTTGCACGAAACAATCCCGACTATCTAAATTTCAAATATGCCTACTCTATACATCCTACCAACACCATTCGTTTGCTTTTTTTCTTTCTTATTTTTTTTATATATTTTTTTTTCTCTCTCTCTCTATTTCTCTAGACTCCCGATTCAGAGACGCAATTATTTTTTTGTCGACGGTAGGTGGATGGTATACATGCGCGCGATTTAATTATTTGTAGGGTATTGTCCAATTTTTCTTTTATAATTAAACTCCTTCTTATTTTCTTGTAAACCCTTTAAATGCATGGCATCGCAAATTTAAGAATATATTTATTTTATAATAAATAAACTAAGCGATGCTCTCGAAGACTATTAAATATCGATTCAGCGAGTAGAGGGAGGAAGTAGGGGGAAATAGGAGAAGGGAGAAAGGTTAGAAGTAAGGTTTTGGGCCACTTCAAATAAGTCTCTTCTTTCTCGATCGAGGAAGTAAACGGCATTGGTTCATCGATTAAGGGCCGATTCGTAATATCGTTGTTCGTGTGGCTGCACGGAGAGGGATTTCGGACCATTGAGCAGTCGGACTCCCGTAAAAATAATGACGCAAAGCAACGCCCTTCGGGTTTATTTTTTGAGGACTACCCACCACCATCATCATCACCACCACAATCGCTACCATCACTGCGTCTTCCCATAATTCCAGTATCCTCGATACCATCTTCTCAATCGTCGTTGTGTCTTCATAAGTTTTTTTTTCTTTAATATAAAAAGGGGTATATCTCAGTGGAAACGTATCCAAGAATATTTATACTCGGCCGAGTTTAAGTTCGAAAAATCGATTTTCATGAACGGACAATGAGATGGGCTTTCTCCCTGGACTACTAATACGTTCTTGGGTCTCGTTAATGGGTAAAAACGGGGAAACGCATCCTTTCATTTGATGAAACCCTTTTCAACTAATACCCTTCTACGTATATACACATATACTTGTCTCAATGTGTTACTCGTCGACTTTTTAAACAACGATCAAACTTTCCCACATCAAATTATTATCATTATCATATTTTATTTTCTCTCAAATAATATTTGAAAAATTCATTTATCTTTAAACAACAAAAATAAATTATAGTTTCGATAAATTATTCAACCGATTCTCTTCGTTTATTTAAATGGAACAAAATCTTAGGGATAGAAGAAATGCAGCTGGTTTTGGCCTTGTTCAAACAGAGAGAATAAAAAAGAAAGAAGAGAATAAGAGAAAAAGCAAAAGGAAGATTGAAAAGGGAACGGGAGAAGTGCATCGCGTGTTTCGCTTGCGTTGCTTCTTCCTGCGTGTCCGTGTGCGAAGTAGCATGGACGGAACTCAAGGTCGCGATAATTCGCAAAAGAGGGGATATATATATATATATAGAGGAGGGGAGTACAAAACAGGGGGAGAAAGACTGTTGTGTGTGCTTATGAGAGGCAGCTGGAAGGCAGGCAAGCAGGCAGGCAGCCAACCAGCCAGCAAAAGCGGCCGAACTGGCATGCGGGGCCCAAGGTCTTTCTCCCAAGGGCCCCTATTACGTGACCACGCGAATACACGTGGACACACACACACATATATATACACACATATATATATGTATGCATACACATGTAGATATACGAACACGTATATACCAATAACAGCATTTACATAAGAGATCCTGTTGGATGAAAAAGGAAGGACGGTCCCCGCGATTCGACCTTCGCGCAAATTCGAACAACACGTGCGCGAGAAAAACACGCGTGTTTGATAGAGCGTATACTGTTTAGTATAGTATAGTATATGGGTCAAACTACGCAGCTCTTTCGAGCGCGTGGAGGACGAAGAAGACTAACCGAGTAGTACGTCCTTTCCTTTCTTCTTCTTCTTCTTCTTCTTCCTCTTAAACTTTTTTCTTGTTTTATTTTGTCTTTTTTATTTTTCTACTTCTTCTTCTTCTTCTTCTCCTTCTTCTCCTTCTTCTCCTCCTCTATTTTTGGTACCCTCGGAATAGAAGAAATGCGATGGGTAGCGCCAGGGAATTCGGACGACGTAGTAGCACCAGCACCAGCACCAGCAACAGCAGCAGCAACATCGCCACCAGCACGTGTTCGACCTCTTTTTATTTTTGCAAAGACCATAAAGGAGTTAAGTATCGTGCTTAAACGATGACGTTCCTTCTTCCTTCCCACAGCCGTAACCTCGATCTTTCTTTATTTTTTTTTTTAATTTCTCTCTCTCTCTCTCTCTCTCTCTCTGTCTCTCTTTACTATTTTTTTTTTCATTCTTCCTTCCTTTCTTTCTTCGTCGGTGAATTTTTCGTATAACACGCGTTGGTGGTCACATATTAGATTTGTTTTTCGGTAGTAGATACGAACTTTTTCGACTTTATCTTTGATTTTATGATTTCAATATTTTCATATGCTTTTTTGAATTATGCAATTGAAAAGATTTGATGTTTTTCTTTCAACTTTTACATCATAGCATCGTTTGAAAAAAAATGAAAATAATTGTAAAACGTAGATGTAGGATTATGATGAAAATGATTTGAAATGACGGTAACAGGGAACGTGGGGAATAAATCGTTTTTTAAGGTTTTGGATTTCGATAAAAAATAGGGGAATTCTCATGTATTTCTCTCTTTTTTTAATACATTTAGTATAACACACGTCAGGTATGATAGTATATCTCAGAAGGTTGTGAAAAATTGCAAGTACGTTTCTTTCCTCCCGTTCCTTTCTATTTTGTACTCTTGGTTACGCATCGATTTCATTTCCCGGGTACTTCGTTATTAAAACGAGATCATTTTTCTTGATTTTCGCACTGGGCACGATCGAAAATTTCATAGAGAAGAAGAAGAAGAAGAAGAAGAAGAAGAAGAAAACGGCTGGCTGCTGTTAGGTCTCCAGGGTGGCATTCGAACCGGGACGCCTTTTTCTCACCGGTATCCAATTCGTAAAAATCCACGTTGTGCATAGTCTATATTCGTTTTATCCGTGAAAGAACGAAGATAAAAAAATAGGGAGAAATAAAGAAGAAGAAGAAGAAAGAAAAAGGAATATGCTCTAGAGAAGATGGAATACGTATTATAGCACACACATATTCATATACACACATATGCATGTATTTCTTCATCCTTCTCTTGCATATCCTTCGTTTTCCTTCTGACAAATGCGAGGGTCCGTCACGCGTAGGAGGATGCCTAATTTACCAGCCGTGATTTTTGCTCGCGCCCTAACGCTTCGCCGGAGGGTGAAACACATGAGTTGCACGTGAGAAAAAAAGAAAAATAACATATAGAGAGAAAAAGTGAGAGGAAAAGAGAGAGAGAAAGAGAGAAAGACTTGTCGATGGATGTATAACCTTTTTCCGTATGACGTATCGCCGTGATTACCCTGATGTAGATTCGTCCGTCTGTCGGTTCGATACCGTATCGAGAACACACGCCCGTTTACCCCCTTTACCAATTCACGTTTTATCCAAGAACGCATCGATCATCGTTGCGCCCACGATTATTCATCGTGCTGTGCGCGCCATTGAAAAAAAAAGCTCAGCTCTTTCGTTGAGATTGAAAAGCCATTCCGCCGTCTGGGAATGTGAAACGAGCCGCCTTTCTGCGAGTTGATCCTTTCTCCCTCCCTCCCTCTCTCTTCCCTCTTCCCGCTCTGTCACTTTTTTTTACTCTCTTTTTACTCTCTTTTAACTCTATCGAGTTAGACCGAGTTGTATCTGATATTATTTGTATCTTCGTGAAAATGTAATTACGATTACGTCCATCTAGATTCTCAAGGATCCTTTTTATTTTCAAATCGTTAAACCCGACAGCTTTTCAAACACGTAAATAAGCGTGGTTGCCATGAATCTCTTATCGATATATATATCTATGTGTATGTATCATTCGCAATTACTTTTAGATCCATCTATCTTATTCGAATGAATGATCTATCAGGATGTATGTATGTAAGTATTTTTCACCTACAGTGATTCATTTTATATCTAAACATATTCATCCGATGTTTAACCGATCGATCATTTTGTATAAATAACAAACTCGTGAGTATATCTTCTTAGTTTTTCTTTTTATTTATTTATATTATCTCGTTAAATCATATATTTCAAGGAATGAGAAAGAAAGAAAAGAAATTTATTGGATAGTCCATTTATATCATCCTTTGGTGATTTAGTTTACCTATTCGACTTTATGGGATATCCTTTTTCTAACAGCATTTTTTTTTACATAAAGATCTTAACCATGTGTGTCTGTTATAAGAAAGAAAGAAAGAAAGGAAGAAAGAATGGAAGAAAGGAAGAAGGATAAAATAAAATCGTACGTGGTAGAATGGAATGAAGAAGGGTTCTCGACCAATCGGAAGCACGCTTCGATTCACCTCAAATCGTCCGTGGATAGGAATTATTGGGCAAAATTATACGTTTGGCGTATTATTGGCCAGGTCGATTTCCCCGTAACGTTCCTATAGACTTTCATGGCTACCGTGCCAAGGTGCCTTTTCCTTTTTTTTTTTTTATTCTTTTCTTTTAACATCGCATATAAAAAGTTCCTCTTGTCAGTTAGCACGCGACAAGACCGCACCCACACTACGTGGGGGTCAAGTTATGTGTGTTCCCTTTTAATTTATACTTGGAATTTGTATTCCCCGAATAGTAATGTGTACGGTTGGCCCACTAACTCGTATTTTGCTTTGACCCCTCATATTCCACCAATTGCGCACAACCCGTTCCGTTTCTTAATAATTCACAATAAAAAAAAAAAACAGATTTGTTGGAATTTTATTTTAATAAGAAGAAAAAGGATATATTTCAAGGAAAACATTACTTCCTTTCCCTTGAATCCCCTTATCCGATTTTGTTTCTCCAAATCTTGACGGCATCCTACGATAATATTTGACCGAGTTTCTTTTATGGTTTGTTTATTTCTGGTCGAGAAGGATAAACCATATGGTGGAGATCTTTTACTTAAAATGTATCTTCTTTCAATCTAAATAAAGGAGAATTAGTATAATATGATCATTTGGTGCTTTTTTTGAGTACATTAGTAATATACAATAGAAAGGAAATTCGTATTAAATAAAATATCTATTGTTAAATAATTATTTTTAATAACGTAAAATTCCTCATGTAAAAATTAAGTTTTGCAAAAGTTTGATTAATTTTATTCCGGAGTATTGCGTTTGTTGTTTAAAGAAATATTTTTCTTCAAAGTTATCGTAGAAGATTCCGTAGAACACGGTATCTCTTTGTGTGATATTTTGAAGCATGAGATAAGAAATGTAAACGAGCAAGAAAGTATATACTTACGTACCTATATATACATATATTTATATATATAAACGTAAAAATGTCAGATGAGTGTTAGGAATCTTTCTTTTTTTTAAATTCCCAGATGGGAAGGTCGTAAGGTGGAGACGTTTCTCGCGCGAAAGATTTAAGAAGAAGAAGAAGAAGAAGAAGATGTCAAAGAGCCGACGACGACGTAGTCGTAAAGTCCTTTTCTCCTCGAAAAAGAGAGATTGATGTTAGATGGGTGGATTTCAAATTGTCAAGGAGAAAAATCTAGACTACTTTCAAGATGTTTCCATGACATCAAGATGAGACACTTTTCTTTTCTAATATTATCTCGCCAAAATTTAAACACGAATATTTTTACGATGATGTAGATTTTTTGATGCTCTTTGTAGTTTTTAGAAAATAACAAAAAATGTATTTAACATTATCTTTAACATTATAATATTCAAGCTTTGTTTTTACGATTAAATCGATTTACAAGATAGAGCAGCTGCATTTAGTATTTCGCTTCATCGTAGTTACGTTCTTTGGTGGACTCGGACCCAAAAGTGGAACCCTTCGTAAAGGCACCCTTCTTATTTTCGTATTACCACTTTGCGAGGACGGGATTTCGTTGGTTCCGCGAGGCGTCATTATCGGGACGCCTGACTCACCGTAATTACAGGCTTTTTGCGTGCCGACGAATTTTTATTACGCCTACCCTGACTGCCGTTCGACACGAGTCTCATTTCCTTCTTTATTTCTTTCCTTCCTTCCTTTCATTCTTTCTTTCTTGACTAGTTTGATTCGTACATTTTCGTGATGTACGTTTCTTCGAAACCATCCATTACACTTACGGTCAATTACAAATAAACCCAAACATCTAATACAATTTATGATCCACTGGGAAAAATGATTAACACCGTGGTTAACGTGCAATTTCCGTTGAAATCTATTTTGACCGACTTTTCGTTATAATCATTCGACCGATCTAAACACACACACACACACGCAAAATATAGTTTTTTAAATCACCTTTCAAATATTCTTTTTTTCTAATACATCGAATAATTTTTATTAGATTTATAGCAAATGTTAGATATCGATAAATGAAAAATGAAATTATTATCCGAACAACTCAATATATACATAAAAATATATATAATGTAATAAATAAAATAGAGAGAAAAACTTTTTTCATTTAGCTTCTTGACAGCGTCATTTTTTGTTGTTGAGAACTCGTAATCAACAACCCGTATCGTCTTATCGTTGACTAGAATCTACCCTTCCTCAAAGTCTCGTTTCGTAAAAGCTCTCTCTCTCTCTCTCTTTTCCTTTTTCTCCCTGCGAAGGACAGGTCCTTTTTCCTCGTCGTGCACAATCTATTAGCTGGTGTGGTTTTTTTATTTTCTTTCTTTTTTTTTTAACGATTAATACCTCCATCCGGAGGCAGTTGATCAAATGCGATACCGCCGACGGAACTCATTTCGTGTGTTGCACCTGCTTCGCATACTCTTATCCTTTTCGTACGAGGAAAGACTCGAACCTATAAGGGATTTAGACGTATCCAAGCAACCTCCTTTCTTCTTCTTCTTCTTTTACTACTCTTCTCCTTCCTGCATTCTACTCAATGGTGCTTCCTAATATCTTTATTTACGATTAACTTCCTGCTAACCTAAAACGTTTCAGAGTTCCAAACAGGAATGTTGGAACCTCGTGGAACGTCTTTTTCATTCATTTTACAACTTTTACTTACACATAAAAATTATATATTAACTTCGAAATTTTCCTCCATTTTTGTTAATCCAAATCAACCAATATTGTGTTTTCCGATTGAGATTGGAAAATAAATATAAGTGTTTTTACTATTACTTCTTCACTTACGATTACCTTTCCATTACTTTTTTTAAATATTTTCCAGTCCAATTTGAAACAAACGTATATTCTATCTTTCAACCTGTTAATTACATATTTTGCATACTTACATACATGCATCATTTTTTAAAGATAATTTTATCCTTGTTTTTCTTTTTACAACATGACACATGCGTAACATTATATAAAAAGAAACATATACACATATATATATTTTTTTAGTGACACGTTTTTGTGCTACACAAACAGTTAACAGGTTGGCCTCGAGATTAAAAGAAAAAAAAAAATGGGGGTAAAAAAGGAAAGGATAAAAAATGAACGAAAAAAGGGATTTTTTCTTTTTACGAAAAAGTACGCTATGCAAATTGCGCCGAATTTTTGGCGGGTTATTTTATTTTCCTGCCTTTCTCTCCGTTAGGGAGAGAGAACCGGAACGATGAATCGGGGGGAAAGGGAGTTGGAGGGGTAGGAGGGTGACCCCCCGCTGGCCGTGATCGAGGGTCGCGAAACATGGTACTGGAAGTTGGATGGAACTGTGAGAAGAGAAGAGGGGGTTGATGGGAGGTAGGGAGGGGGAAGGATAAAACGTGGCTCGTCGAGGGTTCTCAAAAACGTTACCACCCCAGTCATTACTCCGGCATTAACGAGGGATGATTTTGCCTCTATCCTTCGCGGATTCGTCGCTTTATCGAGTGACGGAGACTCGCCGGTCCTTTGCCGGAGGGGAATCCGGTCTATGCGGACAAGGAAAAGAAAAAAAAAAAAGAAAATAAAAAGAAGAAAATCAGAAAAGAAAGAAAAGGAGAAAAAAGTCGTTTTATATTTCTTTTTTTTTCCAACGTGACTCTAACAATGGTTTATTTAATCCATTGTTTGTTAATGTCGAATGATGTTTTATTAATTATGATTCAATAATGTACAATTATTTAAATGAATATACAAATTATTTGTTATGATGCTGGATGTGTATGAGATATAAATTGAAGGATAGATGAAATATAATTTTAATGGATGTTTGAGATAAGGGTTTATAGTAAAATATGTTAAGTTTAATAAAATATTAAACACAAAATTGAATATACGAATTTTGTATATGTGTGTCTGTGTGTTGTTTCTTCAATTACTATACGTACAACTTAATTATTTATATATTTTTATTCTTATATACTTTTTGTCTTTTTAAATACCAATTTAACTTTGACTCGTTTTTGCGTAGATGATTTTCTTTACACCGAATCTTCTTCTTCTTCTTATTATTCTTCGGACCAGATTATACCGAGACCGTAACACCTGTGATGGGGATACACGAAATCAATATAACTATACCTACATATTATCTTAGAAGAATAATCGTGTGAAACTTTTACGTTTGTATTCATGAATATATTCAAATATCTATCATTAAGATATTCTTATTGACTAACAGAAAAATAGACGTATTTCTTATTAATACTAAACCGGTTTTATAATATAATCAAAGAAAGAACAAAGAGGAATGAAAGAATTTGGCAACTTTCGGGCCAACTGGTGGTGGTGGTGGTGGTGGTGGTCGGTCGGTTGTTTGTTTCGTGCCCGGAAACCACAGCAGCTGCGAAACGTGCATGAACGATAGAAAGGCGTCGTAGAACGCGAATTCGAGAAGATCGAGTTCGTTCTTCTATTTCTGATGCGAGTTCTCTCTCTCTCTCTCTCTTTCTCTCTTTATTTTTTTTTTCCAAGCAACGGGACAAAGTGCGTTGGACGGATCGTTGATCGACGCAGTAAAAAGATAGCTCTTGCACAATTGGACATCTAAGCAGGGTCCTTGGACTCTATTCTGAAGAAACGTAGATACCAAGTAGTTATGTTTGTTCGATGTTAAACTCGCGATCCTCTTACCAACTACTATTCCTTAGAACGATCCCAGTGAAAGGCTTAAAGATAATGTCGCTGCGAAAAACGTGTCCCGGAGTCAACCGAGTCACATCTTTTGACTTCCTTCTTTAGCATTTAATTCTTCACCGATAATAAAATACACTAACGTTGGTTATTTATTTATTTATAAGTGAATACAGAGGTTAGAGTAAATGAAGTTTCGGAAATAATAGAAAATAAATGATTAAAAATATTTCTAGAAATGTATTTTTCATTTATAATTAAATCTATTTTTAATATTAAATTAGATTACTACAAATAATAAAAATAGTATTTTGTAAATGATGTATTGTAGATTGATTAAATATATCAATATGAGATACCGATGATAAGAATTTACATTTAAAAATATTTTATTCGCACACACATACCCGCACAAACATTTAAAATTACCATACACGATATGATGCAGTTGGATATAGTAGTTAATCATGATTACGAAGACTTTTCGATGGAACATTGAGAGAGATTGATGATATCTGGACAATTAATAGAACCTCTAGCTATTTTGCATACAAACGATATGTTACATATTATCCTTCTCTTACTCAACGATGAATGATTCAGATATCTAAGAATATCCTCATAATCATGACAGTTGAATGATATAGGACTTGACTTTTTAATCAACACAGATTTTCCATTGGCAAAACCCTACGTGTATAATATTTTATTTCATTTGATTAAACGTTTAAAATAATTTATTAAAGTTATCATATTTTTGTATAAAATCATTTTTGGATAAATAAGAAATATATTTCTCTATTTAATAGGTCCCCTATAAAATTGTACTTTCTTTTTATTTAATAATTTTTATATATTAACAAGATTTATTATTTTATGTTAATTTAATGATTAATTTATGCAATGTAAGGGACAAAAGTAATAATCAATAAAAGGATCGTATATTATTTAGTAAAATAACATTACATTGCACATGTCGTACTTTCTAAGAAAATACAAAAAACAACTTTCAGGATGAACATTTTTATAATATCACTGTGTATTAATAGCAGTAATGATTAACAGTTTGTTTCTTTCATTATGGTAAGTTTAACTTATCTTTCCTGTTTAAAACAGGTCAATTCTCATTGCGTTTATCATCAACATAAATCATGCGAACGATGAATTATGTAGTATTTAGTATCTTTACTTTATGAAATATAAAATCTATGCAACGTGTGTTTTACGTAACGATTTTCAGATTTAAATGCATTTTTATTATATTCTAACGTTATAATATGTGTGTGCATTTAAATAAAAAGAAAGAAAGAAAAGAAAAGGAAAATGAAAGAAGATCAAGATAATTCGTATCGCTTTAGATCTTTGTACTCCAGTAGATCATGATAGAAATAGCATCATTCAAGTTGATTCACCGTTGAATGTGTCGTCGGTTAATCTTGCTTAGGCTCGATTTGCGTGCACGTTGTCGTGAGAAAACGGCAGGTTCGCGAACCTCGAACCAGTTCAAGGATACATACGTGCTGGCACGTTCGTATGCGAGCGCATAAAACGAATGAATCGATCAAGATTCCTGAGAAGACTATAGTAACTTTGTAAAAAGAACAAAACTATTCATAAATATCTTAGCAAATTTGTATTTGAACAAAAATTTCGTTTCGTAACTCCATCAATGTGTGTATGTGTATGTGTGTGTTAGTTTAAAATAAATTTACATATTTTTTATGATTAAATCCATTTGGTTTATTTTCTTTTTTTATAGTTTTTACAACGTCGCGTGACTTTACAGAATAACGCGTTACGTGACATCCGAATTTTGTATATAGTGGTATCAAAAATATATATCCGTTCGTTTTAAATCGGTTTATTTAATTCTCTACAACGTCATACGATTTTAATCCAACGTCGGGCATGGTGGATTTTACTAAAATCACGGTATGGTTACGGGTTTTATTTTTTTTCTGTCGATGTTATCGTTATTTGCAAAAAATTTGTACAAAATGTATTAATATTCTTTAAGTGTGTTTCTACAATATTATTTATAATAATTTATATTTTGTTATATTTATAAATATTAAAATACTTATTCAAACTATTGCTTAAAATTTTATTTAATGGTAGAAAAGGAAAATAATGTATGTGCATATTTAAAATTGGTATTAAATTCTACCCTAAACGTCGTGTATAATTTCAAAGAAACCACACACAATTACAATTATTTAAATATTGAGTATAATAAATTAATTTTAATTTAATAGAGAGGGTGACCAATAATACCTGCGCATTTAAGTCGGTACGTCGATCATCCCTTATCGTAAAAGGGTTTTGGTAGGAAAAAGAGAAAGATCGTCGTAGTAGGAAGAACACCCTCGTACGCGCATATGGCTACCGGTTGGCAGGTTTCCTTGGTAACCGTAAACAGGCGCTCCCTGAAATTTTATCACCGGGTTCGTCGTATTGCAGGTGGACCTCATCGAGCGGCACAGCCCTTTTTACGATCCACATTGGATGTACGCGACTCTGGGATCTTATTCAACCCTTTTTTTTTTTTGCTTCATTCCTTTTTTTCCCTCTAAGTTTAAAACGACAGATAATAATACTTGGAAATAATTTTCCAACTTCGTTGTTATACCCTTTTTTTGTTACTACTTCTTTATTCTTTTTCTACTTTTTTAAATCACTCCTCATCATCCTCTTCCTCCTTCTCTTTCTTCTCGAACAGATGAGTTTATTTTAATCTTCTACTTTTTACTTACTTCCATGATTTTCCACGAAATAGCACTAAAACGTTTTATCGTCGGCGTTCGACACCTCGGAAAACCCTGCTCAAAGCCTTTTCAATCTTCCTAATGGAAGTAGAAAACTTTCCTAAGTGTCGCGAGTTTCCCAAAACGTTTCGGACGATACACTGGATAACAGAGTATCGGTGTTAGACCATCTAGTTCTTCTTGGAGTTCAATCCTATACGATTTATCCTATAATAATCATGATCGACGAAATAACATTGATAATCTGTCATCAAAATTGCATTTATTTTCTTTAACATTTTTAATATAATACATATGTATCTACAAATAAGTTATTTATAATAAGTGTTATAAAAATTGTATTAAAATGTAATTTAAAAAAGAAAATTTTGAAACAAAAGTAACTTGATATTTTATTAACTCTCTAGCGTGTTAAAGATAATTTCATTATCTTTGAGATGAGAGAACCAAGAAAAAAAAGAGATAAAAATTTGAAATGAATAATATGCAACATGATTGTTGAATTAGTAAAATTGGGTGCATTAATTAGAAAGGAAATAGACGTGAAGGAGAATATCATTAAGAAACTAAATGTATAAATTCCGTAGATTTGTTAAGCACTTTCTCTGTCTCCGTTGAAGAA
Source organism: Mischocyttarus mexicanus (assembly GCA_023678845.1). Taxonomy (NCBI): domain Eukaryota; kingdom Metazoa; phylum Arthropoda; class Insecta; order Hymenoptera; family Vespidae; genus Mischocyttarus; species Mischocyttarus mexicanus. Next base: position 289,159 of record JACGTP010000055.1, on the reverse strand, counting down.
GACTAAGATGATAATTTAGGAAAATTTACGAGAGAAGGAAGAGAGAAACAACCACCTAGCTGACTATTGCGTCGCGTACTTGAAGCTTTTCCAGTGCTGCACCTGCAGACCGCTCGAACGTTCTACGAGTAAGTACGACGGGTTGCGTCTTCGAAGGGGCTGTAATAATTATTTCTTCCTACGTATCTCTCTCTTTCACTCTTTCTCATTCTCTCTACGTGTCCAAACGTGAAGACGATTAAAACGGAAGCATCGAGTAATTAAAACTGGGAGGATATAAAGTTCTTCTCATTTAGCGTACATAATAATTCCATCTCTCCAGAAAGCTCTTTATCGTACCCGAGTTTCATCCAAATAATCTTACGTGTGTACGTTGGATACGTTTAATTACTCTCATTTCAATCACTCTCATTTCGAAATAAACAGCATCTGTTTATTAAAAAAATAATCTTTATAAAATACAAAATTTTTAATCAATTAATTACCACGTCATTGTTTGATTTTAATATTGCTCGCACATCAGGTGTGAGACATTTACAAATTAAATTCAACCATCGATCGTGTCGAATCAATAAGTTATCTTCCAAGACAATTTCCGAATTTGATTAAAAACCAAATTCTTTGTTCTTATTTTTCTTTTTGTCTCTCTCGACATCAGTTCGTGTTCCTCGGATAAAATGGCTTTCTTCTCGATAGATTAAATTCTAGCACGGACAAATGGATCGTTTCGATTCAATATGCCTTATTTTTTTTTTTTTTCATCATCCATAGGAACGTTTACGCATTTTTTACGCATTTTAATTTCCATCCATTCGCTATAAATTACATAACGTCTCTCTTTCTACCTTTTACCTTATTGCAAATGACAATGTTCGGGAATGGTGTAAAATAACGGTGCAACAGCTTGTCGATACGATCGACGTTTCGACGATATATTTGCTCGTATCACAGCAAATGTCTGTTTATTTGAACGATATTCCTTTACCTTTTCCCATCCCTCTGAAGCTTCTTTCGTTTCAGTACTTGAAATATAAAAATCCCAAACAAGTATCTTTTCCTCATTCCATTTATGCGATATTCACTGCTCGCGAGAAAACTTCTCCTCCTCGAACGTTCGACGTTCTTGCAATCTCGGAAACAAGAGCGAATCATTCGTATAGAAGCACCTTATTTATGTAAAAATTATTCCAAGTTCGAGAAAAAGAGGAGGGTTCAACGAGAAAGATGGGTTGCCTTAAACTTCGAGAGAAACGATTTATTGGGTATAAGGAGAGATAGAAATTTAATATCCATCTAATAACGGTTCATAAGATAATTCATTCTGTTACGAACGTTTTTATTTATTTTTTTTTTCTCTCGGTTCAATTTATCTCGCTAAAAAAGAAAAAAAAAAGAAGAAGAAATATCTCTCCAATGATCTCGTTCGTTTAATCGTGTAAAAAAAAAAATTAAAATATCTCAATATTCATTTTTGTAAGATTTCTAATAAGATAAAAATCATTTGTAAGACATTTTTGCAAGATATGACATATTCGTAAAAAGTAATCATTTTTGTTCTCCTTTTCTTGTGGTACGATTTATCTCGTAAAAGAAGAAATTAATAATTTCATCGTTTTTTATTAAATAAATTCGATGTTACATCGAAGAATGTTATATTTCATTTCCTCGTTCAAATCGATTTTGTCTTTTTTTTCCCTACTTTCTTTTTTTCTTTTTTCTTTTCAGATTACTAATTAACATCAAGAGATGATCGCATTAAATTTCTTTTTGATGAGCTCACGCACCTCGCAGGAGTCTCTTAATATCCTGTTAAATTTTGTCGGTGACAAATCGTTTTACGATAGGGTTCAGTTTTTTTGAAGTCCCTCTTTTGCGAATGTGAAGGAAGGGAAGAACGGGATGAGGTAGGGGAGGGAAGGTGGGATCACCGTTGTACCGAGGGTACGATTTCCGTCGAGTTATTAAACCGTATCCTTAATTAATAAAGATGTTTAGCCGTGCGTTTAATCCGGCTTTGGGTTCGATGCCCGAATCAAACGGGATTTCGGAAGGGTTCGAACGTGATTCGTTGGTTATCCACAGGCTATTTCATATAATAGAGACTATTATATTTTCCCTGTGTTTCTCTATTGCAAATTATCGCACGGATATTATTGTACTAACAAGAGAAAATATGTTTTTGATTCGAAAAGATTTAGATCGCAATGCTGATTTGAGATTTATCTATTTTCAATGTGTATGTGATTTGTATAAAATATATACAAATTATATATTATGTTTAATTATTTATTTATTTATTTATTTATTTATTTATTTATTTTTTTGTTATTGGAAATTATTTTTCATACATTCGACAATAATAATAAAAATATAATCGACGATTTAAACAAGATGTTGTTCCAGACAATCGAAATAAACCTGTCAGTGTTTAAAAATAATATTAAACGAAGAACAAACATTGTGGAATCTGTATGAAAAACAAACATGTTGTATATCACATATGATTTTAATGATATAAAAACATAGAAAAGACCGAAAATAAGCGAGGAAGTGAGATAAGGAGATAAATTTTTGACTATATAAAGAACTTCTTTGGAACGTACTCACAATACAAAAAAAATCTTCAAACGGGAAGAAATAAAAAGGTAAAAAAGAATATTTTACTACTCCGTTAGATCTTCAAGATGTCGAACAAATTGATCATCCTGGTTCTCCTCGTTGGCATAATCTACAACGTTGCTGGTAAGCATTTTTTCTTTTCTTTTCTTTTCTTTTTTCTACTATTGGTTTAATCAGTGTTTTAAGAGAGAGAGAAAAAATAATCCAATGGAAAATCTACACGACAAATCTTGTCGATCGTGTCCTACACGTTCGATGTATTTGTGTGTGTGTGTGTTTATATATATTTTAACTAAAGGACTCGCGAAACAACCTGTCACTTCTGTTGTTTTGTTTAGCTATCATACCCGCATGCGGTCCTAACCAACAATATAACAGCTGCGGAACGGCATGTCCTAAAACCTGCAGAAATCCTTCTCCAGAAATATGCACTTTGGTGAGTGTTGTTATCTCGTTCTCGTTCATTTCAAACACTTTGTTTAAATAACGAGATATACACACATACGAGAGAAGAAATATAAATTATTTCGTTTTAAATTATTTTCTTTTTCTTTATTCTGCAGCAATGCGTTTCTGAATGCCAATGTGTAGATGGATATTATAGAAACGATAACAATGATTGCGTTTTGCTTCGAGATTGCTAAAAATGGATAAAATATTATACGATATGCTCTTAATGATTTAAATAAGGAATTTCTTGAATTGCATTATCAATAGTATCCGTTAAATAAAAATTATATAAATTTGTTATTGTATTTAACGTCTCAATAGACGTAATAAAAATATATACTTCAAAATAATGTTGAATAAATAAAATAAACATAATATATTTTCAATATGAAATATAATCTATTTTATTCTAGATATTAAAACATATGTTTGATTCACGTTTATGAATCATGCAATTGAAATAATTTTCTTATTCTATACATAGAACGTGAATCGTTTCGTTATCTAAAAACGTGTCACGTATTTTTACGAGCACGGCAAGACATATATATAGATATTTATCATAGTAATATATTTTACCTTTGGTTTTCCTAATTTAAATTTAACGATCTTATGTTAGAAGATTAAGTAACGGATTTACGGTAATAACAACGAAGCAAACAGATGATGCAGCGAATCTTGCAGATTCTGCCAGGCTTTACCTTCATTATTCTTGTTTGTAGAAGAACATTTAGATCTAAAGATTTTATGAGATCTACTGGAGAGTAACGTTTACTTACTTGCTGGTTGTTTACATTGCTTGGAAAAAACGTTTATATAATTTTTTTTTTTCTTTTTAATTATACTTAATCAGATATTTAAAATTTGCTAAAGTGGGAAAAATATATATAAATTTTGTAACGTTTAATATTTTTTATTCCAAAGTATATCTAAATATTTACGAAATACATTTTTGTATTATATGAAAATATTTTTAATTTACCTTATTTTTATTTATTTAATAATTATATAATAAATATTTTATCTTTGCCTATAATGTGAAGTAAAAGAAAAATATTGAAAGAAAACTAAAGAATCGATTAATAGATTACCGATCAATAATAGATATAGTGTTAATATCTTGATAAGAAAATAAATAAAAGAAGAAAATATTTGATTATAAATCAAACGATTGTTTGACATTATGGAAGATAAATCAAGTATTATCTGTCGAGTTTATCATTCTCATCTGCTTATATTTTTTTCTTATTGACAAAGTTCCTCAAAGTCACAGCTTGCGTTCAGATAATTTTATTATCTCTTGACGTTACGTTCTACTTTAAAACGGTGGGATTCGTCAGTTATCTATAGGATGTTTAGGCCATGCACTTTAACATTTCATTGTGATTAGCATCCGTTAAAAACGAACGAGTTTCCTACATTTCAATAAAATCTTCATATGCTCACATATGATAAATATTATAATCGTTCAGAGATAAAACTTTTTATATCTCTTTATAAATAAATGACGATGATGATTATTATTATTATAATTATTATTCGTCGATATATCTTTCAAAATCAATTGGATTCAACTAATCTTTCGTTTCTGTATTTTTTCTTTTTCTTCAAATTGTCTGCATTATGTGTGTGTGTGTGTTTATAATATATATTAAACAATAAGAATTAGAAATAATAATGGAAAGTTTTAAATAATAGAGCAATGACGTAATAAAACAATATATATTTTATTTATACTAATACAATAGTCATATAAAATCGAAAAAATGAAAAATATTTGAATATAAAATGCAGTATAAACTTCAAAGGTTTAAGCGTAATATTTTGATTCATTTTAATAGTTAACGTATCGTATAAAATAGTACTTCTTCTACACTAAAATAGAATCATCTTTTTTTATATTTAACAGCTTAGAGTATTAACGCATGGACCATTTTGAGATTGTCTAATGAATCCTTCTTTACATTGACAGCCGATTACGCACTCCTGAAATTGAACAAATTGTAAGATTAAAAAAATTGTTGATATCACTTTCTAAATGCATCAAACTTTTTATTTTTTATATTTCATATATCGATAAATGTATAGTTGAGTTTTTTTTTAAAGATTGACCGTATACTTTTTAATCGATAAAACCTTTTATTTCTCTTTATAAATAAATGACGATTAAGATAATGATGATAATGATGATTATTATTATTATTCGTCGATATATCTTTCATGTCAATTCAAATGATCTTTCGTTTCTACATTTTTTTCTTTTTTTTTTTCAAATTGCCTGCATTATGTGTACGTGTATAATATTTATTTAACAATAAAAATTAGAAATAATAATGAATAGAATGGTTTAAAAATTAGAGCAATGACGTAACAAAACAATATATGTTTTATTTATATTAATACAATAGTCATATAAGATCGAAAATATGAAAAATATTCGATCATAAAATACTGTAAAAACGGCAAGGATTTAAGCATAATATTTTGAATCATTTTTTAATAGTTAACGTGCCATATAACATAATACTTCTTCTACACTAAAATAGAATCATCTTTTAATTTATTTAACAGTTATTAACGCATGGACCGTTTGTAGATTGTCTAATGAATCCTCTTTTACATTGACAGCCGATTATGCATTGCTGAAATCGGACAAATTCTACGATTAAAAAAATTCTTTTCAAATGATCAGAATCATTGTTTGAATAAATTTCATGACATAACAAGATGCATTGTTTTTAATTATTTAAAAAAAAATAAATAAATAAACGTTCTAACTAAGGATTTTATTTTCAATGATGAGCTAAGCACAGATAGGAAACGTGCGATTAGATTGTATCGTAAACGTAGTTGAGTTAATAAGATTTTAACATCCGTGAATATTACTCGTTGAAACTAACTAATACTATATACTAAAAATAATATAATAAAAATATTTCAATATATATTTACCAAAGTGCAAGCTTTAAGTTCTGTATTATCACAAGTAGGCTCGCAAGCTGAACCACATGAGGCAAATTCTTCGTTTTCTGGACATTGTTTAGATGGTGGAACTATGAAAAACAAAAAACAACATTTTTACTTATAATTAAATAAATGAAATTCTCATTTTTAATATATTGTCATTATCTTATTGATTTTTCAATTGAATTACAAATAATATTTATAACATTTCAAATCTATTCACGTTATTGTTCGAGATTATAAATTATTATATCGTTGCACGAATCTTTATCAAATACAATTAAAACAATCCAAAAATTACTTTACAAAGAACATCTAATTAATTAATCATTTTTTGACCACTATATTGTCAGCAGTAGATAGTCTGTCAAAAAAAAAATCTTTCTTTTCACTATTACAAAAATTGCACAACGTTTCGATTATCCAAAGATATAAACGATGGAAGGTTTTAGGATGAGAAAATTAATGAGAAAATTTAATTTAATTAATAGAATAAAACAAAAAATGAATGTAGATTTTTTTAAGGAATAACTCACAAGCAGATGCGACCGCCACGAGGACAAGAAGAGCGAAAATGACGCGAGACATGGTTGGTATCCTTTTGGTCTATCAAAACAAGACTGATATGCAGTATTCGAGCTCAGTCAGCTTATATACTCTTGACATCGTTCATTTTTCGTAGATATTTCTCTCCACATTTCGTTGACTCGACTTTTTAAAGTTTGTTTTTCTTATTTAATTTTATTCTCTCTTCCTCTCTTTTTCTCTTTTTTTTCTTTCCCCCATTCGTTCTTTCTCTATCTTCCTCTCAAACATACACGCATATCTACGCATTCAGAGAAATTTACGTTTGTATTCACATATATTTTTCAATACTTTGTACAATGACTAAAAGCATACACACACACACACATACACACACACGTATTACATACTCATATTATAAGAAGTCCTTGTACCTAATAGATCGCATTGAAATATACGTTTACCTGTCAGTATCGTTTGTGAAATAAATCATTTAGTACTTTTTTTTTTTGTTTTATAATAGGTTAACAACCGCGAAGAGATTTTGGATTCTTTTTTATTTCTTTTATGAATTACAATTTATTCAAAATAACATTTTACAAATTATTATATATAATAGTTTTTTTTATTCTTTACAGTAGAGTAACATCGTTTAATATTATACACGATTTTTAATAGTTTTATTTAAACGTTTATTTTATATGTACAAAGGTTATTACTGATATGCAGACACACATAAATTCAATTTATTAAAAATGTTTTTTTTATATTTGATAGATAATTATTGAATTAAAACATTTTCATTTCATTTAAATAATAAACTGATTATTTTCTAAATACTTGGAATAATGTGAAAGATTTTCAAAACTAAATAATATTTCAACAAGATATTCTCGCGAGACGATAAACGATAACGTTGCTAGTAAATTGTATATGTCGGATAAGATAAATAGTGTCGTTGAATTTTGAAGCGTTTGGGTCCATCGCTTGTGTTAAGTTCAAACGAGAAAAAAAAAATATGATAAGTGTAATAATAAAATGATATAATATATAAGAAAGAGGGAGAGAGAGAGACACAGGAAAAAAAAATAGTAGAGACAGATAATAATTATAATATTAATCTGAATTTGTTTTAACGTAAATTCTTTTGAAAAAAAAAAAAAGAAAAGTAAAATTATATTTGTATTTTTCTCTGACGAGGAAATAAATTCTTGGAACAACGATGCATCAATTAAATAGCATTACCATCAACATTTATACAATTCGAAAAATAAAGAACATTTTATTGATCAAGAATAAAAATAAAAATAAAAAGAATCAGGTAAAAGCAGTCACGATATTTTTTTTTTTATTGTTCGTGTTTTTTATTCGTTAGAAAAATTTTAACGTAAAAAATTTGAAATTCTTTCTCGATGTTTACAGTTTACTTTTACGCATACATCTCCTATTTCATCTCTGTAGAATGAATTATTTTTAAATAAACAATTTTCAATTTATTAATCCACGTTTATTTGCATCTGATGCATCGCGAGGATTATATTTATTTTTACCGTACCCATTGCATTCGATTATTTGCATTTCCAAATTGTCGATGTCACCGAAAAAATGTTGGTTTTGAGTAAAAAGAAAAAAGAAAAGAAATGTTTTTTCTCTTGCTACAATAAAAAATTAAGTTATGAACGAAAATTCTGAACGTAAATAGAACGAGGTGTATGTGTTTAATACGGAGGGAAACTCCAAGTGAAGTTTAATTAATAAACGTCATTCTGTGAATGACAATTTTTGTTTTTCGTTAAATCCTTATCAGCATTGTCAATATTCTGATTAATGAATATCGTAGTATTATAAAAAGTAATATGAAGTATACTATAATCATGATTATTCCCCTGATGACTCAAAGTTTCGTCTGATATCGAATATTATACCTAATTGATTGAAGCATTTTCAGATCAAATATATTTTATATTACATATTAGAGATTACGTTTGACAATATAATTATATATAAATATTATTATTTTATATAAATAATAGAAATTTTAAAGAAAACAAAAGAAATTACTACGCTTAATTGATTCAGCAAACACATCCAAATCACACTCAAAATTATATTCATGACACGATTATCTAACAATTCACATTTCTACGTGAATTAATAATTGACGTGTTTGTACGTCATCGTATTACGTGTGGTTAAACAATTGTACAAATAATACCTATTCACGTTTTACTCATTTTACTTATATGCATTTGAAACGACCATTACATTTTATGTTATCTTCTAAAATATTTTTAAAATGCACAAAATTAAATTTCATTTTTTTACTAATTCATTAATTAAATTATTTAATAGTTTTTATATTAGATGTCACATTTATATTTAAAGAAAATAAATAAATGCAGTAAGAATTAGGCGACCGATAAATATTTACCAGTCAAAACGATAACATTAATTGCGAAATTAATGTGAATAATATATCTTGTCTTTTTAACTAGAATTAACGAAATTTCTCAAATTAGTTATCAATCTACTCGGAATGTTTTATTCTCGTGTGTGTAAACACATTGCTCAAATTTCCCACTTTAGCATATACATTATAAGTTACTTTATCAACGTGTTTCTTCGAAATAATACGCAAAAACAAAATTTTTGTCAGAATGAAATATTCCCGATTCGTTTGTTTGTCATTGGTTAATAATTCTATTATTTTCTTTTCCATGAAATCAAAAACTTTCTGAGTATACTTTTATTTAAAAAATAACATAGAGTAAATATATAATACAGCGAATAATAACACATAAATAATTTGTACTTTTAATTATTTTTGATTAAAGAAGAGTCGAAAAATAATGAGGAAATTATCGAATGTTAAAGAAAATATACGAATGCACATGTGGATATATTTTCTTAAATATTAAAATCATTCTATTTTTGAATGAAATGATATCAAAATCATCTTTAAGAAATGAATTGCAACAAAATTGCATTTTTGTCGGATCTGTTATTCATGTAACGAATGATTCTGCTAAGAATATTTTTTCTACAACATAGACAGTGTCTATAAATAATACAAAATTACTCTACGAAACATACATGTTGCATATAATTTTATTTACTTTATTTTTTTTTTTGACAATTCTCATTCAGCGATTCTAATCATCGTTGGAATTATTGTTTTTTACCAATCTGATTACATAGGTTCGATCCTAATATCCCTTTTTTTCATTCCAATAAAGTAATAATACAGGAAATGAACGAAGATCGGTGTTACGTGAGAGCATTTATGTTTTGATTGACTCATTCCTTTGACGTCACCCTCGCGTCTTGTATATGATTAACGATAAGTTAACAAAACGAGCAAAGAAAAAGAGAGAGAAAGAAAGAGAGGGAGAAGTTAGTTGGTAAGTATGAATAGAAATTCGAAGAAGGTCGAACGAAAAATATTATTGGGAAATCCCGTATTGGATTACACATACACGAACAGATGCTAACCAGGAAAAAGATGTCCTTCGGTATTTCATATTAATTAATGTGTATTTTATAATAATAATTATTCTTAATAATAATTGATAATAATTATTTATTATAATATATAGAAATAAAAATAAAAGAAACAAACAAACATATTAATTCAAGGGAAAACGTCTAACGTGTCTCGCAATAATGAACGAGTGTATTTAAAATAATAATAATAATAATAATAATAATTATTATTATTATTTATAAGTATTAATTATCGTTGTTTTTTTTTGTATGCATTTACACGGAAGAGATAAGAAAAAAAAAGTGTAAACAATTAAGAGCGTATTATTTTTAGAATAATGAAAATATTTTATTCTCTCTTTTGTTTAAACTCTGAACTTGTCAACCCGACCATGCGTATTTTCAATTCATTTTTAAACATTGCTTAAAAAGAGTTATTACTAATATATTAATTATGATAATTTCTTATCGACACTTTATTATGAAGATTAATAGGCTTTCATCCCAAGCAATATTCTTTATGATCGCAATACTATATATATATATGATAAGTAAACGAAATGTTAGTCACGTTATACTATAAAAGTAGATCGCATATTCGGATCGTAATTAAACGATAATTAAACGGAAGGAAACAATTAGTTCACGGAACATGTCACGTTACTTTACCATTTTATTCGTCGTTACGACAATTACCCTGTTTGGTAAGTAAATTCTAATAATATTCTTACATTTTAACATATAATTGAGTATTTATTTTTAAAAATACCAGCACATACGTTTTACTAATATTTTTGATATAATCTTTCGTTTCCATAAAGAATTAAAAATTATAAAAAATAGAATAAAAAGAAGCAGTGTCGATGAATGAATAACATGAATACTGTTCGATCATTATAGAATACATTCATTACTTGATCATACGTTCCATAAACACGAACACTGCTCGATTATTATAAGAGACATTCATTTATGTGTTACAGTTTTATATATAATTATGTGTATACTTAAATATTAAATTTGAATATTGTAGCTACAGTGAATTCAGTAAGAATTCCACCACCTATTATCTGTGATCGACCAAACGAACATTATGAATGCGGATCAGCTTGTCAAACAGAGTGCAGAACTCTCGGACAAATATGCCCTATCGTGAATATCGTAAGTATCTTTATTCGGTTCACACTTACGATATTTTGCATCATAGTAAATGTCTCTTTTTTTTCTTTTAGAGATGCAATGATGACTGTTACTGTAATAACGGCTACGCTAGAAACGATGATGGTGTCTGTATACCAATTTCCGAATGTCCTGAATAATAAAAAGTATTCCTACACCGTGTGATGCACAACAGTGAAAAGTAAATCTAATATATAACAAATAATTAAATAATAAAATATAATATAAAATAGGATTATAAAACGTAAATTAAATAAAATTTATCTGCTTATGTCAAAGATTTGTTTTAGAAGGAAATAAAAATCATGGAATAAAAGTATACGTAGAAAAATTGAGATTAGGTTAATTTAAAATATAGTTAAAGGAAGAATATTGAAACAGATGATTTAATAAATGTCTATTTAAATAAAAAATCTAAAATAAAAAAGAAAATTAAATGTATTTAAATGAAATAAAAATTATCGATGGGTCTTGGATTTATCTTCGAAGGAAATAAAAATCATGGAGTACGTAAGTAGACGTTGGATGATCAAGAAGATTTTAAAATATACTTAAAGGAGAAAAGTTTAGGAAAAAATTATGCGTCAGTAGCTAACGCTCAGAGCTATTTTGAAGGATTAACAAGAACTTTCACCGACTAGCCAGCCGACTGCTGACGAAGTCGTCTGCCGGCGGAAAGTCAAAGAGGCTTGACCACAGCCTTCAAGGGATGTTTCAATATTTGGCTCCGTAATGTAATCCGGCAAGAAGTCGAAAGTGCTTCGTGGAACATCCTCCAACTTGCCGACCGTTTCCTTTCTCCACCTCTCTTCGTTTTCGATTCTCTCAAACGTAATTCGTAGGAGTTTCAAGCATACGAATGCAAAAACCGTAAAGATCTTAACGCTCCGATGGTCTTTTCATCAAAATATATTGCGTGTCGATAATTATGACCGTTGATTAAATAAAGCCACGAAAAAAAATAATTTATATATATATATATATATCTTATGATTCATTTTATAATTTAAATAAAAAATTGTCAAATAACAAAAAACATGAGAGATAGCTGTAAAGTGGAATATGTCAAATTTAACGATCATTTTAAAAGATCTTGAAATTTAAATATAAAATAATAAAACCAAATAATTTTTGCGAACGATATATATATGTGTGTGTGTCTGTCAGCTTTTACTTACACCAAATGAGTTCCCGTGTGTTGAATAGTTCTTATAAGAAATAAAAGTTAATTGATATTAGGTTTGTCAAGTATGAAATGGAGAAAAAAGAAGACATAATTGAATTGAAATTTGTTCCATTTCATACTTGATGAACCTAATACTACTTGCCTGGTCATACCCTGATTTAATACTACTTGTCTGACCATATATGGACCGTTTACTTATACAACTTGTTTGACCATATATGGACCGTTTACTTATACTACTTGTCTAACCATATATGGGTCGCATACTTGTACTACAAGAAGTATCTTGACGCAACCCATACCTAACCTTGACTTAACCATGACTAAGTTATATCGAAATTTTCTCTGAACCTTGGGCTATCTGCCCATACATTTGTTATTAATCTAGCTCAAGTTTTCGCTGAGAAAACGCTGACGCCACCTTTCGAAATTTTTCGCTCAAAAGAACTTTAACTATTTTTTACTTTACCTTGACGCAACCCAACTAAACCTTGACTTAACCACGACTAAGTTATATCAAAATTTTCTCTGAACCTTGGGCTATCTGCCCATACATTTGTTATTAATCTAGCTCAAGTTT
>JACGTP010000055.1:45625-253577 GCA_023678845.1 Mischocyttarus mexicanus | reverse complement strand
ATATAACAAATAAGTAATAATTATAAATACAAAACATAACGAATAATAAATAAATAATATTTACATTATAAATAATACATAATAAGTACCACGTATATATAAGAACATTTACAACAATTAATAATTTTTTAGATGTTAGCCCGATACATGTTTTCGGATGGTACCTTTATTTTAAATGCTTGTAAAGTTTGTCTTTCGCATTATTTATGGGTTCCTTCTGGATTTTCTTTATTGTTAGTTTCTGTGGATACTTTTCAATAAAAGATATCTTCGCTCACACTTCCCCTAGTCTGCATTCGTTTGTTTAGTACAGTCCTAGGCAAAAGGAAACTCGACTGATCGGAAATAAAAAAAAATACAACATATTTTACATTTTAATTTTCATAAAAGTAATAAAACATACTGTCAAAAAAAAAACAAAAATGTTTATATATAAGACATTATTATAAAAAAATATAAACATGAAAAATTGAAAAAAAAACATGAAAAAAAAAAAACACCCAAAAAGACTCCAACACGGACATCAGGATTACAAACCTGAGCCCTTAGCCACTCGGCTATCGGCGGCTTATGGTTATAGTAGCAACACAAAGGTAGATATGTATATTCAGCTTTTTTTGCAATTTTTATCGGTCAATATCTCGAAAAGGGTTGATTATTCATATATATTGATTAGCAGTACGTGATAGTACTAATCAACATCTACAAGTGTGCAAAGTTTCAAAAAAATCTGGGGGTACACTACTTGGTGGAGCCCTTGTAAGTTATATCGAAATTTTCTCTGAACCTTGGGCTATCTGCCCATACATTTGTTATTAATCTAGCTCAAGTTTTCGCTGAGAAAACGCTGACGCCACCTTTCGAAATTTTTCGCTCAAAAGAACTTTAACTATTTTTTACTTTACCTTGACGCAACCCAACTAAACCTTGACTAAACCACGACTAAGTTATATCGAAATTTTCTCCGAACCTTGGGCTATCTGCCCATACATTTGTTATTAATCTAGCTCAAGTTTTCGCTGAGAAAACGCTGACGCCACCTTTCGAAATTTTTCGTTTAAAAGAACTTTAACTATTTTTTACTTTACCTTGACGCAACCCAAACTAAACCTTGACTTAACCACGACTAAGTTATATCGAAATTTTCTCTGAACCTTGGGCTATCTGCCCATACATTTGTTATTAATCTAGCTCAAGTTTTTGCTGAGAAAATGCTGACGCCACCTTTCGAAATTTTTCGCTCAAAAGAACTTTAACTATTTTTTACTTTACCTTGACGCAACCCAACTAAACCTTGACTTAACCACGACTAAGTTATATCGAAATTCTCTCTGAACCTTGGGCTATCTGCCCATAACATTGGTTCTAATCTAGCTTAATTTTTCGCTGAGAAAACGCTGACGCAACGTTTTGGAATTTTTTACTGAAAAGAACTTTAACTATTCTTTACTTTATCTTAAACGGCCCATATATGGTCAGACAAGGAGTATAAGTAAACGCCCTATATATGGTTAGACAAGTAAATAATAAATTGAAATCCTTGTAAACAAAAGAAGATAAGAATCTTTTCGCTCTTTTCTGTCGCGCTTAATGGAGTACAGTCTGTGATAAAAACATATTCGAGTGATCAAAAGTAAAAGAAATGAACAAGTAATACATTTTTTATTTTTTATTTATTTTTAATTATTTATTATATTACGAAACTGGTTGAGTATTGGAAGGTAGTTGTAATGACGAAATTGTAGTACTAATCAACATTTACAAGTGTGCAAAGTTTCAAAGAAAAACAAGGGGGGCTGACCTAACGGTCTCCTTGTTAGAGGAGACAAAAAAGGGTCAATATTAATAATTATAATAAAGAATTATAAAATAATGTCAAGATGACAAGGTTAAAAGGATTTCGAAGGTTGTCATCGGGATCGTTCGTTCGATTGGAGAAAGTTGGACGAATTAATTATATATATTTCGTGCATGCATGCGTGCGTGCGTGCATGCGTGCGTGAGTTCAGAGGCACATGCGTGACTTCTCGTTGGTAGATGCATACATAATTTGGTTTAAGTTTACGAATACGAGCGCATGATGTTACTGTTAGAATAGTCTTAAAAGCGCCGTAGGTGAAACGAGCTGCGTACACATGCGCAAATACACCCAGAAACTCTACGATGCGTTTAGCTCGGCTTTCGCATGTTCTCCTCGACACGTGCGATTTTCCCCCCGTTTCCTGAGGGCTAAAAAGAGATGAAACTATCTAAGGTCTAAGAGAGATAGAAAGAGAAAGAGGGTAGAAAGCAACCCTGCTGGAGGGTTGCCTTGCGCATAGCAGGCATTTGTTTAATTGGGAACCGACATATCCAACGAAACACCCTTGTCGAGATCAGCTCTTCCATCTCCATGATGATCATCACCGACAACGTTTCACTAAACTTTCTATTGCATTTTATTCCTTTATTAATCATTTGTATATTTATTACTTTATTATTTTATATCTGTGTTTCATCTGAAAAGCTTTCTTTTCTCAATGTTATACACGCTTAATATTATTTATTTTATTTTTATTATTTCAAGGTAGAAAATAACTATACATTTTACTATTTTACATTTTTTTTATATCGTGTAATACTCACAGTATAAAATAACATATAATATGTAAAATATTTCATTTAAGTTAAATAGGGAATCAAAACTTTTCAATCCTCCTTGCGGTTTATTCAAAAACTTTTCAACCCAGCAATGTATACTTTCTAATTCGACTGTTAAAATAAATTAGCAATATAAAATGAATTGAAATATGAGTGCACGTGAAACTGCTTTCTTCCTTATTTCTTTTTTTTTTTTAGTAACTATTGATAATTAAATTTTACTGTTAGTACAGTGTATGATACCGATGGATTCCTTTTTACAACTGTGCAAAATTTAAGAAAAATCTATGTCCCGTCAATCTTGGTTCTACTCTTCTAAAATAAAGAAAAGAATCTTTTGGGATGAACTAATATTGTATAAAAGTATTTACATATGTAACGGGAGAAGACATAGGTAAATCTAAAAAAAAGAGCTCCCCGAAAAGATAGCACCTTCTTTGAAAAAAATATTTCGAGTCACGAAGAACTTATAATAATTCTTTAAAATGTTAATTAGCATTGTGGACGTTACGAAAATTGAATATTAAATCTTACAACATTCATCTTAAGCGTTAGGGAGTCACATATACTCGAACGATAATTTATGCGTTTACGTAATGCATAATTATTGAACCGTCTTTCATCTTGTCGTCATGCTCCGTTCTTATCCTCGATAATAATTCGCTTCTTTGATTTTTATATTTTTCATATTCTTTCATCTTCTTTCTGTCTATCGTCTTCCTGCAAATAACAAATACAGATTACACGCAAAGCCATTTACACGCCAGAGAAAAGATTAATCTCTTGTATAAAAAAAAAAATAAACTAAACTCTCGTATGCACTAAAAATAATAATAAAAAGAAAAAACCCAATTGTAATTCGTAGTTCGTCGAATTGTCTTAACATTTTTATCTTATTTGCTCGACTCTTTTGTAGATACTTCGTCATATTTGTAAAATAACAAACGGGAAAAAAGAATGATCTAAAATAAACAAGACTTATTACTCATACTCATTCTTTCAGATAAAAATAAAGAATAACCGATTATTTTATCGAGTACCTTTCTTGTATTCTCGTTATTTCACCTGCTACGTACGTACTTACATACGTACATTGAGTAATTGCCAAGGACAAATTGGTAGTGTTTTCCTTGCTGATCGATAAAATGTCTCAAAAAGAGAGAAAGAGAGAGAGATACGAGCATTGAACGTACAAACTGGAGTCGAGAAGAAGAAAAGAATTTTCTTCTCGTCCCACAAGTGGCTCGTTATCGACCAACCACCCTTGAGACGAGAAAGAGAAAGGAAAGAAAGAAAAAGAAAGAAAATCTCCTTTCGACAAATCGATCGGGGAAAAACTGACTGAACCGAGTACTCGTGTGTTCTCTGTTGGGAAAACATAAAGCTTGATCGTTCCAGTATCTCTTAGAAATAAAATACGAGATTAATAGATCTGTTATATATATATATATAGTGGATGTTATTATCCTATCGTACAATTTACCATCAAAGTGATCGTTAAAATTGTACCATCGGTTTTGTTTAGTGTCTCTATGATTCCAGCTGGTTGGTTTATCTGACATCAAAAAATTAAACGGAATTTCAATTTGTAAACCTGTGCCGATAGAATAGAATCTAAGATTATTATTCAATTTTAAAAATTGAATAATTGCCAAGCTATTGAAAATTAATGAACAAATTTCATCATTTTTTTTAAACCACGATATACACCTGCTCTTCTAATAGTTGTAACTTTTTACCAACTTCGAATATTGGTTAATGATATTACCAGGATATTCTAAACATGTTTAAGAATCAATTTATGCAAAAACAAAAAAAATTCGATTTTTGTAACCCATCGCCGGGGTGACCCTTTAATAATATTAGTACGTGAACAAGTATGCACTTTGGATAAGGCGTTTTACAATACCTGATCGCGTACCTGTTACCATAGAATCAGCAGGATATAACGGTTAGTTCGTATCTTCACGTGATCGTACAATGTAGCCTCTAATGACTCAGCCGGGCCAGTAGTCAGTCAGCTGGCAATTGCAGGGCGGCACACGTTTGTACGTCCGTTTGACATAAATACATCGGAGACCTGCAGGTAGGATACATGGGCATAGGGAGTACGTATACATTGTTGGATAGGTATACAAGGGGAGAACAACGACAGACCTGCGATTTCATGCAAATGATGTTAACAACCCCCACTCGCCCTTCCACCCTTCTCTCCCTCTCTCTCTCTCTCACTTTCTCTCTGTCTTTCTCTACCACCTCCCTTTCTTGGTGTTTGATGCATCATTTAAATCGCGTTTCTCGTCGTACGATCGCGATACAGAAACGTTAGTCGTTTACATTGCACTCTATTATCGTCATTAATCACGCAAGGTTAACGCGAACTTGATTCTTCGTCAATTCTTCCTTTTCTTTTTTTTTTTTATTAGCCGTTTATAATACGATCTGAATTTGAGATTTTAATAAATGAAAATTATTAAAAATAATATTTTTTAACACACACACACTTACACATATGTACAGGATAATTTGTTCAAGTTAAATCTTTCTTTTTCTCTCTCTCTCTGATTAATACGTTAAAGTCGTTTTTAGTTTCTGTTTTTTTGTTCTTTTCGGTTAGGTAACGAATTAATTGTAAGACAAATAGATTTTTATTGTAAAAAAATTTCCTACGTGTACCTACCAAGCGATGACTTATCTCTCTCTCTCTCTTTTTTTTTTTCTTAGAGATTACGAATAAAAAAAGTAATGTACACGGTTTTACATGTGCACATCGTTTAGCGCACGTTTCTAAGAAAAGCCGATTGACAACTAATCTCTTCTGTCGAGAAAGATTTTATTTTCTTTTTTCCTTCTAACATCTGCATCTGTTCATTATCATAATTGATATGTTCCGTTTGCTCGAACAAAATAATTTATAATACATGTGTATATTTAACAATGTGCAAATGTTTCTCGATAGAATCGATATCTTTCAGATAAGAATCATTTGCAAAAATTAATATGTTCATTTATAGTCCAGTCGAATTAGCATTTTGACAGGAGGTTGTTTCGAACTTCTTGAAAAAAATTTGAAAGCTCGAGAATAATGTGGTCTGCATTAAGAGGTGCATTATGCAGTTGCTGAAAATTGTTTGCTTTTTGATCGTAAAATTAAAATGTGAAAAAAATCTTGGCTTATATCTCAGAAACTAATAGTTTTGGGTAAAACATTTTCTGAAAATAATTTGTTCCTCATTTCTTTACTTGTATTACTGCAAGTAGTATAAGTCAAGGGTCCATATATGGTCAGACAAGTACTATAGGTCAGATACTATCTCTTATCCTTCATTTATTTCCTCTTATTTTCTGTTTAGCTTTTGTTTTTCTCGATTGTTTAGTATTTACGATAAAAGAAAATGGAAAATCGAGGGAAAGATCAACAAAAGAGTCAAAAAGGAGGAAGAGAAAAGACGTTTTCGTATATTGTTGTTTGTTTCGTAAAGGTGGATGAAGAAAAAGAGGAATAGAAGGAGAAAAATAAAAACGAAAAGAAGAAAACAAAAATTAGAGATGGACAAGATCGAAAAGGGAGATAGAGATTACGAGAGGGTTAAGGGAGGATGAGTGGGGTAAGGGGGTAGGGGTTGAAAACGTAGAAAAATTGAGGCACATCGTGCCTACAGTAATCCGCGCATTGTTTCGTTTTCGAACTCGTCGACGGGAACGAAAATACAGCCGTTGGCTGAGAACGTATATAATCCATGGGACTCCATGATGGTGACGGTTTCTCTGTCAGGAACGCGATAACGCTCTCATAGTAGGAAGGGTTGTTGCCGATCGGGGATGCTTTTCAATGGACCATCGGTGAAATTTTTAATCGGAGTCAGGCTTCGTCTCGACGTCTCCGATAAAGCCATGCTATTTCAAGCGTGTAAGCTCCCAAACATCGAAGATCAAAAAGTATGCGAGAGGGAGGGAAAGAAAAAAAAAAAAGAATAACATTGTGTGTATAGTCCTAAAAAAAGAATAAAAGAAACAAAGTAAACATTACGGGATTGAAGCATGTTCGAAAAAACAATATATATATACATTATAAATATGTTTTGTTTATTGTTTGCATATAAATAACAATTATAATAAAAATATTATACTATTCGTAGAGTATGATCTAACACTGAAACAAATAATGTCAGATTTTTATCCACAATTCTATAGGAAACATCTGACATTATTTTTTCCACCAACCCAATATACATCTACTGCTTTACTATATTAATCAATGAAGATTGAATAACTAATGCGTGATGATATAAAAAATGTAGATGAAAAGAACATTTTAAAATTGTTCAAAAGTCATAAGCAAAGCTAGAACGATTATTTTCCAATTATCGTTGACTCGCTAATGGGTGTAAATGGCGAGTGTAACCCTTACGAGTTCAAAGTAACGCTTCGAAATAATGTAAAAAAAAACGTTCCAAGAATTTCGAGATACTCGGGTATCGAAAAGCATCGTTTTGTTCAGCGACCATTCAGTTCGCGCAAATTGAATGCAATCGTTGTCCTAAAAAAAAAAAAAAAATAAACGAGTGTCTATTTTAATTATACTCATGCTCGAATAAATCCTCCCGATTAATTCTACGAATTTCTACGCGGTCGTTCAATCGAAGGCAAAACAATTTTAATCAAAAATTTGTTAACTCGAGCAAATAAATAATTTTTCTTTTTTTTTTATAACTTCGAACGTAAAGCAACAAATAGTTTTCATTTTATTCTTTCCTGTTTTGTAATAAAATAAATTATTATTATAATATAAAAAAGAAAATTAATTAATTATGTTTTGAAAACGGGGAATAGATAAAATTAAACGTTATCGCAATATTTTCTTAAATTTTCTTCGTTCGAATCACGTATCAATTTAATCGCATTACCGGGGAACTTGGAGGCATCAAAAGCTGCTGGAGTGAATAATAGAGAGAGAAAGAGTGAGAGAGAGAATGAGAAGGAAATACTAGAACAAATATTATCTTACAATATTTTCTCTCTAAACGTTTCAACCGTACTGAATACCCTCTCTCTCTCTCTCTCTCTCATGAAAAAAAAATTCTCAAGTTAAACCTCGAATGAGAAAGAAGAAGTGTTGATAAGAAGAACCTCCGATAGACCATCTGTTAAGACGATAAACACGCTCGAGACTTTGGCAAAATAAATTTCTCTTTGATCAAACGTCTGTTTTTTCTATCTTTTTCTTTTTTATTATAGATCTTTCAAATCCGTTTACACGCCATTGAAAAATATTAAATACTGTATTAATTCGAATTTAATTCGATATAAATTACGTTGATAATATAATCACTTTAAAATTTATTATTATTACAATTGATTCCTACGTTTCATTATTGATACACGAAGGTATAGATTTTTTAAATAAATTAATAGAACTCATGGATATATATATTTTTTTTTATAGAATAATTGATATATATATGTACGCGTATAACAAACCAAAATTCCCAAAAAGAAGAACCATAGTAGATGGATGAAATGGACATAAACCGCAAATCCGTTTGGCAAGGTAGACGCGGAAATGTAAAATAATTAGTTGTCGACAAACACGCAAGTTATTCTCTTTATTGTTGTGACTCGACGGGTGATGGGTACACCAGCACCAGTACCAGAACCAGCACCAACAGCAGCAGCAAACGATAGCTGCGTCGAATTCATGGCATTCGGGAGGCTGATGTTCAAACAATACGCGCCGTAGAATGGAAGACGGAAAAACGTTGTCCCTCTCATCATCCATAGAAGCATGCTAATTAGGACAACAGGAGTTCGGTCGTTGATATAGTAGGTAGTACTGGCTAAATAAGAGGGACAGAGGGAGAGAACGATGAGCCTGGAGAAAGGAAACTAGAGAGAGAGAGAGAGAGAGAGAATGAGAGAGAAAGTGAGAGTGTGAGAGAGAAAGAGAGGAATACAATCGACTCTGAGCACTGTTTGGCGAAGTTCGAGCCTATCGAATATCTCTTCTCTGTCGTATCCCGCGAGAATACTCGCCGAGGGAGTAGGATATCTGGTGTCGACTCACGTACACCGTGTGTTCAGGCAGATGCCTCCTTGTCTTTTCCCAACTTTTTCTTGCATTTTCCCAAACGAATGGTTCTACAATGGTTCTTCTACTGAATAAACCTCTCCCCCCCCCTCTTAACCCCTCTTATACTTCCTTCAAACTATAGGACCATTTTCACCCTACTACTACCTACTATCTTCCTTTATCTTCTTTATACAGGCCGTGCTATTCTTTTGTTAGATATTGATCGATAAAGATTAAATACTGCGTATAGGGATAGGGAAAGAGGTAGGGTGTTTTTAAATATACGATTAAACGAATCATACCTTTTTATTATTTTTTTTCTACTGTATTCTCTTTCTCTAACGTTACAGTTAATATAAATACTTTGTTTCGTAAAATTCGTCCTACTCGTGGTGTTACAAATTAAAATGTCGTTTAATTTTTTGATGTCAGATAAGCCAATCAATCAGTCGGAATCATGGAGACACATTCAGCAACCTTTTTTTCAAGATGAGTGTTCTTACGAAGATTTATGTCTACAAATTTTTTTAGACAATACTGAAATGTTAATGAATATATCATAAAAAGTTCAAAAGAGTTCTATCTTTTTATTGATCGTCAAAGAAAAATTCCTAAAAAATGCTTAAAAAACCGTCCGTCGCACGGGGTGTGACCCCCTTAAAAAAACTACCAAGTCCACAGATGAGTTTAATAAAGTTGTCGAAATAAAATAGTCGTAGGAAAAGTCCTGAATATCATAAATCGTCGAAAATTATCTGTCGTTCGGTTTAACGATAGTTCGAATCCCCATCGGCTATGGAGAGATGGAGATGGAAGAGGTGGAGGAGAAAGAGGATGAGAAAGAGGTGGAGGTAGAGACGTTTAGAAGAATCGTTGGAAGTTTTTTGCGTCGAAGCAAAGTGCTGCGTAGGCTGTCAAGATTTCGTCCGAACGAGAGGATAGATCCTGCAGGAGCAAGCAAAAATTTGTCGAGGTTACGTGAGTTGAATCGACAGAACGGTCCAAGTTATATCGTAATCAACTAAGCAGTTCACTCGAGCGAGATCCAGCAACATAGCAAGCACGACTTTAGTCCCACTATCGGCGAGGCGTCACTGATTGGTTTACAGACTTGCCGCTCAAAGGTCTCTCTCTCTTACAGTTTTCGAGTTACCCTATCTTTCCCATACATATATATGTATGTATGTATGTATGTATGTATGTATGTGTACTTCGTTTCCGCCCCTTTCCCTAGTATCCTTATATCTGTTTAATTAATTCTCTCAACATTTCTAGGCTTATACTTTGAAGAACCTACAGCATCCGTCGCGATTTCGAACTTCGTTACTCCGCTTCGAATATCAGAGTTCACGCTAGAATGATCATCGTGGTGACATAAACGAAAGAACTCAAATATACGAGTTGATAACATTACAGTTTCCTTTTTATTCATTTTTAATCGAAAATATTTTATTCTTATTTTAAAATTGGATATAAATGAAAATAAATCTTTGTTACTTTGATTATTCGTTAAATTTTCGAAAAGATAATATCAAATTGAGATAATGTAGAGAATAATTGTTAATACCTTTTTGCCAAGTTAATTTTATCTAACCTTCGTATAAACTATTAAAAATAAATCCATTTAGAGATTAACACCCGGCTAACCTAGTATATAAACTTACTTAAGTTGATGGTTCTCGTGGAGAAGAGGAAAGGAAGAAGATACGCGTAAGTCTTATCGTAGTGTTGGAGTTACCAAATCCACTGGCAAAGTATTTAAGGGCAACACGCGGCCGAAACTGCCTTTCTCCTGGTGTCCTTGTTCCTCCAGTTTTTCGAGGGTGGTCGAGAAGACAAAGCGACCAGAAGGTGGGGTCGAATTTGTCGGCGTGGACCGACAAAAAAGGAAGCTCGTGCTGTTGGCACAGCATTAGCCGAGAAAATTCAGAAAAGGGTAGGAGCTGGAGAATTATTGCGAGCACGTGATCCCCCTTTTTACTCGGACACGTTAGATACCTGGATAGTCTCTATTAGAATACCTCTAACCTTACATTTTATTTATCTTATAAAATTAATACAAATATTTCAATAATTTTCATCACGTTGAAATATTATTAAAGATTTTCTTTTTCGTCATGTTACATTTACACTCGAATTATTTAAAACATTTATTTATTTTAGTTCGTTAAAGACGAGACACTGATTTTATATTTTTCGTATCTTCATACGAACGTGTTAATTATAGCAATGTATTTGCTCGTTAGATCTACGCTTAGGTGACACTCCTTCGTATTTCTTTGATTTTTAAAGAAAGATAAGATAAAGAAAGAAATATAAAGAGAGAGAAAGAGAGAGAGTAAAGAGACAAAGAAAGAAGGGTCACAGTGAAAAATGTGAATTGTATGCTAAACAAATTGTGCACAGCCTTCGCACCGTTTCATTATCCCTCTGCCATCACGAGTTCTCTCTTTCTCTCTCTCTCTCACACACACACTCTCTCTTTCTCTCTTACTGACAAACAGTAGAAAATTTAATTTCTAAAGTGAGTCGTCTCGCTTGCATGCCTTACGACGAACATTAATAGGAAGGACCAGGAGGAATATGACGAAACCGCTGCCACCTGCGGTCGGTCCTTCAAAAATGATTAACCCTGACGAAACGAGCGAATTCTGCGTCAGCCGATATGGCGTTAGATGAAAAATGACCTTTTCTCAGGATCATTTTCCGCTTGGAAACAAAAGAGAACAAAGGAAACCATTAACTTATCTTCGAAGTTATTCCGCAAGGAAATACCGGAAGGGTCAGATACGGGACGGTCCTTTTAAATTTTCTCAAAGATATTAAAAATTTAGATTGATGTGCAAAGGATTGATATATTTATTATTATTTAAAAAATAAAAGGACAAAAGATATTTTATCGATAGATACTTTTAATTTTCAAATGTGAGAACGGATAAGTCATTGCAATTGAGACAAAGCAGGATTATCGGAGAAATGTCGAATAAAAATACCTCGTCGGGATAGAATATCCATGGAATCGATAACGATATATTATTTACCAGACAAATCCGTACGAATTTCCAACCAACCATTCTCCACCCACCCACCTCCATGAGGAAGAACGTATCGATCACCATGGATCGATATTATCCATTGATATTCCATTGAAGATCACGTAACAGGTTTCGAACCGAGTGACACATCGTTCTGACAAGTGATTTGTCAATGCTAACGACGTTCCTATTAAATATCCAGACGAAATTCACACAATTATGGGGACTATCGTTACACAAAAGCATAAGATTCTTAATTTCCTTTTTTTCTTTGCGAAAACGACGAAGACAAAGTGTATATTATTGATAATAACTTTAATTATTGAAATACTTTTTTTTTCTATATATTTTTTTAAAAAGAAATTCTTATCCACGTTTACAACAGTCGTTTACTTTTTTTCAAGATATCATCTAACGAATGGGTCGACAGCCAATTAGCCATTGAAATTTTGAGTTGATTGTTATTGTATAAAAGAAGGAAGGAAAAGAAAGAAAATCGTTTTGATATACCTAAACCCAGCAGCTATCCGATCTAGGTACGAAACACATCCGGGCATTCGATCCGAGCCTTCTCCTCATCTTCGGGCATGGGCTTAATGAAAAGCGTGATTGAAGTCTGGTAAGCAGGAGAAAGAGATGAAATAAAAAAAAAAAAAAGAAAAAGAAAAGAGAGGAAAAATGAGAAGGAAAAAGATAGGAGCTCGATGAAACGCGAAATCGCGGCATTGAGGGTGTGTTTCCGAACCAATCACTGAGCTTCATCAAAAGGGCTGATAATTTTGTCTTCCCTCCTATCGGCGTTGCATCCGATGGGATTCATGAGGCAACTTTAATATCCCATTCTCTCACTTTCTCACACTTTCTCTTTCTCTCACCCTATCCAAGGTAAAAGTTATTCTTCTTCCTTTTTCATCTCTTTTCTAACGACGATAGAGTTAAAAGATATTTTCCTCTCACCTGGGGGAGATCTCTCTCCAGAAAAATAGTAATAGTACTTTGAAACCGCTCGTAGTTTAGTCTTACCTCTAAGAACAAACTTCTTGAGTTTATCGAAAGTACGACAAGGTTTTCCCTTTGGCGCTAAGGGTTGTATCAAAGTAAAAAGAAGGAGAAGGAGAAGAAGAAGAAGAAGAAGAAGAAATAAAAAAGGGAGAAGAAGAGCAAACATTTTTCTTCGCTCCTTCCTGAGCTAATAACCTCTGCATATTTGATGGAGGGTTCCATTCTATTTTGGAAAATCGTTTCTCCTCCAACAACGACAACTACAACTACTACGACAACTACGACTACGACTACAAAAAAAAAGAAATTGCACGCTTTTCTTACCCAAGCTTGGACTACTACGTTCACTGCTTTATAAAGTAAATCAAATTTCTTTCGCTAACACGATACAATTTTGATCCACTGCCGCAATCTGAGAAGCTTTTATGTCTCCAAGCTGGATAAATCTTGTATCTCTTAATACCACCATCCTTCTTCTGTTCCTTATAACTCGTTTTAGACATCTCTTTCTTTTCTTCTTTTCTTACTTTCTTCTTACCTCTTTCCTCGTTCTTTCAATCGTTTTTAGTTACGAGTTTCTAAACTCGTAAATTAAATTGACCGGATACTTTGTAGTCGGTTAAATTTCAACTTTTGTTTACCACTCTCACCCATTAGATATTGATTTTGTTTCTTACTATCCATCCCTCTTTCTATCTTTCCTCCTCCACCTATTGTTTCGTTTTTCTACGAGGAAAGCAGTTTCTCTACGAATGACGGATAATTCTTTTTTTTTCCTCCCCTCTTCATCGTAGAAAATTCGACCCTTTCGTTAGAAAGGAAGGAGGAGAAGGAGGAGGAGACCTCCTCCGAGACTTCGAGTTAGTTTCCTCCGTCTTTTCGTTTTATTAACCTCCGCTCGATTAGTCGATGTCCTAGTATTTTCGTGTGGCCTGTGCCTGCCGTATCCTATACGGTCTTCCGGGAGTACCGTCCGACGATCTACGTCCTATTTACGTCGAGTAATCGCAGCTCTGAAGCAACGACTTCGATTAGGCTAAGTGACAAGATGAGATTAAAGTTTTCCTTCTCTGATACACGTTAGTGTTATTATTATTATTATTATTATTATTCGTAACATTTAAAAGCTTTCATGTAAATATATTAGTTTCTTTTTACGACGAATTAATACATTGTTTTTCTATAGACGTAATATTTCAAACAAAAACCATAATTATACTATAGTATTTGTATTATTATATCACGTGTGTTATCAGGTACGATCGTGATTGTATTAAAAACAAAAAATACCATTTAAGTTTGAAGCAAAAGAGCAACCCCGGCAAGAGTCCATTTGGCAGGCTTGTCCTTGGTTTTCAAATTGAAAGTCCAAACGTACGTGGGACCGCGTGTACGAGTTTTATAAACTGGACACTCGTACATGTTTCTCAAATCTTGCTTATCCTGGGTAATAGCTCTTACATTTATAACCGGTATCAATGGAAATAATTCTTTCGTTTTGGAATCGATTATGATACCAGTTTGTACATCCCATCTCGCACCTTCCATAAAAATTCCATGAACGTAGGCGCCGTCTCTGGGTGCCGAGGTAAATTCCTCTTTGTTCTTCTTTGTCACGTCGCAATGTAAGCACATTTTGTCTAATGGTAATTCCTGCCTTCTGGCAGTAGATTGCATGATCGCTGTCAATAACGATTGTGGATTGAAGAAACCAGCTAGCCAGACCGAGGCTGGTAACTGAACAAAAAGAATTGTTGCTAAATTTATCTGACTCAATAAATATATTACTTTTGAAAGATTCAAAGAGGAAAGAAACAGAGGAAGGTTAGATTTTCTCTTACAACAAAATCGGTAGACCAACTTTCCAGTTCTCTCAGCCTCAATAATAAGTCGACGAACCAGCTGGTAAGACCCAACAAAGAGGGATACGCTCTCATCGCCCAAACGGGTGGAACTTGATCGAGAAACAAAGCGTTCTCGAGATCCTCCATGTCCGATGTGATCGTAAGTTCACCCTTTAATCCTAAATCCAGCTCACGTAGGGACCGTTTGATCTCGCTCGTCAAATAATTCATCCTCTCGCACTCTTGAAAGGCTACGATCACGTAAGGTGTACGTTCCTCAACCTTACCCATTATCTCAGACATCTTGAACTCCTCCGGTAATTTCTCCATTATTTCGTCCAACATTTGTTTAACCTGTTTGAACGATCGTTTGATTTCATTCAAGTTAATTAAATTAACAATTATCATCGAGAGAGTAATAGAAAGAGAGAGATACTTTATCTTCTCTGGTTACTGTTTGTCCTCCAGAACTACCTGCATCTCTCGGTTGCATTTCGAACACGGTTTTAAATAAATTTTCAGCAGTCATTGTAAGAAAACCTATTTCAGCGTTTGGATGTAAACCGTACAAGTATGGAGATTCCGGCGGTATTACTTCATCTATGTAAGCGTGATAACCAACTAAATCCGTGTTTGGTGGTGCTGGGAAACCTTTAATAACAAAAAATATTAAATTCTTTATATTCTGAAAAGAATAGATTTCATTCAACGAAACTAAATAAATTATACCTGGTGCTAATTGTAATTCTCCATTGACCAGATCTGGTTGTAAATATTCTTCAAGGTAAGAAACGCAAAGTCTTCTATCCCAGTCATCGGTTATGTGTCCACCGTACATGATTTCACCGAATAGATATCTTTCGAAAAATAAATTCTCAATGAATTTTCGTAACTTTATTTTGAGATGAATGTACCAACCTTAGATCTTCCCAAGGAACCTTAGGACTAGCTTCCAAGTAATTGTAGAGCACACTAACGCTAATGTTCAAGTCGCCTACGTTGAAAGGATAAATCTTGTTCCATCCTTGCGGGCCAAATTTACGTCGTTCGGCAACAACAGCATGAAAGTAACAAAGGGAGAACAAAATAGCTTTGAATTCAGCTTCCTTGGTGCACATTTCTAATGTCTCTTGGGTAAAATTATCCAAAGCTTTGTGTAGATTAGCTTGCATGCCAGTCGGTGGCTCGTTAGTGATTTTAATAGACGATTCTAGGATACCCTGAGGAATAATATGACCAGAAGGTGAACTTGCTGGTTCAGCGCTCATAAAAACTCTATAATCATCGTGAGACCCATCTGCGGCTGTTTCTAATTTTTTCTCCAACAAGGGTAACCATTTTTTAACGAGATGTATATTCTGCAATATCACCCAATGACCATTCTTAGCCGCTACGTCCATGGCTTGTTCGGCTACGGTCTCTTGACCTTGACCTAGAGAAACGTTGTGAAAATTTTGATTGTCGCAGGTGAAACCTAATCGTCGACCGAGGTCTTCCACGTCCTAAAAATATACCACTGATAGAGGATAATAAATAATAATTTGTTAGATCCCAGCAACATACTCGATAAAGTTACTTTTACCTTGAGAGGATTGACACCGGGTGAGAGGATAAAAAATATCGGAGTACTAGGACTAGCTTCTTCGAAAGATTTCGCAAACTCCACTGTTCTACTTTCGGTGTATCTTGGACCAAGTTTTTCCTCGATAAAAGCTGTAATAGCGTAAGTCATTCGATCAGGTCTTAAAGCTCTCAACATACACAACCTTTGTATCGCAGTTTTATTTTTCCATTCCTGAGGAAATTTTTCACGTTCCGGGCACTCGCACTCGATGAATTTTTTCCAACGCTTGGTCGAACCTTCTATGTCCCTATCCAAGTTACTGTTAAAAAAAAAGGGAATTGCATTATTTAAAAAATAAAATCAATTGTCGTTACAAATTCCCTTTTTTCCTTGTTTCTAACAGTTCTAATACGTTTCTCACCGAAATTCTTCTCTCGTAGCGAGACTCCTAATCCCGCCCCAACTGGTATTGGTAAGAAAATCAACGGGAGATGTGACATGGGGAGTTATGGGAAATCTCAAAAGAAAATCTAATTCCCCTGGAGTAACTTCGTCGCATGCCAAGAGAATTTGAAATGCCATTTGACAAGTAAAGATCAATTTGTCGCATTCGAATAGACCCCTAGTAGTGTACATAAAAACCGAATAGGTTATACATTCTATGAGATTCTGTACTCTACTGTTGACGTTTGCCGCAGGCTCAGCTTTAGAAATAGCATTTTGAAATACTACGCTGAAAGCCTTTAACGAAAATTGGTAGATCGGATTGATGGTGTTCAAATCATTTAAAATGAAATACAACAAGGAAGCACGTGCTGCCGCTGGTCGATAAAGTTCACGTGCAGCATCGATTTCTTTGCTTGTTCCGCGCGCCTCGATGACCCTAGATTCGATTTCAGCAGCTGTTCTTTTCGTCGTTTCTAAATTTTCTACCAACGAAGTGTCCTCAAGAACGTTGCTACCAGCTGACGACAATCTACGATAACAAATTGCCAAAAATAATTCTTAAAAAATTATATTAATTTGTTAAAAACGTTATTATATTTAACCTCGATAAAAGAGAATCTTCCAAACTGTTCAATGTAATTTTAAAATCATTTTGTTGTCTGGTTAGTTCAGCTTTAAGTTCTTCTAAATCAGGTCTTTCAGCTTTCACGACTTCTGCCAGCAGCTGATCCTCAAGGCCATCTCTCGTAACGGTGAAATTGATCAATGTCGTTTGAGCTTGCATCTCAGGTTTATAATGAGGATTGGCCAACTTCGTATGAAGTATAAGACGAAAATTAGAATTGTATTCTACTTCTTTGTCGCCTATCTTGATGGCCTTGCCTTTTTTAATCAAATTACGTCCTAGCAAAGTATCCAAAACGGGGTCAACGCTTTCACCGATATTTTCGAGTAATACCGTTGATCCAACTGCCAAGGAATTTTCGATAACTTCGAGATAACCACGTTGACCTAATCTAATGACTCGTAACTCGTTGCCGTATTTTTCTTTGATCCATTTAATACCTTGAAGCTGAGATAAAAATGAAAAGAATTAATAATTATTATACTCGTTAGAGTTAGATAGATAATAATACCTGTGGATCTATCATTAGTGGCCAACGATCCGAGCTAATTAGAATGGTAGCATTTTCTGTTGACATTCTGTCGTTTGGTAAACCCTCATTATTCCACTTGGCAATTTGCGTGTCATCTGTCAATAATGATAGAGGATCCAGACCTTCGGTAATTGGCACGGAAGGTTCAACGTTTCGTAAAAATGGTAACCACTGCTTATTCAACAAATCTTGACGGAATAACTTTGTAAAACAACCGACGTATGATATAAATGCTGTTACGAGTAGAACATCTCCCGGTAAAGTGGATGCTTGTTGCATGAAACTATAATATTTATTGACGTTTCATAATTATCTATCTAATTTTCTCAATTTAATTTTCTTACGTTTTTTCATTTAATTTTTATTATTTTACCTCGCTACAGATTCAGCCCAACGAACGTTCTCGGATGCCAGTCCACCGACCAGTCTGTTCGCAAGTGCTATCGTAGCGTTAGTCGCATCTGCTTCCTGTTGACACTTTAATTTTTCAGCCGTCGCTTGTTCAAAGTCTGCAGTTAACTTGGCCAACTGTTCCTCTAAAGACTATTAGGAAACGAATAATAATAAGATCTTCGTAAATTTATGAACACCTTGTCTAACTATCTAAACACTTACGGCAACTTTTAGCTTAATGATTGCTGATTTTTCTTGGGCAGCAGCCAATTCGGCGTTAGCTTGTGCTAATGCTTGCCTCTTAGGTTCGACGTCGCAAAATACTTCATAAAATTTGATGATATTAATCACCCAAGCGCACAAACCCGCAGCGGCAGCTGATTTCGATCTAACGAATTCCGGTTCGAATTCCGAGTCCTTTAAATAAGGTTGTATAGCTTTTATAACTTCCGGATGGATATTTTCTTTATCGTAATTGATTAAAGCATCCAGAAAAGTATCAACTTTTGCCATAACGATCTATGAGAAAAACATATCATGAGCGTCGTGAAACTTTATTTTATCTTGTTTTGTTTAAATAAAATAATGACCTTAGCTGCTTTCCAGCTTCTATCTTTAGGAACTTTTCCATTAGGTGCAAGTAAAACCATAACAGCTGCCGTAACGTTTGTCACGGCACCAGGTGGCGAACCAAACGACTTCAATTCGGTTAGATTCGCTTTATTTAATGTATTCAAAGCTTCTTGGGCTGCCAATAATGCTGGTTCGGCTTTCATTAAATCCGCCTCGCAATCCTTTTGCTTCTTAGCAACTTCCTCGGCTATTACAGCTACTTTGAATTCTTCCTCGTCGGCTGTTAAATTTATCGACACATTTATTTTTTAACTGTCCTCCGTTTCAACCTACGTTAAAATAATTACCTAACGCTTTCTCCTTTTGAACCTTTTCCGTTTCAACGCCGACTATCGTAATCAGAGCATCGGCAGCATCGTTCTTCTGTTGCAATTCCACTTCTTGTTCAGCCAATTTTTCTTTCAAGCCATCCACTTGAACTGCGGTTGATCTTAATTTATCCAAACCATTTTCTAATCTAGTAACACGAGCACGTAACTCGCTAGATTTGGTTTTCAACAATCTCGTGTAAAGACTGATCTGTTCTAAAAAGGATTTAGGTGTCGTGTAATTGTAACGACGTTCGGTGGCTAAGTAATGTCGACTTGCTGTATTGACACTCGTATGAGCATGAGCCATGAATTTTGCTACCGATTCCCTGAATAAAACGTAATCTTTACGTATACAAATATTAAGCTTTTACCAACGTTTTCATTTATTAATAAAAGAAAATTATTAACCTGTAACTTTCTGGAAGCTCATGAAGTTCTTGCAAAAATCTCTTGGATACTGACATCAAAGCTTCTTGTGGCCACTCGTGAAACCAATTAATCGCTGTACTATTAACTATAGCAGGAAACTTTCTAGATCTTACTCTTAATGTGGATCCAACTGGTGAAAAACATAAAACTATTCTCAATTGACGTCTAACGCGATCGATAAAAAATTTCCAACAATTTTCACGAGTATCTAGCATACCAGCTCCCTTGACTTCATTTCGTACACCTATAATATTTCAATCAAATATCCCAACATTCTGATTATAAATAAAAAATTATACAATAATAAAATTTGTATCTATCAATGAAAAGAAAACCTACCTGCTATGATATTTTCTATCTCGTCTTCGGCAAAAAGATCTGGAACCTCACCGGATGCTAACATGTCGTTAATAAGTACAAGAAATTGTTCGTTTGGTACTTGAGCATCGGTCATGAGAAAGACAATACCAAGATTCTTTAATCCTGATTTTAGATATAGCGAAGCTAGTTCCAACTTAAGATCAACGATGCCGTAACCCTTTTTCAATTGAATCTGGAAAACTTCCAGGGAACTTATGAAAGCAGCCAAACGGGAAAGGCTCTGTTTGCCAGAACCACCGACGCCAACCAGCAATGCGCTTCCTCTAGGAGATTCCAATATCCTATTTATGCGGCAGACATTCATCATGGCGTCCTCGAATAAAACTAAATTCATAGCAGCAACGAGATCGTTATAACTTATCATAGCCTCGGATAATAATCGATGTAACGTGCTCCAATCTTTTATTGGCATGTATTTTGGTTCACCGACTCCGCCTAAAAAATATTATTTTGTTTATATAGTTCATAAAAAATTCCAAAATTATTCTAATTGTCTAAATAGAAAAAAAATTTATATATCCTATACCCGCGAAATGACAATAAATATTTGGTTTTTCCAAAATCGAACCCTCGTCCACTTCCTCGACGTTCTTCTTCAAAATATCCAATTGCAATTTGGTAAAAGTTTCAATATCCTTTTCCTCGATCAATTTGTCACCGTAAACACGGTGAGTCTCGTGCATCCAGAGTCTTATTAAATCTATCGGCGATTGCAAGCACTCGTTGCCACTGAACAACAATCCTTGGAAGCAGTTGGAAAGATCACGGAGATTGAAAATATAATGAAACTTGACGGCTGTCGGTAGGAACATCTGTGCGCAACGATGATGCAGTTGAATCGAGGCTTGAACGATATTTGGGCAAAGCTCGGTGACGCATAATGGAAATCTGACGAATAATAATGAGATAAGAAACAATTTATAAAACATTTGTAAGAATTTATATGAAATAAAAAGTATTTTGGTTTTTTTTCTATCAATCACCTATGTTCAATGTTGGCTAGATGTTGGGACAATATCGAGGCATAAATCGTTGTCAAAGATTCTGTGTTAGGAAAACTAACAGCAAACACAACGAATTGCCTTTGCAATCTCGGATTAATCGTAAAAGATCCTGCTGTTGGATTCATGCAACTAACGTATTGACAATTATGTATATCTTTGAGCGTTAGTTTAGTTCTGTCGTACCAATGACCATAATCCAAATGCTGACGAATCAACGTGTGAGGTTGTACGGTACCATAAGTATCGACTTCCGGCATATTCATGTCGTCTATGAAATAAACCAAACTTTTATTACCAGGCGGACCATAATTTCTCCCAGCTTTCTTCTCCAATGATTTTTCCAAAATTTTCTGCAACATTTCCGAAGTGGTGTAAAAATTAAACGGCACGTTGGCGATAGCATAATTTTCCGACAATTGTAAAAGTTTTTCGTTAACCAAAATGGTCTTTCCACAACCAGCAGAACCGACTAACATTACGGGATGTTTTTCGGGCATCAATAAATCCAAAAAATATTTTATTCTTATACATTCGGAAGTGTAAACCAAAACCGCTTGTAATGGCATCTCCGGGTCAAGCTCGAACTTTGGAAGACGTTCAGTCCACGGAACGAAATCTTTGGTCTCCGAATCGATATAATAATCGAATACAGTACCTTCCGATGGAAATTTAATTTGATCGAACTCATTAGCCCACCATTTGGTAAACTCAATACGATAATCAATAGTTTGATCTTGAAACATAGCCGAACCGAATGCCCAAACCGCAGCGAACACGAAATAAAGTTCGTAATGATCTTTGAGAAAATCAGTTGACGTTAATTCCGGTTTTAAAAGACAGTTCAATAAATAGCATAGCATTTCAACGTGTGCCATATCAGCGATAGGCGTGATCTTTTTAAATCTATTCCTCAAAGTTTCCAAGCAAGTGGGAATGTATTTATCGAAAAGCATCACCAAACTAGATTTTTCAATAGGATTGCTCCTCTTCTCGACCCAACTAGTTACATATGGATTCCATCCAAGATCTTGGGGATTTATATACAAAATTCCAGCACGAGATACGGTAGCAGGTGTAGCAGTTCTAAGATTAGAAATTTCAAACAATAATCTCATAGCTGGGGTCAATGCTATTCTCTCGTTGCTTGCCAAAGTAAGTACTTTATTATCGTCCATGACAGTGTTTAAAGATTCGATCCACATTGGATCGATATCACCGTCCAATAAAATCCATTTAGGATTATCTCCACCCAAATTAGCTTGTTCTCGCATGATCACAGAAAACAAACCGTCTTTCCATTCGCGCGTTGCCGGATTGATGATACCAAATAATTCGTCATTTGTTACAGCTTTTGGATTCAAGTCGTTATAAATTGGTTTTCTCTTGATGTTCTGATAAGTTCTAAACAAAGTCTTCCATACTTGAGTTTTACCGGATCCAGCAGAACCAACTATGAATACGGAATGTCTTACTTCGAGTAATTCCTCCAATTGTACAACTTTAAGAATAAAACCATCCTCAGGTTGTAACGAAAGATCGGTAGCAGCTTGTTTGACCATCTTCTCAAACTCGACGTCACGTTTTCTGGGTACATCCAAGGCAGGAAATAGATCTGCGATCAAGCCCATGAAAACTGGTAAATCGTCCGAGACTACTTTAGGAATATTAAAATCTCTTAATGCTCTCATGAGAACTTCTTCTTCGGGTCTACCAGGATCACCTCTTTTTAAACTTCCAGCCACTACTAAAACGGATTTAATAGCCCTCAGTCCCCAATCGTAATGATCTTGTTTAGATAACAATTCTTTACACAGAGTGTAAAGCGTGATAAATTTTCTCGCCAATATTCTAGCTTCTTGAAATCCTTCAGCTACCAACATTATTTCGCAAATCAATTCGAAATCTGGCACAACCATGGCGCAAGGTCTAAAAAGTGCTTTCAAATTTTCCGGCAATTCCGTACGACCGGCGTAACCTGGATTCATAGTAATGAATATTCCTACGGTAGGCTCCAATCCAATAATCTCACCCATGAAATTGAATTTTTCCTTTTTATCCCTGATGGCGTCTTGGATCGATTTAACTTGGACAGCTACTACAGACAATACCTCTACCGTGATTCGATTGAACTCGTCGAAACATCCCCAAGCACCAGTTTGGGCCAATCCCTTGTAAATGTTACCACAGGATTTGTAATCCATTTGTTCGGAACAATTGAAAACGTATACCATAATACCAAGTGCTCTACCGAGATCCTTAGTTGTTTCTGTTTTACCTGTACCAGCTGGACCGGCTGGTCCACCGCCCATGATTAAATGTAACGATTGGGTTAAAGTTATGTAACATCTGTCCGTCAATGGTGTGATGACTAACCTAAATGATCGATCGATAAATAATTACGTTAATGACTAAGTTAATCTAAAACTTTACATCAATCTTATCTTATCTTATCTTATATCTTACCTAGGAGTATTTCCCAAATACTCGTGAGAGTACTTAAACTGAGCGTCGCAAATATTGGCAAAGCAATCCTTTTCCTTCTCATCCCAACGATGTCTTAATTGACTTTGCCATTGAAAGGCTTGAGCAGTTTCTATCTTTGACTGAACCAACTTCGTTACGACATCCCTAGAGTGTACGTCTATCGTACAGATCGTCATCACTTTTTGTCTCTCTTGTTTTGTAAGTTCGCCAATTAATAACGTTATCAGTGTACTTAATTGAGATATTTGTTTCTTCAAGTAATCTTTTATTGAGCTATCGTAACCTTCCTCCAATCGTGCGAACGCCATATTAACTTCGGTAGTCCACCAGATTTGTGTACCGCAGAGAGAAACTTGAGCCGGGTAATCGAATAGCCATTGTTCTCGAGGTTTTTCCTCGTAAGCGATAACGGCTTCGCTGAAATAATGTCGAATGGAAACTCTCATGGAAAGTTGAAGTCTATTCAACCAAGCCTCGACAGGACCATCGCAAATCATTTCACAATTACAAAATTCTACGTATTCTCCATCTTTCGCGAACATTCCTGAAGGGGGAAAAAAAAATCAACTATGCAGATTAATCCTTCGTTTATCATTAGCCCCATCCCCTCTCTTCCCCGTTTAAATAATTTAACATTCAATTAAGAAACAATATTCTATAGTTTGTTTACCTGATACTCGTTTGGTAGTTTCCTCGTCCGAATCGTCGAATTTTAATCTCGCCATAGAATCGAACAATTTCGTCAAATGTTTCGCTACTATTTTTGGTTGATTTCCATTAGACAAAATGTCTAATAAATCGCTCGATGATACGAAGTAAAATCGTGGAAAAGCTAAACGTTTAGTTTCCAAATACTCGGCCAATGCCTTCTCGCAGAGGATTAGTTCTTTTTGAAGTATATCCAATGCAGCTACCAATCCTTCTTTATTCGTTGCTTCAACGACGTTCGGTGTCTTTGCCATTTCTGTAGTCATTTCTTTAAATTCCTTATCTATTTTATTAAATCTTTCAGCATCTACGGGTAATTGACGACGAATATCTTCGGATGACATAAATATACTTTCCAAATGCATCCAGGTACGTTGAACTTCGAACCAAACCGTGGTAACTTGATCTGCGATGCTTAATTTTTTTTGCCAAGCTGATACCTCTTCCAAGAAATGTGCTATGAACTTAGACGTGATTAAATTTTGCAATTGTACCTGAAATAAATTTTTTTTATCGACTATTTATCGATCGGAATCTATTCGAGCTGATGTATTTTTTTTGTTACATTAAATAAAAAGTTAGGCCCCAACGATGTACCTGATTTTCTTCCAAAGTTTCGATCAATTCTTCACTAGCTCTTATCAAAGTAGCACCAGTTCTAACGTGAACCTCTTTCTCGAATTCCATTTTCGACCAGGTTACGTTCAATTCTCTCATATACCTTTCCATAGACATTTCTTTAACTGCTTTATCCACGATGTTCTTAACTTCTTCCTCGCACTCGTGTAGATTCAACTCAAGCAAATCGGCCAACTTGGTCAATTCGTCCATTACAAAACGTACCTAAACAATGGAATCTTGTCTAACGTATTGTCCCGTCATTAGAAATAAATTATATATTTTTCCATAATTTTTAGGAACGAAAGGATCAAGGCTATGTGATTCGAGAGTGCAATATTCGAATTTTTAATGAACGATGTTATTACAGAATGAATTTATTCGATATGTGTACAATATGATATTTATATTTACAATGATCTTTATGATTATGATATTAAATTAATATCTAAAGATGAAATATATATTTTATAAAAATACATGAATATAATAAAATGAATTGAAATTATAAAAGTGTGTAAAAATAATTGAAACTAATGACAATGGTTTTTTTGAGATGTTACGATGTCGTAGCAAGAATCGATAAATGGTTTGATACGATAATTTAAAAAAATATTTATATATATATTATGCTGTGCACTTTATATACAGTGAACTTACGGTCATCTCTGGAGTCATGTAGCCCAATTTCTGCAACATCGACAGCGTATATACAGCAGTGCAACTAATTCTAATATATTACATTAAGGCAACATTCGCGATTAAAAACTTAGCCGATATTATTAGTATCAAATAAATATTTATCATTAATTTCATAAAACGATATCTTAATTTTATACTTATTCTAATAATGAGAAAAGAATTTGTTTTTTATCAAATACGTAACACCGATACCTTCGTACTGTTCATCAATTGACGCCAATGTCTTTCCCTAATCGCAGGATTTTGAAGTTCACCAACTGCTCGTAAAGATGTCAACATATTTTTCACAGTTGCTTCGAGCGATATGTAAATATCCCATTGACGCATTTCTTTGTCTAAAGCTAATCGAGTAAAAATAAAAAAACCTCATTAATTGCAGTTTAATTTTCTGATAGAAACAAGAAAAATAATACACGAATTGGATCGTCTTATGCATTAACACGACCAAATGGCAATTTGTTTGTTTTTCGATTATTTTTTGATTTTTTGATTATTTAAAAAGTAATACAACGTGTTCCTTCGATAGATAACAGCAATAATTAAATTTGATTAAAACCAGTGTATAATTTGTTTATGCGTAACTCAATCCAATTGTAAATATTCATTGAAAACTGATACTAACTTCTTATTTCTTTGGCAAACTTTTTACACTCGATATCCATATTCTCAACATCGATTTTTCTCCAAGGAGTAGTCTTCCATCCGTCTATACTACTTACTACGATGTTCACGTAATCCCACAATTGTTTAAGCATTTTCAATTCCTTTCTACATTGTTTCAATTGCTTGAATTCCGGTACAATCACCTCAAACAATGATGCTGACTCCTGTATATCTCTCATTTGACATTCCAACATGTGAATTTCTTTATGAGCTTCGTCCAAAAATTCGTAAGGTTGTTGACAATCAAATTTGAAAAAATCATTACGCCTAAATGCTTCACGATAAAGCATTATAGTTGTATCGAATGCTGAAATTCTACTACGAATTCTGGATACCTCTCCTAAATGCGATATTTCGTTTGAATGATTTTTGTAATACTAGAAAGATAGACCTAAGAAGGGGGAAAAAAAGAAAGAGAGAAAAGAAGTTAGCAAAAGTTTTACCAACCCGCTTGTAAGGGGGCAACCTGTTGTTTCACCATGAGGGCCAATTTTTTCGTATTGGCCCATTGTTCTGGAAGTTCTTTAAGTAACACGTTAACTTCCTCGGGTATATCTTGATCGTAAAACTTGAGTAATTCTACTGTCTCTTCCAAGGGTTTAAACATCTCATCGGTCGTAGGTTGTCTTTCTTTAACTTGCATCAAATATCCCATAATACTAACGAGTCCTAAATAATCTCCTGGTTGTACTTGTTGCAACAAACCTTCGTCAGCGCGTCTAAACAATTATTTATGTACTTTCGATTATGAGTTTATATTTTAATAATAATAAATAGGGAGGAGGAAAGCGGGGGGAAACATAGATATTTAATTACCTTATAAAAGCTCCGAGACCCAATAGACTGCTAGTAACGTGATTAACCATATGTGCTTTAAACATATTCGACCATTTACAAACAGTATTCAGTACCGATTGTCTGAAGGGTCTAATGTCTACTCTGAACCAACCGCAAAACACTCTCGACAGATCCATCTCCTCGATCTCGAGATAAAGACCCTCGTAGAGATCGATTTGTTCGCGAAATTGCTCCTTCTTCGGTGCGGACCGCACTGGACCCTTGGGATCCTGTGCTGTTACCATCTCCATTTCCTCCATAGTTAACTGTCTACTGTATTCGAGAAATTGTTGCATTACCACGTCCCTATCTTCGAGCCAAAGAAAAGCGTAACCTAATTGCAAACGATTAACGAATTACAGATTTAGTTGAACAGAGTTAAATGATCAACCATTGTGATTTAATATTTAGTTAATTAATATAATAAATAATAAAATAAAATAATATTTTTAATTATTTTTATAACTCTAATAATAAATTTGTACCTTCGAAATTGCCACAAAAATCTATAGCCTCGTCTATCGCGGTAGATAAACTTTCTAAAATTTCATTTTTCATTCCCTTGATGTCAGGATCGTTTTCAAGTTCCACGACATAATCAATATAATCATTCCTCAATCGTGGAACAAGCGTAACCATACCAATGATATCGTTTAATAAACCTGCAATAAGTTGTTCGAGACCATCGGGATCGTCAGGTTCCAATGATGGTGAATAATAAAGATCGGGTTCTCTCAATTCTAATTTAGCTTCTAAAAGTGGTTCATTTTGAACACTCGAATCCATATTGTCTGCCAAGTAACCAAGCGTACAACCAACAGCTTTGCGAAGCGATTCGATTACTATTTCGTCTACGTATTTGACATACTCCTTCCAAACTTCTTCCTTATCCTCGTTGATTTGAAACAAATTTTTATTTTCTTCCAACAACGAATGTATTTGTTCAGAAATTTTGTTAACTTCAGCGTAACGTTTGGAAACTCTCTCTTGTCGTTCGTCTAAACAAAGCAAAGTATCCTTACGAGAATCCTTTCTTTCGAATAAAGGCATCCTCGTCCATGGTTCCAATATCAATTTAATCTTATCAACGTTCATTTGTGAAGCTTTAACGCGTTTCCAAAGACCGTTTACAAGTTCCTCCAATTTAACGATGTATTCTAAAAGTCCTTCAGATCTCCAACAAAGTTCTGACTCGCCACGAAATATCATCGAATCGATTTCAGCAAGCTCGGATTCGATCAAATCAAGTTCGACGCTTTTTGTTGATCTTCGAGTATCGTTGTAAGAATCAATAGTCGCGTTGAGTAACATATGAAATTTTCTAAAAGTTTCTGCTTTCTCCGAAACCTGATTTATTTGATTTATCGTACATTTTTATTTACAAAGATTATCGATTAAGATGAATAAAACCAATTATTACCTCTAAAGCTTCTTGAGGAATATCCGAATGAGACATACGTTTCAAGTACTTGACTTCTTTCAAAATGGCTAATAGATCAGGATCGAAATTTAATTGTAAAATATAACGTTTATCTTTGATCATTAAATTACAATTCAAACCGGTGTCAACTGTTCTCGGTACGGCTTCCACCCACTCAACAAAAAGATTTTCTTCTTTAGTCGAAAATATATTCACGAGTCTTTCGTAACGTTCGATTATGGTTATTCCCTCCTCGGTATTAACGATACTGAAAATAATAATAATTATTATTATTAGTAAAGTTGGATCTTTTTTTTTTAACGATAGAATATGACTTTACACCTACGGATTTGGCATGGTTTTGAAATTTTGAATAGGTCTTTCGATTCTTTTTCTTAGCATACTCGTGAAAGTTAAAGAAGCTGTCAAAGGTGGAAGATCAGCTAAAGCACCTTTTGTCCCACGATTGAACAAAGCTTCAACAACGGTCAACTCGATGTTGAGAAGCTCTAAAATCCTTGAATATCGATCATTAAATTGTTTACGTATCATTGGCCTATCCAATACAGACCCTGCTATATTGATCAACTAAAATTATTATCAATCGATATATTAATAATAATTAATTAATATCTAACTGTAATAACACAATGTAAAAAAATATTCTGCATACCTTGAACACGCTCTCGAGATTACCGCAATCGTCGAATGCTTGACACAATATCACAGCCAATTTACTATCCAAGTCGGTAATGGATGAATGAAATTTGGCACAATCCAAGGTAAACGTTTCATCGTCGGGATCTAACACGTCATTGGTTTGTACCGTTAACGAAACAAAAAGATGTTGAAATTCTTTGTAAATATCTATGATCCTAACGCTTAACGATCTACCAAGAATACCACCTATCTCGATTTTCTCTAACTTTGCAAATTCTAAGACGGTATTGAACAACCATTCGATATCCGCCAAACGTTTGAGAAATGCGTCGAGACGCATAAAAACTACCCCGGAATTGAAAGACCAAGGTGGTGAGTCTGGTTTCATACCAGGTGTGTTCCTCCTTGCTTCGAACTGACGTTTAAATTCTTCCAGAATGTCTGGACAAAAGAAGAAAAAAAAGCAAGATTTATTTTATATATCGTTCATTTCTTTTTTTTTTTAATATTATGGATAAAATCGTACCACGTGATATCTGGACGCGTTGTAGCGCTTCGTCAACGTCGCTTTGAAAAATCGACGTTGGGTCGAGAAATCTTTGCGCAACTTGTATCAAAAGATTGCATATTTGTCGTAACATTATTATCAGTTTCGAAGAACTCTGATAATATTTCGAATTACCCCACGCCAATCCTAACGAATGTATCAAAATTCTCATCAATGGTTTAGTCTCGGAAAATTCAGTCTCTTCTAATGCCT
Organism: Mischocyttarus mexicanus; assembly: GCA_023678845.1. NCBI lineage: Eukaryota > Metazoa > Arthropoda > Insecta > Hymenoptera > Vespidae > Mischocyttarus > Mischocyttarus mexicanus. Next base: position 223,815 of record JACGTP010000055.1, on the reverse strand, counting down.
TAAACCATTTATTCAATGGCATCAAATACAATGAAATATCGTTTGCTTCTTCCAAAGATGCAACTACGTTTTCCGATAAAGTTTTAAAGCATGGATAATAAGCACTTTCGGTTTTCTCCAAAATCGTAGCCATTTTCTTAACTCTATCTTCTTGTAGTTGATCGTAAATATATCTAGAAAAATAAAAATAAAGAAAGAACAATAAACTATCTTGATTACTTGTTTACTCTGTTATCATAATTTGTCTTGTTTCATCGATTCACCTTAAATTCGCCAATCTGACCGACCAATAATCAAGTTCAACGTTCGGCGTTGGTTGTTGACCGTTTTCGAAAGCTGCGCCAGATTCTTGAGTGACAACGTCATTCACCAAATAAGCCCACTTTATCACGACACCCTCGATGGCACTCTTCAGATACAAATCGACCGCTTGCGGTCCTAACGTCGAGACCAATCTCTCGACCTCCGTCACCTTTTCCAATCCGGCTGGCATCGGTAAAACTGTCCTACCATTAACTTGACCTTTCACCTGATCGTCTCGAGATAAACTTAGTTTTTAATCGTACTTCATAATGTGTGTGTGTGTGCGTGCGTGTTGAATATCGTATAGAATTTTATAAAATTTAGAATTACGATTTTTTTCAAGAAAAAAAATAAAACAGCTCACCTGATACAAAGTACCTCTGAGAGAGTGTACGTGTTTGGAGATATCCTGAATAGCAACATCAGGTAAATCCCTGTGATTATTGGAATTACTCAGAAGCGGTGCGAAAACGTTATCTATCAAGGTCGCCAATTGATCTACCACTCGATGAGAAAGATCACCGATTATTAACAAAGACGAATAATCACATTTATCTTTTGGTAATGGCGCTTTGGTCGTTTTCACAATATAAAGACCTACAATTAAAAGTTATCATTCGATAACTAAAATTCATCAAATCATTTAACTCATATTTTCTTGACATTTACCATATCTTCTTACCTTTCATTCTTTGACATGGTATCGGAAAAGAAGTTGATGCTACCAATTGAACGTTAGGTGTCAATACAACGAACAGTGTCATCGGTAATGGATTGTTCAAAAAATCCAATACAGCGGTCCTGTACTCCTCGGTCAATAATAATTTTCCCCATTTTTCCGGTTTTAATTTAAGAGACTTTTGTATAAACCCGCCGATATATTCTAAACGAAAATCTGTCGGTGCGTCAGGTGCAGTCATGTCTTCTGTCAAAATGAACAAAAAAAAAGAGATAGAGAGACCTCTGTTAATAATTAATGTTTCCTAACTATATGCTTTAGAATGAAATTTATCTAAGGTTCTATTAATATTACTTTAAAGGCTGGCAAGCAGGTCATAAGACCAGGTACGGACTGAGACTGGTACCGTTGCCACTATAACCATTGCCAATAATCGTGTCTCTGTAGGAAGGGTCGCTTGCTTATTGGCGAATCCTATTGTCACGGAACGCACGAAATGTCCTGAAACGCGGCTGACATTGCACGCGATTCGTATTTTATTACTTTTACTTATTTCTACTTCTACTATTCGGGCAATGAAACCATTCCAGTTGTTGCGGAACCTTCAGATAAAATCAACTTCTCCAGTAAAGTTTCACCAAGATTCTGCAGAATGGATTTTTACGAAATTAGAGAATCACGAGTTGTGAGTATTTCGCATATACAATTTATTTATTAACTATTCAAATATTTTTTTTTTTTAATAATATTAATTTTGAAAAAAAATTCGCACGTTTATAGAAATTAGTAAAGCTAACGTGTAAAAGTAACGTAAATAAATTCTTAGAATCCGGTTAGTTCGTTTGATTTATTAAACAGGTGATCGGAGGTAAAAAGAACTTTGTCGAGTTTAAATATCGACTGGCCTACATAATTTCCCAGAAATATTGTAGCTTTTAAGAGACAGGTCAATTCTTTTCTTGGTTTATTATACGGCAAGAAAATTACGAACTATTGAAACGAAATAACGATACTTTTACAACCAATCGATATTTCTTAATATAATTTTCAATATGGAAAATTTTTTAAGTATAAAATAATCTATCAGATGTGTTAGTGCAATGTTCTTTTATTTTTCTTTTTTGGTAAATATAAAAAAGAAAAATAGGTACGAACGATGTTCATCAATTACACAACACCAGCAATTACTTAGATTTATTTTCTTTAATTACACAGCATTCGATTAATCACCATGAAATGTTGTCCTTTGGGATAAGGAAAAAAAAAGTAAGAAAAAACAAGAAACACGTCGAGGTATCGGTCCGATCTTTCATTCTCTCTTGTCCCTTTTTGCATTATTCGCTTTTTTCCATTTTCCGTACTTTCCATTTTTTACAACCAACAAAGGAAGCTCACGGATTATCAGCGTTGCACGCAAAACAGATAATTCCAGGTTCTTTCTATTCGATCCCCGGGACGGGGGAGAACTCCCTTTTTCTCCTCGGTGCAAAACGCTTTTTTCGTGCCCTTCTTTTTTCTTTCTTTTTTTTTTGTCGCGAAAACGCGACGTGAAAATTGATGACCGAGAATCCCGCGCGGGGAGGTAACCTAGGACCATTTTACTTTCGACTTTTCCTACCGAGTGAATAATGCGCTCTCCGTGCAACTTCAAAAGTGATTTCTTATTTAGGGAGCTTTTCAGCCCGATGTCATTTTTCACAGAGACGCCTTCGTCGATCCAACGTTGCGATACTACCGACGACGCCTTTAAAATGTCTTCTTCTCTCCTCCTCCTCCTCCTTCTTTTTCTTCTCTTCGTTTTCCATTTTCTTTTCCTTTTTTTTTAAAGAAGAAAAAAATCCTTTTCTTACTCGCGACGAACCAAAGTTTGGCGTTAAAGGAAAGACATTTTTTATTCTTACCGTGCATTCTTTAAAAAATTATTATCATTAAATTTTGTAATAGTATTAGGTGTTGGAATTAATTCGTAGTGATTTACGAGAGATAGCATGGGTATTACAGTATTATATTTTTACTTTTAGAAACATTTATTGTAAATCAGCTGTTAGTAGGTGTTATTTTTCAATCGTTAATAACAACAAGTTGCAATTATTTAAATGTGCCGAAATTTATGTCAAATAAAGTGTTTTTGGGGAGTGTTTTACTCTCCAGCAAGAGAAGATCCAACGCAAACGGTTGAAATGAACCAATTAATATTAAATAATTAAAATTATTATTAATTATCTCGAATTATTTATGGCAAATAAAAAGGATCCGCGCCTGACTTCGTTTCTTACTTTTTCGAATAAAAAGAAAACTGTTTGCCAATACTATCTATCGGCGAGAAACTTGATCAAACCCCTCATGTGTCGGCAAACATTCGTTCGTGTGAAGTGTTTCCTAAATATCAAGGGCTTTGGAAAGTTAGGTTACATACCCGAAGTTTCTCAATTATTTTCAAGATACTGTGTGTAACACACATTCGACAGATCATCAGACATAGTTGGTTACACTCTAACTCATACACTCTCAAGTATTATTCTAAGTTTTCGTGTTTGATATTCAACTCTCGCGAATGATTCAACATTCGTAGCAAGCATTGCTCGTAAAGCTCGTTCAGTCTCGTCCGATCGGAAAATCCTGATTGACAGAAATAAACCAAGAGTAAATAAGAACCGACGATATAGATGTTGGTACAGTGTGTCTATAAACTCGACACTGCGAACGAATATCCTGGGTGATCGAAAGATTAAAAAAAAAAAATATAAAAGAGAGAGAGAGAAAGAGAAAATAAAAAAGAGAGGAAACACACGTCTGTCGAATTGAACGAACCGAGAAATTTTTCAAGTAGGCTTAAAAAGAAGAGAAGGAACAAAAAATAAAAGGGGAAAAGAAAAAGCTGTCACTTCGAGAGTACGTACTCGTCACGTACGCTTATGCGAGTTTCTGGCTGACAAGCGACATTATGATAATCCTTGGATGTATGTTGGCCCTCTCGACGTTTTTCCCCGCTTTTTTTAAAATTTCGTAGAAAAGAGACAAAAATATTTTCCCTCGCTATGAATAGGAATACGGTAGAATTCTCGAATTTTGACTTTCCATCTGAATCGTCCGGTTCTCGCTCACTCCCCCGCTCGAAAGAACAAGAAAAAAAGTAGAAGAAAAATGAGAAAAAACAAGAAGGTAAAGAAAAAAGAAGAAAGAAGAAGAAGCAGATCCGTCGGGCATTTCGGAGTCCGCAATTTCAGAGAATAAATTCGACGAAGCGTGAGATCGAATTGGCTCGTCGCCAGGTACGTTTCCTAACGAACATTTCCCTAATAAAATCAGAACCCTATTTCGTGAGCGACCTCGACACGCGCGGCAGCAAACCTTCCTTACGATCTTCAGGATTAGGGCATCTGTCTAAAAAAAAAAGAAGAAAAAGAAAGAAACAAAGAAGGAAGGAAGAAGTAGAAGAAGAAGAAGAAGAAGGAAAAATGAAAGAGAAAATGAGGAGAGGAACAAAATAGTTAGACAGTGAAAGTAAGAGAAAGAGAGAGAGAGAGAGATAGAACATATGTGGTTCTCCAACGTTTATAATTCAAGACACGCCTTTTGCGGTTAGAGAAACGCAAGAGAGAATTCGCTATACGTAGTAGGGTACCACTCCGTGTTACTAATTTAGGCGCTAAAGGGCGTCGCGGCGCTCCTGGCAACAGAATTTATTATTTTAATTATGCCAGTATTTTCAGGGATACCGTTAGGCATCGTCGTTGGGTTACGGAAGGAGAGAATCAGACAGAATTTTCAGACAGAATAAGACACGTTACTAAATTTTCTTTACGATACTTCGGTACTCGAACCTGCTACGTTTCTGTGGTTTCCCATTTTATGATCTTAATTTTCTTACACTACATGCGACAGATTGAATTTACGATGACTGATCTGTTTAAAAATGCTACGAGGTGGGAGTATCTTTTTAATTTTTATTTTTATTAAAAATATTAGGTGAACCAGAAAGTAATGTTATTAATTTTTCTTCGAAAGGAACTTAGAAGAAGGTAGATACCTTTGATTAGGTGATAAATGATGAACAAATATTGATTTGTCCAGAAACGACGTTACTTTACGGTTCACCTAATACATTCGGTTATTAATTCGTCACATTTCGAAGAGTATCGTTTTTAATCTTTTAACATTGTTAAAACTCAACACCTAATCGATCAATTGGAATGAATATTTTTGATCGATACCTCGATTGTTAGTTATTCCATGAACGTAAAGGACCAATAAAAGGGAGGGTGTTTCTCTCGCGTAGTAATTTTTATCCTCCTAATAGAGTTAATCTCTGTCTGGACACGATCTCACTTTCTCTCTCTCTCTCTCATATTCTCTGATCCTTCCCTGGAAAAGGGGGAAAGAATTTAGCCGAGATCAACGAATCCACGTTCTGATTCTCGTCGCTAATTCTCTACCGGAATACACTATCGGCATTTGAAATAAGTTTTCCACGAGTCTTATTTATCCGTATCGTCGGAAAAGAGATCTCTGAACAACTTCCAGAAAGAGCATTCCTTGTTCCTTAAAAAAAAAACTAAAAAGAAGAAGAAGAAGAAGAAAAATAAGATGAAAATAAATAGAGAAAGAAAAATTCAACGTAGGATTGTTCTACCCTACCCTTTAAAGGGACTACACAGAAATTTCCTTTTCTCTTAAGTTGAAGATGCGCGCGTGAGCGTGCGAACGCAAGAAGCAGAACTGACTTCAACACCACTTTCCCTCGTAATGCCCTTGGCGTGTGTCTGGGAAATTCTCCAAGTTAAGCTGCAGCAAGCTCTCCATTTTCGCCCTCTCCAGAAGCTCTCAACAGGTTACCTGGGTTCTCTTCTCTGTTCTCGGAAGTCTTTCACTTTCTCTCTCTCTAGCTTTCCCTCCCTTTCTCTTTCTTACTTTCTTTCTTTCTTTCACTTTTTCTCACCCTTTTTTTACCCCAAAGCAAACTTTCCGTTATCTTACTCCTCTCTCTTTTTCTTTCCTCAACTCGACGCTTAGTTGATAAGAATAAGGCGTAAAATGGACACCAAATGACTCCCGTAAATTCGTAAAACCCTTTTTTCCCCTTAGACTCCTACCCTCCCCTCGTTCTTCCTCAAACCCTTCTTCTAACGTCCGGGAATTGCTTTCTTAAACCTTTCTTCGCGACGATGTTTAATTTCTTTTCGTTTCTTTCACATTTTGATATAAATCTTCATAAATATAGATCGACGAAGTGTGAATATTTGTTTCAACAAGAAAGTAGACAAAGATATAATTCATTTAGAAATAAAATCGTAGAGTATTAAATAATACACTCACCAATCGCGTTAATCTTCTTCTCTTCAATCTCGATTTCCTTCTTTTCAATTTCTTCCTGCGACGATTCGCGAGAATTCATCATCGATTGTAAGAGCTTCTCGAATTCCCCCTTTTTCTCCTCACAAGGATGATTCTGCCAAGTTGGCATTGGTTCTGTGCCCTCCTCAGACTTCTCAGCATCAGACTTCTCAGAATCGAGAACGCTCCTGACGCTTCTGCTATCATCGTAATCCGACGACATTCTTGCTACTACAGCTAGAATCTTTCTGTCTAGGGATAGATAATACGAGAGGAAAATATTCTACAAGTTTTCTTGAATCATAAAAATAAAAAAATTGTCAAATAAAATGTGATATTAGAAAATCGTGACGTTGTAAATTACAATATTTTATAATATATTTTTTATAATATATATTATATTATATCTTTAGATTAATAATATTATATTTATTATAATATTCCAATTAAAATAAATAAATAAATATATATAGGTGTGTTAGTTACAACATTTCGTATGCCAGAACACAGAACAAAAAATACAAATAGTATATTACCGAATACCTTATGTAAGTATAAATTAAAGGATTCTTCTCCCTTCGAGGATGAGGACAATAGTTTTCGTTGTTCAATTTAGCCAATTTCCCAGCACCTGAGACCTTCCGTAATACTTCCGCTTATTGGCTACGGAGAAACAGATAGAGAGAGATAGAGAGAGAGAGAGAAAGAGAGAGGAAGAAAAAGGGATAAGGATAATAACTTTTGGATAAGACAAAGAGTGACATGTATATACAACCATAAACGTGTAAGCTACGTTATTCGATAAAGCTACATACATTAAGGGATGAGAGAAAGAAAAAATAAGTTGTATGTAAAACGTAGTACTGGAACGCGTAAAATGGAGTCTCTCCCTCATCCTCCTCCTCCACTCCCACCCATAATTCCCATACGCATTCATATCAGCTTACTTTACGAGAGTAGTATGGCAGTCGTCACGCTCTAAAATATATCTCGGTGGTGTTCGGATATTATCATTCTTCTTTCTATCTATTCTTATTCCTTTCTCTCTTCCACCAACAATTTTTTTCCTTCTCTTTCTCACTCTCACTCTTTATTTCTATACGAAAATAAGAGAAGGATGTTCGATCTAGCTGACGTCGTAGGTAACGTCTTTTATTCTATCTCTCTCTTTCTTTTCTTTTTTCTTCACTTTCTCCTATACTCCCTAAGCTCGCTTTGTCTCCAAGTCCTCTTACCGCGATGGCAGGATGGATTTTCGTCATATCGCGACACTAGAGTGCCGAAAAGAGGGGAATACTCGAAGCTCGTTCGAGTTTTGACGAGGGTTGAAGAAAAAGAAAGAGAGAGAGAGAGACAGAAAGAAAGAGGAAACGGAAATATCCGATGTATACTCGTTGGCAAGAAAATTTCGCTTGACGGGAAAGGCACAAAATAGTGAAAGAAGGGAAAAAGGTGAAGTTACATAAATTCTTTATAAAAATAAAATAAAATAAGAACTTTCTCTCTCTCTCTCTCTCTTTCTCTCTCTTTTTCTCATATATTTTTTCGAGCAAGTCAGTCCTGAGAGTATCCCATCATATTTTCCTATTCAACTCACACCTTTTTGAAGTGGATCTTATAAGGCGACGGTAACGACGAAATTTTATGAAACGACACTAAAAAGAAAGGAAGCATAAAGGTTGGAAGAGAGAGAGAGAGAGAGAGATGGATAGAACTTGCTATACTGATTTTTCCTATCCTAGGTTTATTTTCCTACAAAAAAAAAATTATAATAATCTTCTAATAATTTAATAAAAGTATTTAAAAAATTTCACTTAAATCGTGTACGTATTTCTCTATGATTTTTATTTAAACAATATAAAAAATATAGATAAGGAGTTATCGATAATATTAAGGTTTATGGTTCTTACGGGTGTGGTCTAAAGCAAACAGTTCCTAGCAACGATCGCGTTGCTTGCTTCGTCATCGCATTTACCTGGACACGTTCCAGACTTTGTTCTCCTTGGAATGAAAAAAATTCGACTAAAAGAACAATAGTAGTTCTTTTTAACGTGACTAGTTGGAAGAAATAGAAAACAATAAATAACACGTGTGAAATCGTAGAAATCTTTCAACAGATTAGCGTGCATAGAAACAAATCAAAGGACTCGTGATAAATCAATTATGTGTGTTTCTTCAAATGAAAATCCTCGTGTGTTATTTACATTCAATTCGAAATATTTGTTACTCACCTTTGTTTTCTCTTTTCTTCGTTATATATCTTGTATTTAAAAAAAAAACTTATGTTAGATATTGTCTATGGTGCAAAGTGCATTTGTTATATCCTACGACTATTATTCTCGTTGATTTTTCAACACCTGCTGAGATTTGTCGTAGATGTTGAAAATGGTTGTGGCGCCACTTACTATGGATCCCAAGTTACTTCGACTTTATTTTTTTTTTTACATCGAACAAACAAATTGTAAGTAAAACAAGTAGATTCTTATTAAACACCCTTTTTATCTATCGGAAACTTATTAATAAGATTTATTCAATTGCCATAAAAATATAAAATATTTTTAATTAAGAACTTTCACAGATAGGTAAAATAAAATGCAATAAAATAAAAATAAAACTGTCGTTTCCATCGTCAGGATTTATACAAACCATCATAGACAGATAAAGTGTTGAACAATCTCATAAAATATAATTAAAGATACATTGGTTTTAAAATAGAAACGTTTCTGAAATAACGTATTCGAGAGTGGGTGAGTATAAGTCGTAAGATTTCATAGAACGTCTTCATGCATAATTCACTGCTTTTACCCATTCCTTGAAAGAACGAAAAGATGAGAGAGAGAGAGAGAGAGAGAGAGAGAGAGAGAGAGAAGAAAGTGATAGAAAGATAGAAAGGGATAGACAATTTTTCGAAGATAGCAAGATGTGACACGTTCGAAATATCTCAGCGAGAATTTTTCGATTTCCTCTCATTTCTCAATCTTCTTTCGTTTTCTTTTTTCCCGCTGAGAGAAATAGAGAGAGAAAATAAAAAAAGAGAACATTCTCACCGCTGCGACGAATCACGGCAAAGTTTCAGTTTCCTTTCTCTATCCCTCTTATAAACACCTTATTCTATCCCCTCACCCCCATCCACCCCTCACCAACCAACCGATTCTCGATATACGCCGTTACGCGGAGTAATTTCGTCCATGGAATCGCATTATCAGCGAAACATTTCGGGGTCGACTTTATGGTGCTGCCAGCATAGTCATCCTCGTCCTCGTCCTCGTCCTCACCGTTGTGCCACCTTCAGATACGCCTGGCAATAATTCAACTACAGCCGTGCTGGTCCTACGAGGGAAGGCTAATTCTCATCCACTATTCTCTCGAGGAGATAATAGATCACGGAGATTAAAGGATTCTCGAGATGCCAGCTTTCTTCGACTCCCACGGTGCGAAGTATTAAGTACGGACGATTAAAAGCCATCCTGGTTTCCCTTTTTTTTCGTCTTCTTCTTCTTTTATCTTTCCTTCCCTTCTCGGGGGAAAAAGAAGAAAAAATAACAATTGTCTCGTTAGGTGTCAAACTTTTCGTGAGATAATTCAACATCGGGACTGTGTCAAATCAATCACGAAAATAATCTCGAATTTCGTTTCCAACAGGGATTATTAATTAATTCCGTAAAGATCGTGGATAATAATCACTGTTTATGGTTACTTTATCAAAGTTTAACGTACTATTTCTTTCTTTATTTATTTATTTATTTATTTTTCTCTCTCTCTCTCTCGTTTTCCATTTTCTTTTAAATTAGTTCTACCAAATTTCGTACGTTCTTATTCTTGGTAGTTATGCCGACCTGACTCCTCTGCCAACCCTTGTGACAATAATAACAGTAACAATAATGGAAAGAGAGACGTGGTGGATATGAATATGTATCGAATACATCTGTTGCCTTGTAGCCCTTTAGGGTATTACGAGACGAGAAAGGGTGTCCTGAAAACGGTGCAATATCGGTCGTTGAATCTTTCCCGCAAAACGTGCACCAAAATTTAACAACCGAAATTTAATTCCAACCCAGGTTGACGATTCATAACAATTTTTAGCTTCAAATCTCTACTCTATCATGTATTATTACCACCGATGATCTCTTCATTTTTTATATTTTTTTTTTATTTTTTATATTAAGTTTTGGAATATTATCGTCGTCGGTATTTGATGCTGACCAAAGCAACGACGAAGAACAAAACTAAAGAGACTTTTATTAAAAGATTTTATTGTCTGCCTGGCGTCAAATCTTTTCGATCATATCTCCTCCTTCTTCTTCTTCTTCTCCTCCTTCTCTCTGTAGCAACAAATTAAAAATGTTAAGCTGAAAATAATTAATTCCAACGGAACGAGAAGGTATGACAATGTTGGGAAGATTGTAATACCAGTGAAAGAATCGCGAACTTCATTGTTCTATTCTGTAATAAACTCTACTTACTTTCATCGACCATTTTTCTTTTCTTTCAAATTATATTTTTATTAAACTTTTATTTTTTAATTATTATAGATATTTGAATCGTATACTACACGGTTACATTTATTTTATATTTTTACTTGTGATATTATTTAAACGATAGATTTTAATTTTACGAAATAATTCATCGATTGATTTTGAAAATAAAACATAGTTTAAGAAAATCATCAGTGAGTGGTATTGATTTTATTTATAGTGTGATTAAAAAAAAAACAGCATTTTACTCTCCTGCCAATACTATTCTATCCGTTCGAAAGAAAATGAATTTATTTTTTGGGACGATGTAGAAAATCTTTTATTCTTGAACGGGAATCCTCTTTAGTTAGGTACCTCACAGGCGTAGTTAGTTAATTAAAAGGTAAAAGCAGCCCGAAGAAGAGCACTCCAAAAGAGAAAGAGAGAAGGAGAGAGAGAGAGAGAGAGAGGAAGAGGGCTGGAAAGCAGGATTTGTAGCTCGATCGGGGTAAAACCTCCCTTTCACGCTCGGCCGGGATCATTTCGGGGTGGCTTCTGATTCGGCGCTCGTTTGCACCGCTTTATTTGCGATTTCAAAGAACTCGAAGTAAAGGACGCTTCTGACTGCATACACAATTTTAGGCTCAGATTTACATAGAGAACTGAATGAGATAGTATTTAAGGTTTCCTAAAAGAGCATTGATGATGGTTCACAAACCAACATGATTTTTATTGTCTACAATTTTATTTTATTTTTCGTTTTATCGTATCTCATCAGGTTTTAAAGAAAAAAATCCATGGAATAAATGTTGTAAATCTTTCATTTGTTTATCCATCTGTAGAAGAACGATACACACACACACACATACATCAGGGATATTAAAAAATAAGCTTTAGTGACAGGTTTGGGGAAGAAAATGTGCAACGATTCGTAAAGAAGTTTTTTGACGTATTGCCGTTGGAAAAAAAATATAAAAAAAGGAAAGTGTGGATAGGGAAGGAGTAGCGTATTCGAAGAAAGAAGACGAAGCGAGGAAAACTGATTTGATAATACGCTAGGATGAGCAACGGGGACTACAGCCTCCCCTTCTCTCCTCTTCGCAACCCCCATCGAGGAAAAGCACGATCGAACGGTTTGACGGTAAATCTCTCTCTCTCTCTCTATTTTTTTTTCTTTCTTAGATTCGCCTCAATCCACCTATTCTACGCTCCCTTATTTGCGATTTCATATTTCACGAATCCTACGAAGATGAAGAAGAAGAAGAAGAAGCAACAACCAAGCAGCAACCCTTCGGAATCTAAGCATTTACATTTATATTTGCAAAAACGCGAAATAAAGAGAAAGAAAGGAAGGGAATAAAAGAGGAAGAGAGAAAAAATGGAATATAGAAGATGATTCTCGTCCTTGAAACGAGCAGACTTTCGTTATGGAATTGCTAATGATGACACAAGGACCGTGCCAGGGTCGTTGCAATAACAGCTGCTACCCTGCCAATTCGATAGATAAGCGTGAAAAAATATTCCACGATAAAACGCGTTTAGAACGATAAGAGCTCGTTCTGGGTTCCAACTATACCGAGATATCGATTCTTTCATCGAAGAGCAACGGAGATCGTAAAAGCTCTTATAAGTGAACTGGCTTTTACCTTTTACCTCTTCCTCTTTCTTCCTTTTTCATTCTTTTTCTTTCTCCCGTCTATAGTACTTGTCAAAATTATACTTGCTGATATAACTCTACCTCGATAATATTACAATCCTTACGAATAATCGATCCTTCTTTATTATAATCGACAAATTTTTGTTTAAAACAAACAAGAAATACAATAACAAAATTATATTAATTTATTTTATATATTTGCCAACTTAGTTAGCTGCATCGGTAAATGTTACTTACTACTCGACATAATATATTTTATACGAATGTGGTTTATAAAAAGATTAAATACTTTGAAGCGTCAAAATTAATTTATCAAATATTCAAAATTCCTTTAACATATTTCAAATAAAAGAATAATAATTCTTGTGAAAACAGGAGGATAAGTTTAATTTTGAAAAAAATGTATCGAGAGAGAGAAAAAAAGAATGATTTTCAATACAACTGTATCAATGATGAGGGAGTAAAGAGGGTGCACAATGTTTTATATCCGCGTTCGATTAGGTTTTAGATGCAATGATTCGACGGCGCATGCAAATACACCCCTTTTCGTGAGCTCTCACAAAAGAACCAGAGATCGAAGGTATTCGGTTAACATTCGGGATACCACCCCTGTGAATATTTCATACCGTAGCTTTTTTCCGTATCAACGCACACGCACACATACACGCGCGCAGCACGCATACGTACGTGTGCGGAAACGAGAAAAAGGAGAGCGATAAAAAAAGGCGTTTTGATGGTTGAAAAAATAAAAGTAAAAATAAAAAATAAGGCCAACCAACCACGCGTACTCGCCGACAAAAACTTTTATGCGTTTTAAATGAATGCGTCGACTTTCTCTACTTCAACCCCCTCACCATCCTTCCCCTAACAGAACTGACTCAACTTTTACAATTTTCACGGTAATTGTCTACCGTTTTTCCCTGCTACACGCAATGCTAGCTGAAGTACCCTCTCATCTCTCTAGACGAATATATTTTCTTTTATTTTATTTGATTTTTCGCTTTGTTTTTATTTTTATTATTTTTTTTTTGTAATAAAACACGACAGCAGAATTACGAGAAATACCGGTAGATTGATTATTAAATCGTACGAGATAGGAATATTTTATTCGTAACATTTTGGAAGATGGATAATTGAAGAATAATATAAAATTCGGGCATAATAATATTCATTTAATTCTTTATTGCAAATGTGTTAAGATCAACGACGATAATTTCTATTATGCGACAGAAACAACAATACTTTAACAGTGCAACAACTTATCCACTCTCGTTGACATATGTAAAAATCGAGAGTAAATATCTCGTCACGATGATCGTTGTTGGTTCTTCATCTTCGATAGTCTGACATGACAAGAAGTGATATTAACAATAGATCTATCCATTATCATGTATATATATATGTATATATAGAATATATCGCAGAGTACATGAAAAATTTGAAATATTTCATTGACAAAGTATAGGCACTTGCATCATAACGAATCGATCGATCGATCGATCTTCAAATTAATATCAAGTATTGTTTTTTTCGATCGTATATCATTTAAGAAAAGAACAAAATTATTAAAAGCAAAAATAATTAACTTGATTAATCGTTTCGCGCGTATCATTTATTTTATGTGCGGAAGACTATTTTATCTCTTTTTCTTATTATTTGTGTATTGTGTTCTGTTATTTAAAAATATATAGATATAATATATAATACACAGATTTATAAGACGACGACAACATGTACGACGGGAAACAATAAATATTATTTCTTGTACTATAACCATAGTATTACAAGGCACTGAAAACAATTTCGTTTGCGAGGAAGCATTAGACCATATTGAAAATATTTTCTGTTAAAGATTAATCTTAATATTACATTTTTTAAATGTAATCTTTCTCAGCTGAATTAGTATAATTGATAATATAAATTTTCTTGATATAATTATTTCACTGGTTTCTTTTTTTTATGTTTTTACTACAATGTTATCAATTCTTTTAATCATTTAATTTTCTACAGCAGAGATTTATGCGATAATTTGTATGGCAGTAGCACAATTACAATGTATGCAGTGACTATACCAATCATGTGCATGATTCTTTTTTTTCTATAAAAATGTAATCAATATTGCATCAGAAGACTATGAAAATAGTATTGTCAATTCCTGAGTATGCGATGAATGACAAATAACTTAATTGAAGACTTCGATAAAAATAAACAGCAAATTTTCCGCTTGAAGATGGAAAAAAAACATAATCACGTTGAGAATTCCAACATAAAACGAATAAAAAAATTATAAACTCTGGTATTGTTAAGACGTATGCATCATGATGTGTATGCTCGATGAAAAATACTGAGTTATATAAATTTAACAAATAGTTGCAACGAAACAGGAAAGAAAAAACAAATTATTGCAATATTAATTATTAGTATTTACAATAGCGATCTGCAACTAATCGATAGTTAGGAACTACGTGATATACTACTAATATCATCGTGTCACTCATGATCTCAAGTAGAAGTTCAACGTATTGTATTTGTCAAGCAACACATCGAACGAAATATATCATTTGATTATTATTTCATAGTAATCAGACTTGACGAAAGTACGTTACCCTGCTAGAAAACATTTTATACAGATAATAAATCTTTGTAAAATATAGTGATAGGTACTTATTAATCTTTTCTTTATTTTTTATCTTCTTGATCCCTCCTATATTTTAATATAGCTTGCCATATCCTTAACTCAACTCCACCTCTGTACATACGAAACATAAAATTATATATTAAACATTTTTATAATTAAATTGTACACTTCTAAGAATATTATACGATTACCTTAAATTGAGTCTTCGAATATCATCCCTGGTAAGATAATTTAAAACGTCTTCCAAAGTGTATTCCTCATACGTAAACTATAAAATACAATAAAATGATAATATTATTATTAAATTTATAATCAATTAATTTGTTAATATGAAAAATATGAAAAATAATATTTACTCTATCGATCGATATTTCATCTATTTGTAAATCTTGCAACCAATTGATAAGTGATTCAGAATTTATAGGATTTGAATTAACTGTTTGTAATGAATCTGTTTGATTAGTGCCATTTTTGCAACCAGACATAGTAGAATTATATCTGTGAAAAAATAATAATATTAATTCTCTTTTTAGATTATTCAATTTAAGAATGCTTACCCTGATTCTTGTCTTAAGGCTTTTCTATTAATGTTCTCGCATAGATGAGTCAATGTATTCATTTGTGCTCTCTGTTCTTCTAAAGCTTGTTGCAATAATACTTGATATGATTTCTGACAATCTAACAATTCTTGCAATAATTTCATGTTTTCCATTTTTAATGTTCCCATTTGATCGTGATATTCTTTCCAATATTTGTTATCGACAGAATCAGCTGTTTTTTGAGATTTTATAGAATTTACTGTTGAAACACCAGATGTAGAACCCTCTTCAGGACCTTGACCACCAGATTGTACACGTTCTTGTCCCAATAAATTTGCTCCAAGTTCTATAAAATACAATGTAAAAAAGCTCATTTATAATTTATATTTGTCAAAATTTCTTAGTAAAAAGTAATTACTATTACTCTTTTATAGGAGATATTTTTATTAAACTAAAATGAATGAGAGCAAACACACATATAGTATAAGAAAATAAAGAAAAGCTCACCAGGTGACAATACTGTAATAGCTGCTTGAACTGCATTTCTTACTAAATTGTCCAACGCAAACATCCAATGTGGTTTAATGCTGTGCATTCTTAAAACTTCATTTACTGCTGTTTGGAACAAGTAAATGGCTAGTTGAAGATGATTAATCGCAGTTGAATCAAAATCTAATTCTTCTTTTAATGTGCGTATAGCTGTTATAATAACTTCTTGATTTTGTTCAGAAATGTAGTCTTTTAATCCACGCATCAACAATATCAAATGATTCTAAAAATAATTTTGAAATTATTAATTGTTACGAAATAAATAATTATTTAAAAATATATATTATATAATTACCGTGCGTAAAACAGTTTGACCAACATCCTGATGTATACCTCTCATCCAAACCTCACAAATCTTTGTTTCATCTTGACCGAGAACTCTTGTCAGTGTCATTCTCCTCTGACTATCTTTTTTCAATAGATAAAACCCTTCTTGTTCTTCTCCAGATTTATGTCCTGATTGTCCTACAATCAATCGGATGTTTATTTACTTATTTTATTAACAAATTTTTTGAATATTATTTATATATGATTATAATCACCTCCTAACTCAACTTCTGGTGATAATAATCCACCAGAAGAACTTCTTCTGGTTATAGAAGCTCCAGCTGTATCGCTTTCATTTGTTTCTATTGATGGTGTATTACCTATCGTGCTGAAAATCGAAAGAAAACAAATATTATATCTATCTGTTAAAAACCTTAGAAAATATTTCAAGTAATACTTAAGATAATTTGTCAATAAATAGTAACTTATTTTAGCATACATGTATCTATTCTATATTAACACATAATTTCTAACTTATTTATACACATAGATCAGAAGTAACATTATGGAAACAATTATTATAATTTATTTGTACCATATACACGCCCCTGTATTTAAATATTTTACATGTAAATAGTTTGATAAAGCAATAATCATTCACCACATGTAAGTTTAGGAATAAAAAGCATCACATGGATTTTTGCAGGAATTGTTTAGGAGAATATTATTATTCATAATTAAAAGTGCGATATATGAGGCAATGAAATATTTCGAAACATAATTGCGTATTTATACAATTTTGTAAATAACGTGAAAACATTTTCATCATATAATATAAAATATATCAATGAAATATATAATGTATATGTTCACATTACATCAATATTATTCAATAAAAGTATCATACCTGTTAAAAGAAAGAGTTGTAGTTGGCATGCTGATGGGAGACAGAAGATGAGCTGGACTGCGCTCTCTCAATGGGCTTGACTTGGTTAGCCCTCCACTACATGCAATTCTTAATTATTAAATATTATATATAATAATACCTTTGTTAATTATATAAATACCAATTATTATTATTATATCCAACATAAGATTGATATCTTTGAGAATATTACTGTTAATTAAAGTAATCATTTTTTAGTCATGTTAATTATACCGTTAAAGAAATAAATAACAAATTAGCAAATTAAAATTTAATAAATATTTCTTCTATGTATATATATATTTAGAATTTTAATCTATGTATATATGTATCTAAAATAAATAATATATAATAATTCTTGTATTGTGTATCATAAATAGATAATTATATATCTCAAAGCCTTTTGAGGGACTATACATAATATTTAAAAGCAATTATCAATTGACAATATCACAATGACAAAATGTTGGCATTAAAGCTTCATATATATCGAGTTCAAGCATTAAATGAATGTAAAATGTAATGATTCAGGGATAATGTGATCTCAAGCTCTAAACAAAATGATATTTTAATGATTTTAAATATCAACAGTACCTGTCATCTGATTGTGATGTTTGCATTGCAACAGCGGTTATAATATGATTATTATTTGTTTTATCGCACTTTCCTAAACGATCAACTCTATCAGCAGGAACAGATATGCTTCTACTAAAGTCCGGTGGTGCTGCTAATCTACTAGTTTTTTTTTTCCTGTAAATGATAAATACACAGTGAGTATTGTAACATTTACATTTTAGTATATTTTAAATAATAAATCCAATATTCATTTAAAATATGTGCATACTCGTTTAAAAATGGATCTTCTAACAATTCGGCAGCGTTTGCTCTCACATCAGGATTTGGTTCAAAACATCTTAATATAAAACTTTTTTGCTCTCTCGGATAATTCAGACGGTATTTCAGGATGTATTTTATAATATCCAACCTGTGAAAGTGTAAATAAATATTTTTTGATAATTGTTATATTTTTTTTATAAATATCTCTTACTTACTTTGAATACAGCTGCTTGAGGAGAACCCAATTCAATAAACGGTGGTTTTCCTGTTGCCATTTCAACTATAGTACAGCCCAGAGACCAAATGTCAGCCTAATATCACAATTTTCATGGTAAAATAATTTATAAAATGATATCTTGTATTATAGTATAGAAATAATATTTCTACTTACAGGTGCACCATAACCACGTTGACCTTTATCGATAACTTCTGGTGCCATATATTGTAAAGTTCCTGTAAATGTTTCAGCACTTGGACAAAGACCAGCCAAACGTTTAGACATACCAAAGTCTGAGATTTTCACTACCCCGCTATAAGTATTAACTAACACGTTATCACCTAAAAATGAAAATATGTATGAATATAAAATATTAACAATTTTATCAAAGATCACGTAATTCAATTTTTTATATAAACCTTTAATATCTCTGTGAACTATTTTTTGATCATGTAAATATTTAAGTCCTTCTAAAATCTGTTTGGTATAATATGATATAGTTGACTCATTTTCTTTTAATGGACCCCATTTAGACCGTAATAAGGCTGATAAACTTCCTAAATAGGAAAAGATATAAATATATAAACATTTATGATTTTTTTTTTCAATTATAAAAATATTTTAATACTCACCTCCTGGGACCTGCTCCATAAAGATTTTGAAGTATCCATCCTCGCTCACAGATCCCAAGTATTGAACAATATTTCTATGTCTCAATTGACTATGTAATTTAATTTCTTCATGTAAAGGCTGAACATCTCCTAGATTTCGTTCCCGAATTTCTTTAACTGCAATTCGCACTTGGGTATTCAAATCACGAGCTGCATACACGACACCATATGTCCCTTTACCAAGTACTATTCTTTTATTTTGATCATCCAGTTCATACTCAAACTGGAAATATAAATATAAATATTACATAATAAATTTTTCTAGATATTTAATTGTATTTGTTTTTAAATGCTAATTTTATATTAATTATAAAATTACTGACCTTCATACGATCATCGGTCATGTAGGCATCCAAATCTGCAACCATACCTTCTTGATCTCTGGTCATTTCTAAGATCAAGTCGTAAAATCTGTGCCTACATTGTACAGATGGTAGATACATTTGAAAATCATCAGAGTTTTGATGAACGTATAAAAAGAGACATCTCTCATCTCTCTTATATAAGCTCACACTTCGGATCATGTTTGCAGTAAACAACCAATCGTGTACTTGCTTGCAGTTATTTTTCATGTTATCCAAACATAAGTTCCAGATTTGAATGGATTTTTCTTCAGCACCAAGATTGACGTTGACGTAACTTGGCATTAAGATTTTCGTTGGCTCTAACACCAGAAGCTATAACAGAAAATACAAAAAAACAATATCTTTTCAATGAATGAATTTAAAATAAAAAATTCATTAATAAAAATTAATTAATCTAAGGACCTGCACAGAAAAGCATTTTATATTATTCTTACTTTGACCAAAAATGTACAGAAGCAAGCTGGTTTCGTAATGCAATACTATAAGCCATAGTCTTCCAAATTGAAAACTGGATCCTTTGTAGAACGATTCCATTTATCAACTTACTGGAAACCGTATACTATCTCCAACTTCCGGTTTTGTGGCTTCCACAAAGTAGTCCATCCAGAAACCAAATATTTGCTCCTCAGGTGAAGCTTCAGCCTCTTCATTTTTTTTCCGAAACCTATCTATCAAGGATATGTTGCCAATAGTTGACTTCAGGTACCTGTAATGAAATTACTTTCATATAGTAAACTATTCGTAACTTTTGTTACAGTTATTTAATAAATAAAATTATTAAAATATTTCTTATACATACCAGTTGGGTGGCTTCAGTTTGAACATACATTCAGCAGCTTGAATAGCCTTAGAGTAATCTTCTGCCAGAACACTAATCTCGAAAAATGTTGCTACATCCCAATAGTCTTTTAAACTTGACAGGCTGCCCTTTTTCCCGATTAAGTTATTCAATACCATTCCTATATGCTGTAGTTCTTCGCTCTTCGAAAATTCATTTCCTGCTATAACTAACAGTGTTGCAAGATTTATACCGGCATATTCGTTTGGTTGAACCTAATGGTCAAAAATTGTAATCATGCTAAATACTGTGATGTGCTTGATGTAATTTATAATTACTTATGCTGTTACAAATAAAATATTCAACAGCCATTGTATCAACTTGGAAAAATAGATTCCTGAAATCAAAGCAACAAACGATTGTATGAATCCTATAAGCTAAGAAATTGATAATTGATTTGTCTATTTGTATAAATGATAAAGATGCAGACGGTCACAAATACAAAATAGTTTTTATAATCAATCAAAGTAACATAATCAAAGAAAAATTAAATGATAATAAACTTATACCATACGCAAAACATAAGTGTATAAAATAAATAAAAAGCTTACAAAAAAAAAACAATAACTATGCTCAAATACATTTTTATCCAATATAACACACGTAATAATAATAATAATAATAATAATAATAATATAATAATTATTATTTTGAATGATTTAAGTTCCACCCACCTTAACTCATGCTTGTTTGTTAAAAATATATAATCAATATTTCTAAATGTTAAGAGCATATAATAATATGATAATATTCACATATGTAATCATATGGTACAAGTTCATCATAATCGTATTATTTTATATTGGCTTGATTCCTACAAAGAGTTAGCATTATTATAGCTCTTCACAGTATAGATTTCAAAGAGATAATCTATAGACTAATTTTTTGTTCTTGATCACTTATATGTACCTTAAGAATTATCAATTTCTTTTAATATTTTTTAAAGACTTTTATCATTTTAATCCTAAAAATCCATCATTTCAAGGCAATGCATTGGCTGAAGAACACCCATATATGTTTATACATATATATAAATATTACCTCAAAACCTTTTCTATACCAATGAATAGCATTTTTTAAACTTTCTTCATCCGTATGTCTACTTTCAACAAACTTATCTTTGTATATCCTTCCACACAAGCATAACATGTCTGGTACATGATTTTCTTTTTTTTCTAATGCTTTTTCAATAACTTTCAATGCTCTTTCCCTATCTCCTTCTTTATTTCGTCTGTTTAATGCAAAAGCATATAAGTAACGAATGGCAGGTGTATTAATATAATTTTTATGCGTAGGTATAGTTTTTAAATCATCGACCAATTGTACCATAGCGTCGTAACCCTAGAACAAAATATATTACATTTGTTATTATTTGCTATTTTATTATATTACAAATACAAATTACCTGGATTTCTCGAAATGAAATTAGTACATTAAGCACCACTTCTCCAGAAAGAACATTGGGATCATCCAAACGTTTACGCATGTTGTTCAAGGCTCTAGAGAGTTCTTCTCCTGAATAAGTTTCACGTGCTTTCCTTAAATCTGCTAAGAATTTTTCTTTCATGTGAGCTCTAAAAATATCAGACATTACAATTCATGTTAAAAATAATGTCAATTATATTTTATTAAATAAAGATTTATATTTAAATAAAAAAGATAATATTACAATATTTCAAGTAATATAAAAGACTATTCATTTTAAAATGATAAGTATATACCTTTTATAAAGGTTTTGAGAAAGATAAGATAAGGATAACAAATGAAGAAGTTATTTTTTTACAATGATCTAATTATTTACGAATGCAAATTATCTTTTGTATCACAGATATATAACAACAATTTTTATATTAAATTATATATATGATATATTTTTATGTTTAAATATTATTGTTAAACTTACTTGGATTGTACTTCAACATCTTGAAATAATTTCTTTAATTTTAATGTAAGATGTTGTTTTGGATCTATAGATTCTTCACCTGTAATTCTACTTGTTGCTGGACTGGTTGCAACACAAGAACCACACTCAATTACACGATATGACACAAAAGTGTAACTACCACACGATAACTGTAACAATTATTTAATTTACATTATGGTTATTTTATTGATATATATATTGTAATAAATTATATTAAAACAATTACTTTGGATTTATTCATATTTCTTTAATGTTCAATTTGTCACTGCCACAATTAAATTTGTAAGATATTATTATATTTCCTTTACACCCGATACAAATATAATTTAAACAATTGAATTTTAATAATAATTTAACTACACATGTAAATATTAATTACACTTTAGAGAAGAAAAATATAGAGCAATTTCGATTACCGCGTACTGTCAGTAAGCACAATGGGTAACTGCTATATTAAGAGCATGAGCTCATGTTTTTCAGTTCCATACATGGCAGAACTACATATTAGGTATGTGGTAAGATTATCTAAATACTGATTGTATTAAAACGAATTTACTCGATTATTTATTGATATTTTTTTCTCTCACTCTCTAAACAAAATTTTTATAATTACAAAAGTTTTTATGTGGTACTATGAATCATATTAAACACAATCAAATATATAAATATATATATATCGGTAATAGTAATTGATAATTATTAATTAACATAAAACAATGATAATATATATAAAATATTTAATTATTAACAATTTAACGTAAAAATAATGAAGACCTAAATATAATCCGTTCAACTGTAGATACGAGAATGACAAAGTATGAGACTAGTGAAGATAATAAAACATATCGCACATGTACCGCATGCGCGCGAATCATCATCATCTCAAATAGCTTTTATCATAATATATATTTTTACCTAAATGTATTTTTTATTTTACTTTTGTACTATTTTTATTAGTAGATTAAAATATTGATAAAATTTTCTAATTAATATCCAATAACTTTGACTAAGAAATTTAATATACAAAAAATAATATATATATAATTGAAAATTTTTATTTAATTTATATAAAAGATAAAATAATTTGTAAAAGAATGTGATTTGTTAAGAAAGATATAATTAACTAAATTTCGTAACGTGTGTAATAAGACCTTCACTAATTGTAAGATAGGATTAGTTTCATAGTACATAGCTATTTATTAGACCTTTAATTAGGATCATTGTTTCAGTGTGACTATTGTAGTTCTAATAAATGTACAAGGTTATTGATCACTATATTTGTTATTAACATCTATATATTTATGTCAAATCAAGTTCTAGGCATAATTTTTTATGCAGCTGATATAAAATATTCCTTTTTTCCATTTTATATTTATTAACAATTGTACAAATATTTTTGTTATCCAATGCATACCGATCTAATTCATTATTTGTATCAATTACACTTAAGGATATTATGTAATTTATAATTGATATTAAAACATAAATACCTTGAGTCTAATCGTAGCTTCCGTATCAACATCGTTATGAAGCAAGATATTTTCTTTCATGCCAAAGCTTTCCCTAACACCCAAATGATAGAATAATGCAGATTGTTGTAATTGGATACTTAAATCAACCACAGCCACATCTGCGTTATAAAATGTATCTAACACATTAGTTTCTCCAAAATCTAGCTTTTCAAACTGTAATTAAAATTAGTTTTATAAATTATATAACATTTGAAATATACTTATAGTACTTGGGACATCGATAAAACTTATTGTGTAATTATTATGTAATTCATAATATTATTTTAATAAGAAATGTACCTGTATATGATGCATGTTCGCATTAACTAAGAGACATGCTTGCTTTACTTCTTCCAAGGCTCTTTTTCGTTGTGCAAGATGTTCAGGTTGTTGTAGATCTAATACACATGCTACATCCATCCGAGGCCTTCCTGATACTGTAGTATGCCCAGAAACATCGCTCTGCGTTCCAATGCTATCTGTACTTGATATACCATCTATTACGCTGACTAAAAAAAGAGATTATACATATAAATATTGAATATTACAATTTGAATATTACAATTTATATATAACACATTAAAAAATATGTTTATTAATACCTTGTATATCTATACCATCTCCACAAGTGGACGGCATGTTGATTTTTATATTTGTTATGACCGTTACCACTCTGCAAAAGCAGTTCTACTCAAATTTATAATTTGACACTTATCTCGTTGATCAATTTTCTTATACTTTTCTCTGGATATTAACATAAAATAAAAATACTTCAATTATTTATTATAATATATAATAAAGCATATATATATATAAAATTATGTTGATAATATATTTAAAAATTTGCAAATATAAAATAAATATATATTAAGATTTAACCAAAACTACTCTTACACATGAATTATTACTAGTAATTATCATTACAAACTGGAAAATAGTTTATGGTAGGAATTATCTAAAGCTGTAAATTATACAAGCAAAAATGTTTGATGACAGTCGCATTTGATTTAAGATAGTTTGTACAAAAAATTACTTGGGAATGCTGTTGAATAAATCTTCGATGATCAAACAACATTAATTAAATAAAGTGATATTATTTGTATAATGTTAACAAAATATACCTTTTATGGCGTACATTATAAAAAATCGCCGTCCATTTCTTCTAGAACACACAAATCCGGGCTCGAGGTCGTGCACAAGTACAACCTACCGCAAGTAATTTCCTTTTCTTCTGACAGATGGCGCATGCGTAGTTCTTTCTGTCTCTCTCACTCCCTCTCATTCTCTTTCTCTTTCTCACTTTACTAATTCAAAAATAGAAATACCAAGAAATATAATGGATTAACAGAAACAAACATTTTCTTTTTAATCGTTAGTAGTTAAATTAATTCGAAATAATTATTCAACAATTTTCTTCTTAATTCATATAATATTTCATTAACCGTATATTTGTAATTATTTATCTAAATATAACTGAGAGTTAAATAAAATATAAAATTAAAAATTATATTAAATAGAAGTTAGAGAAAAATTTCAAGCTTGTAAAGAAGTACTTATCGATCATTGCCTTTATCGAATGAAATGGGTTTTCAATTAGAGAGAGAGTGCAAGAAACGGTAGAGAAAGTCTTCCAAGTTATTATTAGGATAGCATAAATTAGATAGATGCACGAAGACTCTTATACGTTCCTTCACGCGCAACGAAAAATGTCGAATGAAAACATTTCTTGTTTCTCTCTTCTCCGTCGTCGTTGTAAAACATTTTTGTCGATCGAACAGAGACGATGAGAGAACAGGAGAACATGCTAATTACTGAGTTTACATTTCAATGACACATAATGAAAGGAAGCTTATAACATATATATATACACACGAGTATTTATATACTTAATATATATAGTAGATATCTGTTGTTCTCCAAATGCATTCTATGAATCTGCATTGCATTTTACTGCATTGAAAATTAGCTGAATCGTGTGTAATTAATTACACGGTTTTTAATTAGATATTATACATATTATGCATTATATATATAGATTATTTTTTATACACAAGTTATACTCAATTATATTACAGTACATTCATTATGTTATAGTTTTTAATTGCATAGTAATTTAAATAATTGATCAACGTTCTTGAAATTATTTTCTTTTAAAATGTTCTATAAATTTTATATTTAAAAGTGGGTCTTTTCATTTTTTCAGGACTTATCGTATGGTGAAATTCAGGCAATCAGAATTATTTATGGTGTAATAATTTATTTTTAGTAAAAAATACTGAATATTATGTTTATTATGTTTATTTAATTATAAAAAAAAAATATAAAGCATTGTCGAAATAATAAGCTGAGAGTTAATATATCGAAAAAAAGTCATAATTCGTTGCACATATATATGTAATTAAAAAATTAAATAATTTATGATATTTTTATATATTTTATTTATTATTATGTATTATATTAACGATATGAAAATTCTCGTTGTTATTCGCACGTAGAAATTTCTGTCTCTAATTTTAAATCAGTACCTTCTAAATGTTTCTCCATCCAATCATCGAATTTTTTACTTAAATCTTCTGACATATAATTTTTCCAATCACCAACTTCGCCCTTTCTTATAAATTTTGCATTAGGATCACTTTCATCGGCACCTTTTTGTTTTAATATTTGTTCCAAATTAACAGCAGGATTTGCTGCCATTTTAGAAAATTTCAAATGTTCGTTAAGCTCAATTATTTGTTCATTTGTTATCGTTTTGTTAAGAAACTTTGCTGTATTTTTAATTATTTCAATTGGATTCTAAAAAAAAAAAAGAAAATGCAATCATAATTAAAAGCACATTAATCAATCTTATGATTAAGTATTTTTATATAAAAACCTTCTTCAAATCTTCATATTTTAAAAACAAAATATTATCTTGTTTTCTAGCATTCCAAAAAGGAAGTACGTGATTCCAAAATGGTCCCATTGGAGCTTAAACACAAATTATCAACAGAATTATTATCGATTTCTAAATATAATTAATATATATGTTCAATAATAGTTATAACTCTTTTAATTCGAAATTAATACCATTCTCGTTTATAAATAATTCTGCAAAATCTTCGAAGCTTCCTTTTACATTATGAAAAACTTTAGAGTAATGATAAAAGCTCACGCATGTATCTTTAGGATTTCTGGTAATGTATATAATCTGAAAGATAATAAATTTGTATACAAGCATTATTTTCATTTTAGTTTATAAAAATAAATCAACGTATTCACATACTTTGGGTTTTTTTAAATGAATATCCGTAGGTAATAAATCCCACGGTAAATGTGTTTTAATGTATCGAGGACGTGAGGCATTTATAACATTTTCTACAGAATCACCTAATTTCGAAAACCAATCTACAAAATTTCCCGTTACCACAAGGGCAGATCCTCTGAAACATACAGTGTAATAAATTTGTTTTTTTATAATTAAAATTAATTTATATTTTAATTAAGATCCCCTTACTCGAGTAATGGATTACGAATCATCAAAAGAGTTTTTGCGGATTCATAATCAAAATTATTTCCGATACACCATACCATTTCTTGTACCCAATTACTACCTGTGTAATTAAAATAATAATTAATATTATTTTTTATTATAGAAGAATTTTTTTAATGATTTATCTCATTTGTCTTTGAAATAATTTAATTATAAGCTCACCAGTTCGTGGATGAGAAACTATCCATACGTCATCTTCATATATTTTCATATCTCTTATTTTTTTAGCAAAAAAAACATAATTAGGTGGTAACAAACAGGATCCTGGTTCCACTTTGAGAAAGCTCGGTTTTACTCTAAACATATCATCTAATTTATCAGCAGAATCGCCTTCCAACGTTGAAAATGTTATAGATTTTTTATTCACTGTAATCATTTTATTACTTTTGGTCAAAGTTATGTTATTTAAATTATAGATATAAATAAATGAGAATTTGTTGAATAATTACTTGTTGAAGTTTCCGTTAGATGCACCCTGACGTACAGTTAGGAGATATACTGATTAAGAAAGTATCTGCGAAAATGCAATGTATGTCAAACCGGTTTCGATGCATCCGCGATTTTTCTTTTTCCCCTTTGGACCACTTTTGTTCATCCCACTTTTTTACATTTTTATGAAATATAACGGTACTTTAATTACATTTATTTACGTACTATGTACTTATCGATACGGTTATATTAAAAAATGTTTATAAATTTTAATAATTCAAAACAAATAATCTTTCCTAAGATATTGCGAATGGAATTCATTTATGGTTCTGTTACACATTAAGAAATATTTTGTCGTTTCTTTTATAATATAACATATTTATTTATTAAAATCATATTTTACGTTAAAATAAATGAAATCGGTATATTAAAGGAAATAATGAAAAATATAAATATTTCTTATTTATATATAAAACCACACATTTTATACGCTTATTTTTTTATGGGATACAACTTGAGCAACCTTACCTTACACAGCTATAAAAAAATTCTAATCTAAATGTATGTCAGAATATAAATATATTAAGTTTCGAAAAATAATGAAAGAATTTAAATTTAAAGATATTTTATATATGAAGATTTTAAAAATACAATTGTATAAATATACAGGGAAATTTGATCACCCTATATAATATAAGAATGCATAATGAACATGATACTTAACATATAATGTTTTATATCGTACATCTTATAGAAAAATTATTTTGTGATATAATAAATAATATGCAGCACTGAATACATATAATATTTATGAAACTTAATATACACACATTTATATGAGTATTACAAATGAATAAAAAAAAAAAACAATAAGTATATATATATATAATATCAATCGTCTTATTCATCATTAGAATTTTAGATGAAAATTTAATTAAGATAATAAACAACATTACGAAGGATATATAAAATGCGTTACTTTTGGCAGCTGTAAAAAATGGTTTCCTTTGGCACTATAATAATAAGCAAGGAACAATACATAGATGGAACATAGAAGAAAAAAAAAAAAAAAAAAGACGAAATATAAAATGTCAATGATGATGTGATTCTCATACGATTAAAACCTGAGTTATTGGATCATAAATAAAATAAAAAATAAAAAAACAATTGCAATGTTAAAGATTATTGTTGCCAAGTTCGACGATAAATATGTTATTGAAGATTATTTATAAAAAAAAGAAATTATTTTATTCTCGTATAATAAAAAGGGACGATTAATTTTTTAAACTTGTGTCGAAATTTATAAGAAACGAAAAAACACAGCCACTATTCCAATAGTCAACGATAAATTATGTAAAATAGCTTCACTTCGGGAATAAGCATCAACGATGTATATTTTCCAACCCATATTTGCATGGGTAAAGGAATTATAGTAAACGATATCCGGCCACGTCGTGTTAGGTGTAACTTCTAGAATACCTCCTTCGCCTATAAAAATCCGAGTATACGATAAAACGATTAAATGATTAATTAAATAGTATTATAATTTTTTTTGTAGAAGGTATATTCGATTAAAAAATTTACCAGGTTCGCAAACATGTATAAGACTCCTGTTAAATTTCTTGAAAGATGGAAAATCATCGTCTAATCTTCTGTCTTTACTTTCATGTTTGCTCAAACAAAGTGGACCAACTGTAAATTAAATATAAATACTTAATTATAAAAATCTATTACAATTTGTAAAGACAATTTTTCGAAATAATAATTTTATCAATCAAAGTACCTGCCGTTGGCCTTGGTCGGCCTCTTCTCGTAAACTCAACACCTGCCAATACCCTTACTTTGCTTTGTGCAGTATCACTGAGTCTGTCGTAACCCCCGTGAGGTTCATCCGTGATAATTAGTGGATGATACAAATTAGGACTATGAGGATTATTACCTCCGTGAATAACGAAGTTGTATGTTAATCCTCTGCGTAAATATAATTCCGGTATTAATTGACCCTCGATGTACCACGCGTAACCCATCGATGTTTGTCCTATTATGCAAACAAATTTTTTCATCATATTAAATATATTATTATTAAATTACAGAAAACGATTAAACGCTTGTATCAACCTGTTATTCCTCGGTAACCTTTCTTCCCTCCAGACGGGCCAATAGTAGCTTTAAAAGTTCGGATACTCCTATCAAATATTTCTGCCTTATCCCAAGGTATTCTAAAAATAAGTTTCATGCAAATAGAATCAAATTCTAATATATTACTATTAACAGTTAACGATTAATCGTAAATCTAATCTTCTTACACGAGCTTTTCATTATTTTCCGTAAAATCCATACAAGTATTTTCCGGTTCCTGACGATTCAGTTCCATTCTTAAATCACCTTTAGGATATAGATCATGAAAATTAGGTTCCTTGTTTTCATCTAATTTTCCTAATGCCCAAATTATATAAACCGGTCTATTCGTAGGATATTCTTTGTCTCCGGCATCAGCTAAAAATTACAAATTGTTTCTAGTTTGAGTATAACGGAACTATTAACAACATTCGTACATACAGGAATTAAGCGTTCGCCTATATGTGATGATATTGATGCCATTTTCTCTTATCGCTGTATACATTTGATTGCTATCTTGTCCACCTAATAGCTCATCCTTGCAAACACCCTTATACTGTCCAAGAACTTTTCCACACTGTTTTATAAATTGTCAATCATTGTAAATAATTTCTATGCTTTTTTTCCAGTAGAGAGTAATATACACGTACCGGTGCTTTTGCTGTTATATTATAATCAGTGGCATAACCACGCGTACCATCCATGTAAGCAATTGTAACATCTGCACCTTCCATTTGACTGGAACTTTCAGAACCGGATAAACCAAAACCCATGTACTCGTCTTCGGCTATAATTGTTAAAATGAAATCTTCAAGATACGAGAAAAATTCAATTTATTTATTTTTTTTTTTGAGATAAAAAAATTACTGACCAACTTGACCAGCTAATTGAATTGTAATTTGGGGACCAAAGATTTCCCAGCTAACTTGATACCGTTTATGAAGTTGAACGCAATTCGGTAAAGATTGAGTATGTTTGACGACCTGTAGATCGGATAATACGTTAAATAAATAATACTTTAAACAAAATGAACAATTTTTAATCAGAAGATATAAAAAAAAATTATTATTTTACTTTAACCAAAGATGGTGGTACGTTAAGACCGTCCGGTATAATAATCGATCCATAATTCGATTTAGTTTTAACGTCAAATACGCTCAACCAATCGACGTTGAATACGGTCATTTCTCCTGGTAATTGAATAACTATATCTTCTTTTTTATAAGCACGCAGTGGATCCAAACTAACGAATGTGATTAATAAGATAATGAAGATAATTCTCTCAAAGAAAAAATGTATAACGAAAAATGAATTCTACTTACTATCCATACTCATCGGGAACTTTGGTTCCTTTACTCGAAGGTTGAGGACCTAAACCTACCCAGAAAAAGGTATCATTCCCATTACCATCATACGTGAATTGCGGTATACTAATCGTCTTGGAATCTAAGATCACTATAGACTCAGACGATACATCGTGAGATCTTTTTGATAATTGAGAAATCTTCTGTGGTGCTGGTGGATCAAATTCTTCGGGAATATAAACATCCCCGAATGTGTTCTACGATATCGAAGATAATTAATTAAAACTTGTATACACACCTTAGGGATATTTAAATGATAAATAATTATAAATAAAAAATCTTATTAAAAGAAAAATCAACCTGACTAGCCAAATCGTATACAGCGAACCATTTAATATCCGTTATCTTTTTGTTGTCTGGCAAAGACAACGTAAAATCCCGATTAAGATAACGATCGAGTACATTAGTCCTAAAAATCATTGTTAAATGTTGTAAAGGGCATAAAAGTTAAGTGAATTATTCAAGGCTGCTTACTTGCCCCACTCGTCAGGTACGATGAAACCTTGTGGACCTGGCCGATTAGATGCACCAGCCCAGAAAAAGGTATCTGCTCCGGTACCATCGTAACTGAACGAAGTCAGAAGCAACGTGTATTCATCTACCGCGTATAACTCACCAGATACCTGATGGTGATACGCATTCAACCTTCCAAGATACTTTCCCCTATACTCTTCGTCATTTTCCTGCGCTAAACCTGCCGATCGGATTACAAATATTGTTAAATCGATATATTCATTTTATCCATTAACTCGAATCTATTTTTTTCGAGTTTTATAAAATATACAAGGATAAAATTCGTGATAGATTTTTGAAAAAATATTTTTCACATGCAAGAAATAAATACATAAAATTCTTCTTCTAAACAATGACAAATACATATCGTCCTATTTATTTCATTAAAATGACTCATAACGGAAATCGAAAGATAATTCGAAAGTAATAAAAATAGATCGATATTAGATCAAATAGAATTCAATCGAGATCAACATTCCACACTTTTTGTTTCGACAAAAAGAAAAAATTAAACAAAGATTGAAAATAAGGAAGAATAATAAAATAAAATATGATTAAATCGTCTTGATTGTTAAAAGGTACCATCGGGTTTCGGAGGAATCGCACCTACTCGACAGAAGGAAAGACATCAACGACACGTACCGTTATAACAGAGAAACATACACGCCATAAAAGCGCTCGCTCTCCACGTTTTTATGGTATTTGCCATAGCTTCATTTTATCGAGCTTTCCCACGTAGTCCAGGAAAATGTGGAGTTATTGTTGATCTGTTTGATCGATTATACGATACGAATACCGTAAAAATCATGCATAAAAAGATTAATTTAAAGAAAAATAATTTTTGTTTCTTCTATAATCAGATATCACACACTCCACGTTTGAGATACTAAACGATACGAAATGAAAGGAATGACGCGATGGAGAACCAAGCGTTAGACCGGTTGGTGATTCGTTCCTTGAAACGAAGTATCTCGGTAGAAAGTAGACTTTAGCTCTTCGAATGGTTAGTACGCGAGCCAACGCACCTTCAAGTGGCTTTGCCTAAGTGGTTTCAGCCTTCTTTTCAGAAGAGAAAGTACTATGTGCACTGCGTTAAAACTAGCTGCACGTACCTCGACACTGGATCGAGTCGAATCCGAGTCTGATGTCTTGTCTCGATTTTCATCGAATCAACTACCCAAACGTTGACTTACAATAAGTTTCAATGACCCCCGATAACCGTTCATTAAATACAATGAAATAAACATAAGACATAAGCTTTTTACCCATCGTTCTAATCTTATTTTATCGTTCATTTTCTTTTTAGAATTTAAGCTAATCAAGAAGATGTTGCACATTCGTTGTGTAAGATTAAACATTTCTACGTAATGATATTTCTTTATCGTTATTTAACGTCAAATGAATTGTATTATCACAGTAATTGCAATATCGTTCAAGGTAGAAACGTTTGATCGATTTAAATTGTCACGCGCAGAACGGTGTTTAATACGATATTAAATTAATCCATGGTATTACTCGTTAGTTGTTACAAATAGAAATATGTCAATGATCTCTAATAATTCGATATTGTACTTTCACGATGGTCAGTCTAATTGTTTCGTTAAAGATATTTTGGTGCCTGGTTATACGATCGAAGAAGAACTCATAAGACTCCTTGGATTTGCTAGCTTTAAGAAAATTAATGATTTCATTTCTAAAATGTAAGTAGATATGTTAACTAGATTACAAGGTCTCATGTAAGTTTATTAAATCAAGGATATTTTTTATTCCTAGTTCCAGTAATTCGATAAATTTACATTATCCCACGTTCGATTTAAAAACACCCCTTTTAGAAGTTATTCGTCGTGGTGATGTTCAAATTTTGGCATTACTCCTCGATAAGATTTCAGTTTCTTTGGATGATACAACTACGCAACCCTGTGGAAAAACTGTTCTCATGAGCGCTGCATACACGAGCAAAAATCCGGAAATATTACAATTATTATTAAAAAAAGGCGCCGATCCAAAAAAACTCGACGAGTGAGCAAAGAAACAAAAATTGATATGAAATTTAATAAAGTTTAATAATACTGATAGTAAGAATAATGCAAAAGAACGTTTTTTGAAAAATTTACATATCTATTCGAATAATAAACAATTTCGATCTGATATTTTGTTAGATGAAAATTAGAAATTAAAAGTTAACGCTGGTCTGGAATGTTAAAACAATCAAAAATATTAATAGAGTACATTAAAATGTTCGATGTATTTTAAATAATTGTTAATTAATCAAAAAAAATGTTTATTTTATTTTAAATAAAGAGAGTATAAGTATAACGTACCATCCTATTCGAGATCCATCGTTAGACTGATCCTTTGTCCTCTGTGAAAGTCAGTTAAAATTCTTTTATTGATTTTATGTTTAAATGTTTATTTCTTATAGCTTATTATACTTTTCAAATATTATTTCTGTTATATCTACACATATAACCATCCGAAAGTCAAATATAAACAACTTTCAATAAAAGTATTTTCACAGAGGACAAAGGATCAGTCTAACGATGGATTTCGTATAGGATGGTACGTTATTCTTATACTCTCTTTATTTAAAATAAAATATACATTTTTTTTGATTAATTTACAATTATTTAAAATACATCGAACATTTTAATGTACTCTATTAATATTTTGAATTGTTTTAGCGTTTTCTGGTCAGCGATAATTTTTAATTGACAAATTTTTTGGTCTAATAAATTATCACATCGAAATTGTTTAATATTCGAAATATATTAACAAATATAAAAAAAAGATTTCAATTTAAACTTATTATAAATATGTAATTATAATGTATACTAATGTATTTATTTCTAAATTCTTGTCAGCCTTAGGTACAGTATATCAATAATTTTTAAATCAAAATTTAGTAAGAGTATAAACGGGTGTATGATTTTAAGGGAAACTCACTATATATTTGCAGTCATAGTTGGACTTGTCTTCAATACGCTATAGTTGGAGAACGTATAAAAAATGTAGAAATTCTTTTGAATATCGGTTTGGATATCAATGCTCGTGATTACAATGATCGAACACCGTTAATGATAGCCGGTATGTATCGCAAATATAACGAATACTAAAATGTATTTATTATTTAAAAAAAAAAAAATGAAAATAATATTTAACGATGTAATAATAATTCGAATATGTGTATAATTATTAGTTCTTTTATCAAACTTGGATATCGTTTTGCTGCTTTTAAATCGTGGTGCTGATTTTACGGCTAAAGATCGAACTGGATTTACCGCTTTACAACTTGCAATTTTACGAAAAAAAAGAGACGCTGCTATTATTTTAATCGAAAGAGGAAGCAACGTTAATCTACCAACACCGTTAACCAAAATCTCACTTAAAAAATTGTCCGAAATTACGTTACCAAAGTTATTACCTTCTATTCAATACGATGATGAGGAGGTTGCTCTTTCAACGTCGCGTAAAATCTATAAAAATAATTTATTTAGAAAGCTACTATAAAAAGTTCAACAGAAGGAAACAAGTTCTTTTTCTTTTTTGGAACGGAAAAAGTATTAACGTGAAATAGACTTCATAATTAATCATATAAAGAAAGGATTTTTAATCGAAATAAAAATAATTTGAATAAGGTAATACGTTTCTTTTTTTTTTTCTTATTCTTTAGACATAGGTACATTAAAAATCGTACAAAAAAGACAAGAATACATTAAAATACAATCTAAAACTGTTAATAATAATTTCTTCTTAAAACTTACATATCTAATAAATTTATTCTGTACTTCATTTCAGGTACTAACTACTTCTAGTTTTTATAAGCGTTTCAAATTTTTTCATGGTCGACAATACGCTCTGACCAGAATAATTTTATGTTGTTATTTTTTCTTTAACGCAATCAATAAATTTTATTATTAAATGACTAAATTAACCAGGTCCATCTATTTATTGAAGTAATATGCTAATTTTATACTTGGTGTGTATATAAGAAAATATCTTGGCAAGACAAGAGCAAACTAATCTCATATAAATACTTAAATTAATACTTCGATTATATGCATATAACGTTTCAATATTTATGCTATATGTATGAAATGATAATTTCTTGAATTTGTTAATTTTTTTTCATTAAATTTTCGTCACTCATGCGCGAAGGACTTTAAAATACGTAGATGTTGATAATTGAGGTAAATCATTGACAAAAAAAAATATACATATATATAAATTACTAATACACTCTGCTATATATAATATTGATTCGTGAATCGTTCAATTCGATAAATAAATTATAAAGTAATATTAAAACGAAAGAAATTAAAAACAATATCGGATGTAATAGCATCGAATCAATCATTGAAAAAAAATATTAAAGATTATTCTAAGTCATAGAAAAAAAAATATAATATATTTATATATAAGCAATATCATTAAATATATATTTCGAAAAAAATTTTTAAATATTCACGCGTTCATATTTTTTCATTTCAATGTAAAGTTATAAATATATATATATTATACGTTTAAGAATAATTTCAATCAAAAAATAAGTATCGTCAGTGAGATCCTAACATTATATATTGGATATTACACTGACACTTTGAGATAAATCCACTTGGCCCCTTAAAACTTTTTGTTGTAATTTTTTACAAAAAATTTTAGCCATGAGCTTATTGCGACGAGTTTCTTCTTGCCTTTCTTGCTCTCGTCGCTTAACTCGTACCTCGTTTAATCTGCGGTAACGTTTACGTAATCGTTCTTTTATTTCTTCGTCGGAAATCCTTCTTTGTACATTAACTAAATATAAAATAAACATTTATTAATAAACCATAAAATATTGTAATTAAAAATGATAAAAAAGAAAAAATTACCTGCTGGTTTATGTGATTTTGGAAATTTCATTGAATTCGATGTACTAGCCATTGCTAATAATTGGATACGTTTTTCTTTTCTTAATTGTCGAAGGTGTGCTATCTCGGATACGTACTGTCTACGAGTTTCAGCATTATTTACAAACTCTGGTTTGTTTTTTGATAAATAATCCTAAAATATAATAAAATATCATTTAAACATACAAATCGATTATAGAGATAATAATTGAAAGATTTAAAAAAACATTACCTGAAGAGTTGTCTTATCATTTTTATTATTTTCTTTTTGTTTTTTACTGGTACAGGTACACTTGTCCGATTTAACCGCATCATTAATCGCATTAGATAATGGCATCTTTTTTATTGTGCTAATATTTTTTTGACTATTCTCCTTGGTAAATGATATTTCATATGCCACTGACTTTGGATATGTTTGACGGCAATTACATTTTCTGGTGTTTTGATACACCTTGCCGCACGTACGACAGCATTTATAATTTTTATTAGAATCATTGGAATCAGATCCATTAATATCGTTAGATTCCGTATTATGCCTCGTTCTATGACTTTTATAGTCATCTTCTTTTATTTTATTAGAGCAAGAACAATCCTTACTGCAGTTGCATTTTATTCTAGTTTGTACTTTTGGTTGCAGAGAAGTTACATTATCTTCTGTGTTAACTAGATAAGATCGAGTATGTATTTGATGCCGCTCTGCTTTCGAGCAACTCTCAGAATGATATCTTCTGTTATATTCAGTCTTTAAATTTGAGCATGTTTCGTGCGACGCATTTGGCATACAACTCTCACTTTCGAGCTTATTCTCATAAGAATAATCGTTCGAGCATCCACATAAATTAACGACTTTCTGTTGATTATTACAATCAGTTACAGGTCTACTATCTTGATAACAGCTTTGATCAGATCTCATAGTAAACATATTAGTTTGTGTTTCATCAATTACTTCATTTTTACATGTACATCCATTCATTGTCATGGGAGCACTTTCAATAGGTTTTTCTTGTTTTTTACAAGCACAAGAATTTCTATATGCACTATAAGTCCTTGTACGACATAGTTCACAAAAAGGTACAGTACCTATTATTTCCATTGTAGGTTTTACGTGTATTGGACATATTTCAGATGGTGTATTCTGATATGTTGCCTTCTTATTTATTTTATTTATGTCACATTTACATTTATTATGGTAAGCCTTCAATGTAGATTGACAAGTACACGTGTACTTTGATTTAGATGCATTTATTTGATTTTTAGTTTCTTTTTGTTTCAATTGATTTTTACTCTTATCTATATAACGGTGGTTTTGTTGGGAAGAATTTACGCTATTACTATTTGTACAAGATAATCTTGTTGATTCTGTAGCTGTCTCGCTATCTTCTTTAGCAAAATCACATCTTGTAGGAATATGAAATCTCTTTTTTATTGACGGATTTTGAGACTGGCCTTGTGGACAATATAAACACGTATTTGGTTTAGCTTGTAAAGTATCTTTCTCATCTTGTTCTTCTTGATTAACGTATTTGCATTTATTTGGTGAATGTATCAAACTTTTATGAATCGAACATTTTGAGGGATGCGTGGTTCCATTTTGTATGCACGAAGTAATTGGAAATATTTCCTGGTGGTATGTTTGTATACCAGTATTAACTAGTTTTATTGTATTTTGTGCTTTCGATGTTGTTATAATTTCTCCTCCTGTTCTAGAGTGTGCATCAACTACTTCAGTAGCTGTTTGCGATGAACTATTTCGCTTTTTTGTGCGTTGTATACTATTAGTATAATCTGTGTCAGTAGAATGACAAGTTGCTAAATTGCAATGCGAAGACCATTGCTCTCCAATGAAATTTCCTTTTGAATTTGATGCATTTCTTAAAATTTATAAATTTATTTTAATATAGTATTTATATATTTATAGATCTCTTTATTTATAATTTAATTACTTACTTATAGGCAAAATCATTATCAACAAATTTTTCTTCCATCATTACATATACTGGTTTCGTTTTAAGCAATGTAGGTTTTAATTTTCTTGGAGAACTTTTAGATCTTTCCAATCTTCGTGGCTGTTCCAATAATCTAGAAAATAACAATATCTTTGTAAGTGTTTTCAATTTATACATTTAACTTCTAATAAATATAAAATATGTATATATATATATATATAAAACATACTTTTTTAGATTACTAAGATGACTAATTTCATTTGTTATCCATAAAAGTTGATTTCTTTTCTCCATTTCAGCATAATCGACTAATTTTAAATCTCCTGGATTAGAACATCTTTTCAATTCAAATTGTCTTTCTGATAATGTAGTAGGAAATCTCCATTGGGATTTTGTATTATTTTCAATATTCTTACTAGATGAGGTCGAAGTTTTTCTACTTAAAACTGCATCTAATAATATTCTATTGCGATCAGGTGGAGTACTATTTGTAGAAGTTGTATCGTTTCGTTGCAATACTTTACATTTCTCTTTCAAGCAAAATGTATTCTTCATCTTATTGCCTTTCTGATGTTGTTGTGGAACAAAACATTCAGAGCTTTCACTCCTGTCTGGTTCTGTTGGAGTATTACTACTTTGTGGACAATTATCAGTTCTTAAACTCATTCTTGCTTTTCTTCCATCCATCTCGGTTCTATCTGTATTTCCATCAAATTTATCACTATTACTACTTGCTAAAGTTTCCCGTGTTAATATCTCTTGATCATTTTTTATAGACTTTGGTATAGAACAACTTTTCGTACTGGTTTTCCAATTATCAGATGAAGTAGTAGTACTATGTTTTTTTTTCGAAGCATGTAAACTTTCAGTTTGATAAATTTTTTGTCTAGCATCATCCGGATTCCATGGTACATTATCTTCTAAATTCTGATCAATCTTATCATCAGCATATCTGGCTGTTACAAGTCTTTTAACGACATGATGTATCAATCGCTTTTTAACTTGTTTGTCGCATTTATTAGCATCAACTAAAGATTTGAGTATATTAACACTTCTTTCCAAATCTCTTACTAAACTGTTAGAATTGCCCCACAATTTTTCGCTTAAACTAGAACTAGTGTTAGGGAAAGTCGAATTGGATTCTCCTGTATCAATAGAAGAAACATGACTACCACTTCTATTTGGAACATTTTCATATATGTGACCAGGAAAATATTCAAAACTGTTAACTCTTCCACTAATATTTTCTGCTTCATCAAATTGAGGCGTTAAAGGAGTTGATTCACTTTGTGATATATCTGAGCTACTGTGATATGTTTTGTTTCTTGTTTCTGTTTTTACACAAGCAATGCTACTTTTATGATCATTCCTATTTTTGGGGGAATTTTTGATTTTGTATGTACTCTTTGGATTCTTTAAAATAGATTGTAATGATCTTTGCAAACTAGTTCCTCTTTTAGGTAATGGTGGTTTTTCTTCTTCTTGTACGGATACTTGTATACCAACTGATTCTTGAGAAAATGTATTTAAACTTGTTTGTATGACTTTATCACAGGTAGTAGGTTTATTTACAACTGTAGATATGGAAGATGTTGAATTAAAAATTAATGGTAATGCTACCTTGTTTTTATCTTTAGCATACAGATTTAATTCGCTTTGACTTCTTTTTAAGATATTTTTAAAAGCTGATGAATTTATTGTGTTCATCGATGTACTTTTTTTTAGAAGAGAGTTTGAACAAAAATGTTCATTATCTATATTTTTATTATTTATAGGCTGTTTTCTTTCCATCGAATATTTTACAGAAGGTACTTTTAGAATATACGAAGATTTTGGTGAACTAATGCTTGAATCTTTCTCCTTTAAATTTTGAGTTCTAAGATTTAATTTAGAATATTTGGAAGAATGTTTCTCTTCCGATTTGATATCACTACCTGTGATTATGCCTGGTAACATATTTTTCATTATAGGAGTTATTTCTATTTCATTTTCTGATTCAGAAATATTTTCTGTTATTAAAGTAGAACTTGCTTTAGGAGTTTTCAATGATTTTGAATTGTGTTGCATCGTCGTGCTTCTTCCAATGGCACTAGATTCAGTAGTACCTTCTGGATCTAATCTCAAAGCTGCAGAACATCCTCCAGCCAATGCCATACGTTCTATTGTGCTTAATTTCTTATTGTTATGTTTATTGTGAGGTAAAGAATTGTAATATCCAACATCTGCACCGCTATCCCATTCTAAAGGCTTATGAGAAGCGACACTAGAAGTAGGCGAAGATATCTTTCTTTCGTTACCTTCTAGAAGTACTTCTTGACTTTCGTTTTTGATATCAGAACTTCTTTCAGACGTGACGTGTTTTAAATCTGGTGATGGAGATTGCGGATTTGTCAACGGTTGAATATATAGAGTAGAACTTTCAGTACTGGAAGACTGACCAATTAATGGTGGTCTTACCCATCGACGTCGTTCTCTAGGAACATAAGCTGGTAAATGATATTCTTCTCCAATGCAATCTTCCCTGCTGTTACCTAATTCAGAATTTAATTCATAAACGTTGTAATAATACTTAACAGATTCCGTAGGTACATTCGATGGCGGTAATGAAAAGTATTGATCCAAATTAGAACTATGGGAATATTTTTCATAATATTCCATTACTTGTGCGGAAAGACTTTTGTTGGCTGCATTTAACGATAGGTTTATTTGCTTTGGTACGTCTTTTGAAGAATGGGAGGGTAAGGTTATAGAAAAATGTGACGCTTGACAACCCTGCTTTTGTTGTTGTTCTTTTAATTCTGAAGGTTCCTTCGTTGCTTGTAAATCTCTCTGATGACTTTCACAACTAGATTCAGAATCATATTCCATATTCAAACGTTATACAAACATTCACATTATTAATAACGTTCCTATGTAATGTCATACATGAATAATAAATGATTGTTTTTTTGCACTAAATTCATATACATTTGAACAATAGATTCTGAGTTATATACGATTGCAATTTAAATAAGACTCTACAAAATGCTTTTCTTTTTATTTACCAACGAAGATCAAATTATTTTTATTTTTCTCGATATTCATTAAACATTATCTCACAAAAATGAAATTTATAAAAGTATAAAAAACTTACGAAAAACTATTTATTCTACCTCGTGTAAACTGTTCAATTAACAAACACTTTCAGCATCACTTTAACAAATTATTCAGTACATGATTATTTTCGGTTACTTTAAAACTGAAATTATTGTTTACATTCACTTTAAATCTCTTTTTACAGCCACAAGATGGCGTGAATACCACAACCGATATCGCAATGATCGATATGAAACAACTATCGAAATTTATTCAATTCGATTCTAATGTTTCGATTACAGTTTTTAGCGGCCATTTCTTTTCAGAGTGAAACGAGAAAAAGCAAAATAGGTTGATTTGTTATGGTAAAAAACATAACCTATCCGATTAATATATTTGTTTATGATATTAAGTTCAATTTGTGTGTATGTGAATATTTTGTAGTAAAAGAATATTAATTAATAAAATTATGTTCGCGATACGACAATTAGCTCGATTAGCAAGAAATACTAGTGTGCAAAATATTATCAAATTTCGTCATGTACCCGCCTTCTTAAAAACATACTCTGCTAATACATTACAACAAAAACATGATCATTTAAATGATGTTGATAAATCAACTTACGAAACAAATGATCCTAATAAATCAATTAATGAAAATGACAAACCAGAAAATCAAAAAGTATTGGCAAAAATAGAACCAAAACTTCAAATAATTTTCACTTGTAAAAAATGTAATACACAAAATAATAAAACAATGTCTAAGTTAGCGTACCAAAAAGGTGTAGTAATAATACGCTGTGATGGTTGTCAAAACAATCATCTTATAGCTGATAATTTAGGATGGTTTAGTGATTCAAATAAACGAACAAATATTGAAAAAATCTTGGAAATGAATAATGAATCAGTACATAAGGTATTATACGTACCTGAAGGATTTCTTGTTGTTCCGAAAGAAGAATTGATTAGTCAAGAAGAGAGAGAGAATTTAGATGAATCTAAAAATGAAATTAATTCGAAACAGATTAAAGATACGTAGAAGTCGGTAATATTTTAACAAATTGTATACGACAAATGAAAATATAAATATTGAGACATTAAGGCTTTATTATAAATTTATTTTCTAATATGTACATCTTCTGTTGTAAAGTAAATTTATAAATTTTTTGTAAATATATATATATATATATAAATGCGTATATATATTTAAAATGTTTAAATTTTAATTAACATGTTTGCTACCGCGTCATGGAAAAGCGATTTCAACCACAGCCCGAAACTTATTTTTCGTATTGATTATTGCCACAAATGTGTGATGCTGGATTCTCAATGGAAATCGATGTGACACAAATATGCAACACTTATAGAGAACATGTTAATATTACAATATTACAATATCATTCATTTATATTTTTCTTAAATTATTTTAATTATAATGATCTACAAAGAACATTTTTAATTCTTTAGCATCGTCTTTTATATAATTATATTAAGATCGTGTATACATTAGCAAATTATATTTACTATTATTCCTAATATTATTTGCTTAAAAAACTAAATCTAAAGATTGATAAAATATTTCAAAGCATGGCAGATCTTTACTTGGCACATGAGACATTTATTCATGTATACACACTTCGTAGACTTAGTTCAATCAAAATTTATCTCTGGTTTATATTGAAATCATTCTATGTGTTAATGTATTTTTAATTAATATAGATATTATGTATAGACTATAGATTTTTGAAAATGGATGTAAATTATCATTCGTAATAAATGTAATAAAGACAGTTTTTAAAATCTAAGTACACTAAGGCACACATTCAAGAAGTTATTACATTTTGATACAGGTGTACTATAAAACTTGAAAAAGTATGCTATAATATATATTTCAAATATAATTATTTCTTTTATAGCATTATCAAAGGCACCATGTCTGAATCAGTTATGCTTTATATGAATACAAAAATCCATTATAATATGTCAACTTAAACAAATATTTAAAAACAATCTATTCCTACTTTCAAAGTAATTTCTACATATTGACAATGGTCAGAAAGACTAGTGTATAAATAATCATAGGAATTCTGTAATATCAACATTAACAGTTTGCGTGAACAAATAATTTTTTTTAACTTGACATATTTAATGATGAATTAATATAAAATAAATTTGTATTCAATATCCATCTTAGATTTCCTTCTAAAAAGAAAAGGAATGCTTTCGTAATGATTGTATAGACTAGCATATGTCTTATCTTATTTCACATATTTAAAAAAAAATATAAATTGTGACAACTTTACAATAATTCATTCGCTTATTTCATGTTTTATATTAGGGCGAAGAAAATTTTTGGAGGCTTTACACCCTTTTTGGTTTTGATACAATTGCGTATTCATTATCATTGTAAACTTTAGGCTTTGGTCCCATATTCGCATTAATGGAAGTCGATTCAGTTGGAATCTTTTTTCGAATAACAGCATATCCAAGATGACTGTCATCTGCTAACCTAACAGAAGAAATATCTTCATAGATGTCATAGAATTGGCTATTAGAATTGGCATTAGAATCGGCTGTAGGATTTGATACTGTAGTTTGAGCTGTATTATGCATACTCTGAGTACTCGAAGATACAGTTGAAATTTTATGCGTAGGTATTGGAGTAAGTTTAGATGCAGAGCCAAAATTTTGCAATTCATCGTAATCAGATGTATCAGGGGATTTACAAGATACGTGAAATATAGATGATGAAACACTAATTACTTCACTGGCATTGTTTTTATTTTTGGACGAGTTTTGAGATGTAGTAACAGGCATCATCGTCTCATATTGGCTATCATCACTATTTTCTTTATCCGTATTTTTAATTAAAGAAACATTGTATTTTTCTGTGTGATGTACGTTGTCTGTACCGTGAGTCTTCCAAGCATCATTTCTAACTTCTACTAAGTCATAGGAATGTTTTTCTTCTTCTAATATAGAACTATTAACACTTTTTTGTGACAATTCCGGTGAATAAGTATTACTGGAAGTTTTTTGTTCACTAGAACTAGGAGAGTCAAGATTATCCGAATCAATATTCTTTTTATCTAATAAACCGATAAATATATTCTTGCGTGGTGGTTTAGCGGGCTTTGGTTTGATGATGGGTGGAGAAGGTTTTGAAGCGGAAGTTGAATCTGAGCCAGAAGATGAATTTAATTGTTTCTGCGAATTAGGAGTTATAGCAGAAAAATCTATATCTATTAAATTTCCAGAACTATTAGGAGAAGGTGGCAGTGGGGATCTGGAA
The DNA here is from genome assembly GCA_023678845.1 of Mischocyttarus mexicanus. NCBI lineage: Eukaryota > Metazoa > Arthropoda > Insecta > Hymenoptera > Vespidae > Mischocyttarus > Mischocyttarus mexicanus. The sequence goes on along the minus strand of JACGTP010000055.1, from coordinate 178,952 downwards.
CCAGCTTCCATAGACAAGGCAGCATGATATTGAGTGTCGTTGCATTCTATGCTCGGACTATTATCTCCATTTAATAATTTTTTCATAGATTTCATTTTCAAATACATGCAACGAAATATTTCTTGCTGGCTACCGTGCTCCAAACAAAAGGAGCCTTCTCCTGATTCACATTTTCTTCCAGCTTCAAAGGTGAACTTTCCATCTTTGTATCCATATCTTCTAATATATCTGTAAGGCCATGTGAATAAAACTATATCTCCATCCATCAATTTAATATCAACAGCAGCGACTACCAAGGTATAAGTTCTTGTTTCTAAACCACAACGTTTAGATGCGTCTGTCTCTACTACCTTCACAGAAAATACTCCTTCACCACTGGTGCAGTATAAGTCTGAATTCTCTTCTATCGTTTGCTTCGACAACTTACCCTTAAATGCAACTAATTGGAATGCATTGATCCACCTACACATATCTGCTACTGAACAACATCCAAAATAATGTACACCTGATTTTGTAACCACCTGAGAATATAAACAAATATCATTACTACCAATTGTCCAAAGTTAAAACAAAATAAAATTCTTAATAATCGATACTTGCAGTAAATACATGGGTATGATTACTCGGGGCAATTTTAACGCATGCTTCCAGAGTAACAATCCGAGGAGAATGTAATTGCAATATCGCTTCCTCATGATTATCATAGATCTCCAGACGTTCAATACCATAATTACTCGCTTTGAAGAGCTGACAAAATCTTTTGTGCCATGATTTCTACGAAGTAACAAACATAAATCTACCTACACCGAACTACTGTAATATAACTAAAAAATTAAAGCGTATCATGGATGGTAAATAAAGAGGTAGATAAAATTCATTAGAAACTAAAGATAAAATAACAAATATATACAAGTTGTTTCAAAATTAGATATCCACATGCAAGGTTATTGTATCCCAACAAATTGGAATGTCAAATCCTACAAAAGTTAATCAAACTAAGGACAGGTAGGTTTGTTCGTGCGAATATTCTAACCAAGAAGTTAACCACCAACCTTGAGTTGTCCTAGCATTCCTTGCGGTGGTAGAAGAAGAATTCCCTGTATCAAAGGTATCTCGGGCTCCATTGCTTAGAATGATAGTGCATCGATCGACGATATCTTAGATTAACTTGATCGATCAAAGAAAAACGTGGTATACTAATAACGAACCTTTGTAATACCTCGTGTTGATTATTATCACGATTAAAAATATTTATATTGTTACTTTCACTCTGTAAAGAACAATACGCCTTTTCTTTTCCTCTCTCCGCTAGATCTCCCCTTATGCTTAAACACGTATTCTTATAATTTAATCTGACAGTCTGGTAAATGATATCGTTACTTTGGATGACACTCAACCCATCATAACGACGCGTGGTGCTTGACATCTCACGAAAGAACGTTTCGTTTTTCTTTATTCGATATCGCACTACGACCTCACACAATTTGCGATCCGAAAGCGCCTTTCCGTGTCCCGAGAGTGTGCGCGAGCGCGTTACTATTTCATCGTTCTCTTCTCATACATGGAAGAAAAAGAGAGAAGGTATAGCGCGGGAAGAAGGGAGAGGGAAAAAGGATGGAAAAACTAGAAGAGAGAGAGAGAGAGAGAGAGAGAGTGTGTGTGTGTGTGTGTAAGTGAGAGGAGAGGTGTAGAACGAAAACTACCACACACTTAACTTAGCGTGTTTATGAGATGTATGACGGTAACGTATGTGCATACAAACAGCATAGGATCATGCATGATCTCTCCACATCGCATTCCGAATCAACGTCGTCCAAGCATCGAGCAGACGACTATCTCTTTCTTTCTCTCTCTCTCTCTTTTTCTATCTTTTTTTCTTTTTATCACTCTTTCTCTCTCTTTTTGTCTTTTTATCTTGTTTTTTCTTTTTATCACTCTTTCTCTCTCTCTCTCTTTCTTTTTGTCCTTCTATCTTTTTTTATCTTTCTCTATCTATCATTCTCTCTCTCTCTCTCTCCCGGGTTCTCTGCTTCGTGCACGTCTCGGTGCCTTAACGATGACGACCGAATTATCACGAATGCGAAACCGTTGAAGGAAGAACGAACATGTTACTATTTAAAAAAAAAATTTCTTGTTTTTATCTTTATATATATATTTGTATATGCATATATATTTTTATTATTATTTTATTGTAATATTCTTAGTAAATGTAATTTTAGTTGAAATAATTATTTATTTTGCTATTGCTCCACTGGCGGGTATCCTTAAAAGCGTATATATGTTGGAAAGTAGTAAAGAATGTAGTCGACGGAAGCGGTCTTTCTTATCGTATTGCTTGATCGTACGGAAGTGGTGCACCGTCGTGCCACCATACGCATCGGAAAAAAGATATTCAATCATATTAATCTTCCTGTTTTTTTTTTTTATTTTCTTTCTTCTATCAGGCTTACTTCTTTTTAATCGTCTTCATTTAATTCTTAAAATTTTTTCTATTTTTTATCTATTTAGGTATAGTTTTAGTTTTCACGTATATAAAAATACGTAATATAATTCAGAGAGAGAGAGAGAGATAGAAAGAGAAAGAGATGAATGATATTGAGAGAAACCTTCTATAAACAAAATGTTTCTTTACATGAAGGACACAAGTTCTATAAATATTATCTATTTGCAATTAATGATATCGAGTAGGTCGTTTCAATTTTCCCCAGGACTGAATCACGCGTTTATGGAATAAGCTAAAAGACTATATGTATTTATTTATTTCTCTTTCTCTCTTTCTATTGGTAGGGTGCATTAACTTTCTGATTGTAAGTGTAGTAACTGGATCAATGATGCATCTTATTCCAATTTCCACGAAAGATTCGATCGTTTCTTAATAATTGATTAAGAAATTGATCGACCTTTTCGTCGATTCGTTGTAGAAACGTAGCTAGTGAAAAAGAAAGGGAATTATATCACGCCGATCGTGATTACGTTCTTACTAAACCAACCATAGTTTGATATAAAATAACTGAAAGAAAGTAATGAACTTTTCTATTATTCATTAATGTCTCTTGAGTATGTATATACATATATATGTATATATACACGTCAAAAACGGATATATATATATATATCGGTGAGATCGCATATCAAGTTCATCGATAATAATGACTTCCTTCCTTTTCTTCCTTTTGTGGAGCATCACCGGCTTACTGTTATTCACTGATGCTTCTTCAGACATTTTGCCTTTGTCTAGACTTAGGAATGCCACTATGGGTATGTTTCTCTGTCTTTCTCTTTCTCTTTCTCACACACACAATCTCTTTTTCTATTTGTCTTTTTTATCTTTGATATAGAAACTAATGCTTCCATTGTATATCATACTTTATTCAAGTTTAATTGATTGATTATCTCATTATTATTGAATTTAATTTCTTTTCTTTATTTGTCCCTTTATTATTTTGTTTATACTTTTGTCTCATATTATCATAGTATTTTCTCTAGTTTATCAGAATGATTCATTTGTGATACAGATTGTATTTAATTGTCATCGAATATAATTCTTTCTATCTTCGTTTGATTTCTTTTTTGTTTCTTTATCATAGAGAATATTTTCTTGTGCATCATAGTTATTTACAGAGTAATTGATTAATTGTATTCAATTATCGAATATTATTGTTGTAAGTAGCTGTCGTCATCGACAAAGGATACTTTACGGGAAAAAACGCGGATTATCGAAAAGCTCGTACGATTATTCTTGATTCGATTAATGAAATTGTTAATAAAGAAATGGAAGTTGGTTATATAATTGTACGTACATTTCATGACACGAACATTGATCTTCGCGAAGGTAAGAATTAAAACGAAATAATAATATTTGAATTTTTCATTGGTCATTACAATATTACAGATTACACGGTACTCCTGTCGATTGCGACATGTGATAAGACGTGGCGTTTACATGAATCAGCACGACAATCTGGAGTTATACATCTCGCGATAACAGGCAAAAATATATAGTGATTTATATAGATAATGATTATAATGTTAGGGATAACAAACGTTAGATTGGATAGTTTTCATTCCTTAAAATAGATTAACTTAATAATAGATATTAATTTAATTATTATTTCAGATCGTAGTTGTCCACGAGTTAGAATATCTGATGGTATAAGCGTACCGTTGATTGTTCCAGGCGAAGAATTGCCACAAATGTTTTTAGATCTTCGTACTGCTCGTGCATTGTCTTGGAAGAACGTCATCATTTTGCATGATGACTCTTTTGGTAATCGATTAAACCGTTAATATATTTTTATTTTCTATTTTCTATTTTCTATTTTCTATTTTCAGTCTTACTCGATGATACGTAAATGTTGTTTTTTAGAGAAGGAAAAAATAGATGACGTAGTTAGAGCCATAACGGGTGATTTACCGAATACAAAGTTAAATACTATTCCCAAGTCGATATTTTCCTTTAAACGTTTTACTTCTGAGTGGGTCAGAAGACAACATTTAAGGAGTGTACTTGGTGGCTTTCATATACAACAACTGGGCAATTGTTTCCTTGTTATCGTCAATGCCGATACCATCACAGATGTTATGAAAGTTGTAAGATCAATTGATTTTGATTTTAATCCAATTAATTCGATTATTTCGTATAATGTATGGGATCAAAAATTTTTTGGCTTACTTTTTTTTCTACTCCTATCCTTGATTTCTTTTAAGAACGTCTCACTCGTTTTTTTGTAGAATTATTTTACAGTATTTTGTTATTTATACAACAAGTTTTAGATATTTTTCTATTCACAAATTGTTTCAATTATTTTTTGTATATAAGTGTGTAATGCGAATGCAATAAGTGCACTCAAACTTTCGACTAGCAGTATATATATTTATGTTTACGTATATGGTGTATTTTTATTTTGAAAGGCTAAATCATTAAAACTGGTTCATTCTGGTAATCAATGGTTGTACGTACTCACAGACGCCGAAAAAAAGAATAGAACGAACGTAACATATCTTGCAGATTTATTGCCAGAGGGTGGAAACATTGCTTTTGTTTATAATATTACTAAATCTGATGGTACCTGCAATGTAATCCTTTTTTTTTTTTTGATTGATTAGATATTATTTAAAAATATATAATTTCGATCGATAAGTTTGGATTAACAGAAAATTTTGTATATCTTAGATCGATCTTCTCTGTCATGTCAATGATTTTGTTCGATATTTTGCAAATGCTTTGAAAAATGTATTCCAAATCAAAAATGATTTGTACGAGAACATCACCAATACGGAATACGAAATTTTCAGATTAACCAAGTTTCAAATACATCGACATATTCTCAAATACATTGATGTAAGCATTATTATTATTACAGAGTTGTTCGTTTTAATGAGTTTTATAATTAATAGAAATATTTATTTTGTATATTTTTAGTCACAGTTTTTAGATAAGTTACACACATCTGATAGAAAATGCGGTAATTGTTTAGTTTGGAAAATTTCTTCAGCTATTACTTGGGGAACTTATTTCCTTCATCATAGAAAGGCTGCTACTCTGATAGAATCGAGTACTTGGAGACCAAGACGAGGTGTTAATTTATCTGACGTAATATTCCCTCACGTAGCGCATGGATTTAGGGGTATAAGTTTACCGATAGTTACTTTTCACGTGAGTAAACTTTGATATATAATAAACAGAAATATATTTAACTTCGTTAATATCGTAGATAGAAGGATTGTTTTTTTCTTTCTTTTAGAATCCACCCTGGCAAATAGTAAACGCGATGAAGAACGGTGAAATAATTTACAGTGGATTGGTTTTCGACGTGCTCAAATATCTGAGTAACAAATTAAATTTCACATACACGGTTATTGTTCCTAAAATTGGAAATAACACCAAATCTCGTGGTTCTACTAAAACGTTAAAAGTTGGAGAGGTCAGTTCTTTCGCGTTGATACATTTTTCATTTTCTGATGTAAAAATTTAAACCAATGGGTATTTTTGAAATAATGTTACGTATTCTAGGATATACAATGATATTAAATTTTTGTCTAATGGAATAAGAGTATATGTTGCATTAGAAATGAATTTCACTTGTCATAACTTATCCTGGTTCTTTTAAAAAGTATTGCATTATATAACACCAGCCATCCTCCCTTTTTCCAGACACATTCAATCTATTATTTCTATCAGTAAAAAGCTTCTCTTAAAACCCCTGATAATAGACAACGAGAACTTTTTAAAACTTATGAACTGGTTGGCTTATTTAAGGGGCTCAACATCAAAATTTCTTACCGATAGGTGATATTTGCAAGCATAGTTATCGACGATGTATGATGTGAAATCTATATCTAGGGGCAATATATTTAAACTTAAAATTAAATTAAAATATATCTAATATATATGTACAACGTGTTTATAAAAATTAAGAATAACAAATTTGTAGAGACCGTATGGAACTTTGACATCAGTAACGAGAAAATTACCAGAAGAGGTGTTAGAAATGGTTAGAACAAAGGAAGTTGTTCTAGCTGCTTGCGCCTATACAGTCAATGATCTTGAAAAAAATACTATTAATTTTACAACACCTATCTTCGTTCAAACTTATAGCTTCTTAACGTCAAGACCGACACAATTGTCGAGAGCATTGCTCTTTACTTCGCCATTTACCAAAGAGGTATACGATTTAACTATAGCGTTCATCATTCAAAGACGAAAGGTTCAATTAAGTAACTTCGATAAAACTTACTTTACTTGTCTTACTTAATAAAGTGAAACTTTTAATATCTAAATAGACGTTGACGTTAAAACTATCGAATTTCTGTCTTGTCAAATTTCAAAAGTTCAACTCAATGAAATTTAATATCGTTCTTTGACATTGGATATTTTTGTTGTTGAATATTTACTCATGGTTATATTATCATTAACGTTGTGCGCCTATTCTTTCAGACTTGGGCATGTCTGGCCGCAGCTATTATTATAATAGGTCCAATCTTGTACCTGGTTCACAAGTACAGTCCAAGTAGTACGAAAACATCCGGCTTGAATTCATCCTGGCAGTGTGTTTGGTATGTCTACGGTGCTCTTCTTCAACAAGGTACTTCATCTCTTTTTCTCATATTTATCTTCTTTTATTTTATTTTTTTTTTTTTAATTTAAGAGAGAAGAATAAACACGTGAATTTTACTTGGTTGTGATTAATTTTTTGGTTAAAGAATAACTCGTTGAATATTTTGGAAACTTGGCATATGGTTTATTTGTATTTTTAATTATTACAACAATTTTTTTGTTAATTTAAAAATAGCCGATTTATCTTTTACAAATAATTATATAATTATTTTTGGATATAAGATATTAAGATAAATATCTTCGAGTGTATATTTTAATGTAAACAAAATTATAATAGGGAAGGAGATTGGTAATATTATTATGTTTCGATTGTAGGAGGAATGTATTTGCCTAAATCCGATAGCGCTCGCTTATTAGTCGGTATTTGGTGGTTGGTTGTAACAGTTCTAGTAGCAACTTACTCAGGAAGCTTAATTGCATTCCTGACCTTCCCGAAAATGGACGATCCAATATTAACTGTCGACGATCTTCTTTCTCACAAGGACAGATTAACTTGGGGTTTTCCGAATGGCAGCTTTCTCGAGGAATATTTATTAAATTCGGAAAACGAGCAATATCGTTTGCTTCTTTCTCGTTCAGAAAGACATAACGGTACTGAGGAGGCAGATATTATTAGACGAGTTAAAGAAGGCAAACACGTCTTCATTGATTGGCGAAGTTCCTTACGGTATTTATTTGTATTTATTCATCGTAATATTTTCTTTTTTTTATTATTATTATTTGTTTATTTTTTTTTCGAACGATAGGTTTCTGATGAGAAAAGATCTTTTATCCAACGGTGTTTGTCATTTTTCTTTGAGTACCGAAGAATTTATGGCTGAACCTATCGCGATGATCGTTCCAAACAACAGTCCTTACTTGCCGATCATAAACAACGAGTAAGATTTAGAAATTTTCTCTTTTTTTTTTTAAATAAGAAGAAAGAGAGAGAGAGAAAAATAATCAAGCGTCTTGGATAATTATTGATTGGAAGAGAAATAATTTATTATATTTTTGTCTTTATTAAGATTGCATCGCATGTACGAATCTGGTTTAATAAATAAATGGATATCGGAAAAAATGCCGACAAAGGACAAATGTTGGGTAGGTGCTAACTCTAACGAAATCGTGGACAAACGTAAAGTCAACGTCGCCGATATGCAAGGAATATTTTTTGTACTTTTCATGGGTAATATAATAATAACTAATAAGAATGATTTGCTTGCTTTTAAATAAAAAAAAAAAAAATATTATATGCAATATAAGATGAGAGAAGAAAAAGATAAAAAAAAGCAACCAAAAAAGAATGTAATTTTCAACAGGAATAGTTTTAGCGATCATTTTTCTCTGCTGGGAATTTTATTGGCATAGACGAAAAGTATCGAAGGAACGTAAATTGATTCAACCGTTCGTATCCTAAATAGATTTTTATTAAAGGAACATACACACGTTTATGTAAGATCATTATAATTGTTAATATCAATAATAATAATAATAATAATAATAATATAAAGAAAAATAAATTAGTATTATCCTTGCAACAATGTTTAGAAACGAAATCTTAGAAATAACATAGGTTTGCTGATTGTCTTCTTCTTATTGTTTAATGGCTAAACGGAAACCAAGACTTGAGTTTAGGTTGCAACTTAAGGTTGCTTAAGTCTAAGTTGATTATCCTAGGATTTCAAAGATGGATCGGCGGAAATGGTCGGCAAACGGATAAGGTCCTGCACGCGCGCGTAATATTATTATACCCGTGTGATGGAGAATTGCAAGTGCGAGTTAATTATCGCTAAGAAGAAGAGACCCCTCTCTCACTGTCGATCCTCTCAATGTGTTTAGCAACGATTTGTGGTGGTGCCTTACCTGCCAGGCAAGGTAAAAGTCATGAAATTACATAACGTATTTGCTGTGGATATCCTCTTCTTCTTCTTCTTCTTTTTCTTTTTATTCTTATTCTTTTTTTTCTTCTAACTGTCTTCCTCGAAAACCGGGTTTTCGCATGGCGTGTTTTTTCAACCGCTTACGTTAGACGCGAAATCAACGAAATTTTTAACTATAATAGCAATAACGTTTGCAATAACTCTTGAATTCACTATCTCCAAATTTCACAACGCACTACTTGATATACGTGTTAGTTATCTTTCGAAAGATAACTATAAAGATAACTATTTCGAACTATAACTATCATCGAAAACGATTCATCACCCCGTTGCGGAGAAGAGGGGACCGTGTTCCTTGGCCAGGGGTTCGAAGGGAAAAACGCTCATGGTTCTGGGAGACTTGGGGAAGGGAGAAACGCCCGTGGGCTTGAACGGAAGGGGGAAATGATGTCACTGTTCTATGGGACTTACGTCACGGGGGGAAAGGGGTTGAGGTGTTAGGAAACGTGACGTCGATGGGTAAGGGGGGTGAATGAAATCAGGGCAGTGTTATGATGTCTCTTATTAATTCAGAACATACAAACTATAACAATTATGCTGAATAAAGTTTACTTTTCTAAAAATAAAAAGAAATCTTCTAAAAGAATAAAATAGAAAGTTAAGAAAAAAAAAGTTGGTAAGAAGGGTAATAAATCGTTTAGTTAGGGTTTATGTCAAAGAGTTAGGGAGAGAAGGTAGAACGTTGTCGTCGGTAGGTGGGAAAAGCTATGGAGGAGGAACGGCCGATGCGGGGTTGTCCACCTGATGACCTTGCCGTTGAAAAAAATCCTGGAATGGCCGGCCGGCAGCGAGCTCGGAACTGGCGGCGTTAGCCATCTGCGAGCCAGTTCAGTCGTAGAACCCGCGAGACTAGGACTAATCCTAATAAACGCCGACGTGTGTACGAGCGAGCAATCGTTGAGGTAGTTGGATAAAACTAGCACACGAGAGAGAACATAAACGATACACTTATTTCGCCCCGGGTATATTCAGTTAATCGAGAAATTACGAATAAGTCGTTTACCGATGACCATCAGGTGATCAACTCTTACGAATACAGAGAGAGAGAGAGAGAGAGAGAGAGAAAGAGAACCAGATCTAAGTGGAAGAAGAAGTACTTTAAAGTTAGAGAGAAACGGTTAAATAAAAAGAAAATGGGGATATCACTGATCTGGATCTTACTATTGCAACGTAAGCATCGTGTTTTTATTACTTCAGATAATTTCTCCTTTTAGATATGTGATACTAATTATTATGCGAGTTTGTTTGATATTTTAATGATCTGTCTGTTATTATTTGGTTTATTTCTTTTCAATTCTTTTTTTATCTCCATTATTTTTTGTATTATTCTTTAAATAATGCATTTATGATAATTGTTGATTAATGGTAATAAGAAATGATAGGATAGAAAAATAGATTTTCAAATGTGTGTGTTTATGTTTTTTTATATTATTTATTTATATTACAATATTTATTTTTATATGAATTTTTTAATACTGTTTTCTTGTTTTTATTGTCAGTGTTATTCGGTATAGCACACTCGTATCAAGAAACAGATTACGATGGTTGGTATCAACCAGTAGCACGTCGACCAGTAGACGTTGTTACCGATATTGTTAACGATCTAGGGGTGAGGATACTTCAACAATACAATAATATTGGAAATGTTGCATTTTCACCTATCGGAGTTGCATTTGTTCTTGCTGCCCTTTACGAAGGATCAGCCGGTGGTGGAAGTCGTCAGATAACTGAAACTTTGGCTTTGCCACACGATCGAGAAATCACTAGAATCGGTTTTCGTGATATTCATCGTCGACTCAGAGTAAGAATTAATATCATTTTTAATGAGATTGCGTAAAATAATCTTGGTAGACGGACCGTGTCACATTTCGCGTGACATTAGTTTTTTTCTTTCTTTTATTGTTATTAGGATTTAATAATTGATCGATGTTACGAAAATTTCTTCCGGAAAGAAATACGCAAGAAACCGTAAATTGCATTTTACGAAATTTATATTTCCTTTTTTTTCTTTTTCTTTTTAAGACTTACCTGAACGCCGATGGTTTTTTGGGTGGTTTAACGTTGAACAGAGAAAATACGAAACTTCGAGCAGAATACGAAGACGTGTTACGATTTTATGGTTTTAATTTATCGGACATAGATGAGAAAGAATTCAACGATACTACGGCAATGTATGAACCAAATACCGAAGTTACTAATACACCATCTAACACTGAATCAGAGGATTCGACTAAACCAACGACAATTATAATCGACGTTAATCCACCCACAGTTTCCCCCACTGTCAAAGAATCTACGGAGTTACCCGTAACTTCGACGATATCTTCTATGACCGAAACATTTGGAACTACAATAGATGAGGAAATGGTATCAGACAGGTTAACGCAAACGTCTAACATTACTACTACGATTTCAAGCGTAACCGAGGCTAATGTCTTTCCTACTACTACAACTGTATCCGACGTTAACTTAGAAACAATGTCTTCAAATTCGCCAGTTTCTATACAATTACCAGCTGTTACTGTGTCGTCAGAGACAATGCAAAGTACGGTTGGCCAAACTATCGAACCTACGGGGAACACAATTATACCGAATATTCCTGATACGACTACAACGATGACAACTACTACTAATACTGACTCTCAGACAACGATTAACACTGTTACTTCGAATTTGCAAAATGTCGAAAACACGATGATACCAAGAAGTACATTAACTCTTACTACGATAATTCCACCTGTAGTAACGTCTTTGAATATGCAAGGAAGTTCAATGGATTCAACTGATCAGACCGAGACAATGACCTTGCCTATGGAAACGTCGACACCTACCCAAACTGATACGACAACGACTTCTTCAGTTTCCGTAACGTTACCAAACATGCCGAATAATTTCGACGTTGTATCCCCCGTTGAAGGAAATACCGTTTCGACAAATCAACCGACAACGAGTAGTGGACCAATTACTATGCTCGGTATTGTTGATATTGGATCTACGAATTCAATGAACGAGGAAATACAAGGAACTACCACTCCGCCAGTTACGATCGTAGATGCCTCGGGGAATAATCGAATTCGTAAACGAAGTACTAGAAATTCTCGAGGTTATTTCTCTAGTTATCCAGGTTGGTCAAATATTATCGATGATCATTCGGTTCGGATAGGATCATTAATCTTTTAACCATTCTCGTTTAAAGACGAGGGTATTTGGATGCAGGACCTTGGCATTTGGAAAACTCATCCTATCGTCAAAAACGAAGCCACTGTCAGGGATTCAACTGAAATATCCTTTTTGGTTAACGGTTGCGACGTGTCCTCGGTAATGGCAAGCAGATACCTTGCGGTTCTACCTTTTGCCTACTTTCCATCGTTGCAAGCTGTTGCAGTTGAATTTCCTTTGGACGTAAGCCGCAAAATCACTTAAACATATTTTTCATTCAACCTTTTTTAAGATTTCAATGCATGAATTCAATTATCCAGGACAGTTTTGTGGCTGCACTTACATCCTTCGTTGAAGTATCTTTTTTTTTGATTTTTTCTTTTTGTCGCAAAATGAAAAGCTATGCTCATTGGACGACCGAATGATACAATACACAATTGCGTTTACTTTTATTTAAAGTTAAAGACACACTCTAGGAACGGTGTATTTGAAAAAAATAAAAAGACCTTACAAGTTTTCTTCCTCTTGTTGTTTGTCTCGTCGTGAACGCACGATGAAAGATGTTTCTTCTTCTTCTTCTTTTTTTTTTTGTTCCTTCAAGGATCCGAGATACAACATTCTTCTTCTTATGCCGACGGATAGAACAGATACGCATCGTTTGGCGAGAAATCTCGGCGGGAAATCATTGAGATGGTTACGGAAGCAATTGCAGCCAGCTTGGGTCAGGGCTACCATACCTTCCTTCATGTTAAGAGGTTTTGTCACCCTTACACCTTTCCTTCAAAGAGTGAGTCAAACATCTTTTTTTTTTTTTCAAGTTTCTACACAAAAATTCTTATCCAATGTCGTTTAAACGTCTCGGTAGTCCTTGTAGCGTGTTCAAAAAAAAAGAAATAGAAAAAAAATACTTTCAAAACAGATTATTATTATTTCTAACTTCCGGGTTGGGTTGCTCGATATTGCATCATTAGTCTCGGACATTAAGCTTCTAATTACTTAATCACGTTAATCGCGCGAAATCATCGTTGTGTACCTTCCATGAAAAATAAAAAAAATATTAAATAAAATAAAATAATTTCTCCTGAATTACCGTTTGCCTGAACGTCGTAAAAGAATATTTGAATTTTTATTTTTTTTTTGCTTTTGTTATTTTCTTCCTTTTATCTCGAAGGTCACTTCGTTCGATTGTATTATTTGTCTGATCGAATGGATTGATGAAATATTTTATAAAGAGATTTATGTTTTATTCGATAGCTTGGAATAACCGATGTTTTCGAGCCAAGGGTAGCTGATTTATCCCTGATGACACCGGATTTAGGGGTCTACGTTAGAGATGTTCAACAAAGCATAGGTGTTAATATAAGGAATTACATGAAACCGGACAGGACCCACTCTCGTGAGTCAACTAATATCGAATCAACGATTACCATCGTACAACCTCGTCGGGATTATTACCGTTTTCTTCTTAATTCAGGTTTTATTCTATGCTTTGTACATACTATTGCACTTCTATCATCCTAAATTTTCTTCAATCTGAACCCAAAATTTTACATTCAGTTCCACAAATACTTTTCATTTCACGGGAATATTAATTTATTTTTATTTTCATCTCTTTCTTTCGATACGACTTCGTTAAATTGTTAACGAATGATTTTTTGTTTCTCGATACAACGTGGATCGATAAACGTTTCGTTAAGAAAAAGCGACAAAATGTTCTAACAAATTCAAAAGGTGAGAAAACGAGAACGTTGATTGGTGACGAGTATTTGAAAAAAAAAAAAGAAAACAGAAAAAGAATACGTCGAATGAATGGGAATGAATTACGCGTTGTCGCAATTTGCCGCAACTAGAGAGTAAAATTGCAATTCGTTTCGCCTTTGCTTGTTTCCCTGCCTCCACCCATCACAAAGATAGCGTTGACAATTTGTAAATGACAAACTGTCCGTCATTTTCCCCTAACACTCTCTCAACACGTAAAGGTTCGACAATGGTCGGCTATTACTACTGGCACGTTGCCCAGTAGTTGTTGTTTTTTCATTCTCCTTTTTTTTTCCATTTTCTTTTCATTTTACCTTCGTTTTCTCTATCCAGCCTTCCGAAGTAAAACTAGGCGTTATTATCATCGTTAACGATGGTTAAAGATTTGTTAAACTAACAAATTACCAAGTTTCTTTGGTACGATTCTTCGAGTTTTTATTTTGTTTTTGTTCTTTTTGAAAGTGAACACCACGAAGGTAAACGTTTTAAACTCATTTGAATAGAATTATTCATACATGTATTAAATTTAATTTTTGAAATAATGTTCGAGATTATTTTACCAAATTAATTTTCTTTTAACAAGAATAATTTTCTTTCTTTTTTTCTAATCGTGGTTTGAAATATTCGTAGCATGAAATTTTAAATGAAGCATTTTATATCGCATTTATTGTAATTACTTTGAACGTTGTGTCAGGATGGGAGAAGGAGTAAGGAGGAGAGGGTTTAGAAGAGAGTATCGTTTACTATCGAGAATATTCTCAGTATTGTTGTAAAGTTCGTTGAATTTAATAGCTGATATCCTGGGTGAGTCAGAAAAAGAAACGAAGGAAAAGACCTTGCGCGAAATCTTTTCGTAATTTAACATTTTTATTATTATTATTATTATTATTATTATTATTTTTCCTTAGCGCTTTGCTGGTTATCACCGACAATTTGTAGTTTTTTCAATATGTATATGTGTGTGTGTATGTGTGCATTTGATTAGTTAATTACCTTATCCTTGCTGCATCTTTTCACTTTTTATTCGAATTTTTTTAAGACTAATAGCATGGTGAACTATTAATACGGGAATTGTTGAAAAAATATCTGACCTGTGAGTATATTTTAGTATAATTGTTTATCTAAAAAATGAGTATACTTTGAGAATTTTCTCGCAAACAGAAATATATATTTTTTGTTTTGTTAAATGAATAAAAATATACCAGTATGTTAGATACTTTTCGAACAATTTTTGTATTTATATAAATGTGTTAATAATTTTATAAATATAAAATTAATATGTGATTTTGTAGGAAACGGTTTATTCGAACGAGCAGGACCAGTGCCTTTTACGGTAGTTCATCCATTTCTTTATTTTATCATCGATACTGAAACTTCGGTAACATTGATTGCCGGTCGAGTGGACGATCCTCTTAATTCAAGAATCATTTAGATTATATCGATTATTCCATTAATTTTCATGTTAAATCGATACGAGATTATTTGAAAATGACGTTTGAGTGTATTGAGTTAATGATAAACAAAAAAAACAACGACTAAAACTCCAAAGTAATAATAAACGTATATTTATTTGACGATTCTTATAAATAACTACAAACTTATAAACAAGTATATATATATGTATATATATATATATATATATATATATTTATTTATTGAAATTTCCTTTCTCTATTTTCGCACATATACCTTTTAGTCTACAATGTTCATTGTACGCTGTACAAGTTTACTTGATTGTCAAGAAGAAGAAGAAGAAGAAAGAGGAAGAGGATGAATCAAAAACCGAATGAAAGAAAGTAAAAATACGATAACAATAATTATTATCGTAAAAAGTAATTAATATCGAGAGGAACAAAGGCAAGATCTCAACATTTCGTTGTTCAAAACGAAATAATCATCTTCCGGACAATCTTAGAGAGACAACAAGTATACATAAATAAAACGATAATTAATTAAATCCAAAAATAATAAACCCTGGAGATTTTTCATTCAATCCGTTGATGGTTTTTTTTCTGTTTTTCAAACAAACAAGATGCGTCAGTTCTAATTGGCAAAAAGAAAAAAGAAGAAAAAGTTACAAGAATCTCGTAGAAAAAGTTGAGTTTGTTCGTTCGTTCGCGTTATGTTCGATGATACGCGTGTTAAAACCAGGTTTGCGTTTAAAATTAATTTCTTATCAGCTAACAAATATATTATCATCTTACTCATATAAATACAGTTCTATCACGAGCGCGAATAAAGCGCGGGACGTCCTTGCGATTGACACCGAACTGGCAGCTCGTATTTTCTGGTGGTCATTTTTGTTTTTTTCCCTTTCTTTTTTTATTTAGGACGACGTTATAAAAACGACACGATCAACGATAAATACGATTATCTACAACGACGTTTTATTTAACCCCTTTGATGAATATAAAATATTTCATCGTTTTTATTCGTTTTTATTCGTATACGAAATGATCGATTTATTAAGCAAAATCAATATCCTTTATCTTATTCCGTTCAATGTAGATTAGTGAAATATTTTCACATTATCTAAATGATAACACGGTTTTAATTGATATTTGCATTCTCGAGTCACGGATTATTTTTATTCGACCCATCATCGACGATTTAGGAACCGTTGACGAAGATATTTGTCTTTGTGTTTGAAATAATAATAAAAAAAAAGTAACAAAATAAATCGACGTCTGTCTAATAACGCCGTAGACGTCATGTCACGTTTTTTAATATCCATGGAACGAATTTGGAAATTCTCGTACAGACACCTGGTAAGTTGGCTTCGGCACATCCGATACCCCATGAGATTATGCCAGCGAGAAAATATCTACCATCTTTACCGCGTACTTGAAGAGGACCACCCGAGTCGCCCTGAAAAAATTCATAAGTTTGTGTTTCAATATTTTTCGTTATTTTATATTCTCCTTTTTTTAAAGGAGTTCGAAGTTGTTTGATTTTAGTGATCGGTTGAAAAATATTAATCCAAAATGATTGTCTTTTTAGCACAAACTTTCGTTTTAATAATAAATTTAAAATTAATTCTAATTTATACCTACTAATCTAGATTCTACTAATATTCGATTTATCTTACTCAGAAAATTATAAATTAGTCGATGGTTGATTCAACAATTTAAGTATATAAATATGTTGTCAATTTAATATTGAAAAAACTATTATTATCAATCAAACGTAAATTGTGTTACGAGATTAATCAAATTACCTGACAAGAATCCTGTCCTCCAGTCTCGTAACCGGCACACAAGAATATGTCAGGTATAAATTCGTGTCTGCCCGCCCTGAGGAACATAGACTTACACCTGTCGTTGCTAACGATCGGCACAGAAACCTGGAATCACAGAAATGAATCACGTTGACAAATAGACATAGAGATAATTATACTTGATGTGTGTAATAGTTGGAAAAAATAATGAAAATAAATATAAGAAAAACGACAACCTCTTGAAGCACAGAAGGTAAGGTTCCTCCTTCGCTCAATCTTCCCCAACCAGTGACAGTCGCGTTTTCTCCTATAAGAAGATCGTCGGTAGCTGGCAGGCATATTGGCGATATGTGGGGTGCGAAGGTCAATGAACTTTCCAACCTGACCAATGCAAGATCATACTCGTAAGTAAAGAAATTGTATTTAGGGTGGACCACTTTCTTGGCAACTCCACGTTCGACGTAGGGCAAACGTTCTTGGACCGAAGAAAAATCATATTCCCCTACGCGTATTCGAATTTGTGACGTCAGCAAGCTAAAACATCAAAGAAACACCGGGAAAGAGAAATTAAAGATCAATGGTTTTTTTTTCATTCGTTCTTATACAATTATTATCGAAATATTTTGTTTTATTAGGCACAATAATCGTTTTTTCTACACAAGTTAATGATTTTATTCGAGATAAACAAATCGACTAGAAAAATCGTTTTATTTGATATGAGAATTTATTAGAAATTGCTGGTAATAATTTTATCAACAAAATAATTTGTTATTTGTTACTCACTCGTCGACACAATGACCCGCAGTAGCGATCCAATTTTCATTGAGTATCGCACCACCGCAACGATGTGTACTCGAAAAACCGAAGAAGGACGTACGCCTAACTGAGACCTGCCAAGGCCATCTACCAAATGGAGCATCTTTACCACCGACGATCCTGGTTTCGGGAAGTGGAAAAAGCGGTGGGACACCACATTGCGTGCCCTTATTGTCAGCTACTGCTGACACGGTCATCATCGTGCCAGTCTTTGTAATAGCCTCAGGAGTTGTTGATTTTAATGTTGATTCCGTAGATTTAGTAGTAGAAGTTGTTGCTATTGTAGTTGACGGTTTTTCCGTAGTAGTGGTAGTAGTAGTTGTACTGGTAGTAGAAGTAGTAGTTGTGCTGGTGGTAGTCGTTGTACTCGTGGTCGACGTTGTGGTCTTCTTCGTCGGTCTCGTTCTCGTTAAAGTCTCAAAGTGGGACGTTGTTATGTAGTGCGCCGAACCCACGGGTTTGTGGTATTCGATATTCTAAGACGAAGAAGTTGAGCACATAAGTAAGAAGGTTAATTTCGTTTCCGTAAACAAAGTACGGTGAGATATGGGTAATTACGTTTTAGAGAACAATGGCTTTATATATAAACCGGGTTCACGGGTCAAAGTGATTAGTTGCATTTTTAGAATTATGTTCAATTTTATTATTATTATTGAAGAACAACATTTGATCAATATTTTTATCTTTATTATATTTTTAACATTACTAAATAAGAAGAATTTGTATGACCGCATAAAATACGTACTTCTTGTTGCTCGGTAGGCTTGAAACTCGATTGATGAGGAAAACTCTCCGGTCCGTTTTGCATCAAACTAGGATTATCGGTCCAGTGTGGTTTCAAGGATGGCCTGGGTGGCGTCCAGCTGTTTTCTGACCAAAAATAAGAGCTAGCACTGAAAGGTCTTGTTGTTTCAAACGTGGTTGACGGCTTTGCCGATGAAGAGAAGGTTGAGGAAGTGGTAGAAAAGGAAGAGGAGGAGGAGGATGAGGATGATGGGGACAACGACGAGGTGGACGAAGACGATGACGAAGGTCTTTGCTTAGTTACAAACGCCGGCTCTGTGGTAACTTGCCAGTGAGAGGTTTGTGGTACGGATCCGGCTGCGCTAGAATGAAAGAAAAGTTTTAAGCGTTGGCTCGGAAACTTTCATCTCCACTCCCAGTACTTTTCTTTTATACTTGCTAAGCGTAATCGATAATAAATAAAAGAGATATATGGAACGCAACGCAGCGTGTAATTAGAAGCAAAATTCCTGACCGATAAGATCTAACTGAGTTTTTCATTTGTTTTTCCACTTTTTCATAACTTTCCCTCTAAATTCTTCCCCCCACTTTATTTTTTTAAATTATTACTATTATTATTATTTTTTAATAATTTTTTTAATCGCAATATTCGCGCAAGTTTGATTACTCGACCACGTAGTCGGATACCTGGTCGGTTGACTATTGAAGTACGTAGGTCTTGGTGATGTGGTTGTTTTTAAGGACACGTCAGAGCTATTAGGTTTCAGGACGAAGCTCGGTCTCGCATCAGTTTGACTACTCAATGAGACAGGTCGAAATGTTGTCGTCTTTATTGAGAAGTACGGCTTGGAAAAATCCGTCAATGGTTTCAAGGTAGCTGGTTTCGTTGCCCATTGCGGTCGTTCGGTGTGTATGAGATTTATATTTGTATGCTGATTTTTTATGGGTTCCTAATGAGACATAGCAAATTAATATCTCGTAATAGTTTATAGAAAACGAAAGAGAAAAATATATATACTTATTTATATTTAATGAGAATAAATAATAGATATATTTCTTACATTTTCATTAACAGAATTGACGTACGGTCGATGTATCGTTTCCTGCACGCTGAGATCAGCATCCTCAATTTTTTCGTCATCTGGTCTCGACTCCGAGGGTCTTTGGTTGTTCGGCCAGTTAGGCCTCTTAGATTGTCCGTCGTTCGACGCATGTTCCTTTCCAGGTAACCGTATTACCAGTGTATTCGGCGAACTTCCCACTTTATCCTTAAACCCCTGATAGTTTGAGTGTCCTTGGAATTGCATGTCAACTTTATCTTCCGCGTTGACATCAGGCCTGATCTTTTGTTGTGGCAACTGCGATTCATGGAAGTTTGGTTTTTTGGTACCCTGAGAGTTGTCGGCCCAATAAGAAGAAGAAGAAGAGGAAGAAGAAGAGGAAGAAGAAGAAGAAGAAGATCCAGCCGGTAGGACGGAAGTCTGAAATCTGTCAGTATGTTCGGACGTTGGTTTAGCATGGGGTCTCTTTTGTAAAGGTCGAGCAACATTACTCGAAGGTGTTTTGAAGGGTCTCGGTGAAGCGTGTAGTCCAGTATGAGAAGATGACTGCTGATGAAGGACACTCGGTTTGGAAGTACTCGAGACCAGGAAGTTGGAATGAGAGGTCAAGGTAAATTTAGTCGTTTCACTTCCCAGTACTTCCGACAGTATTGGCCTGAGAGTATTCGACTCATGATGAAGATTATGGTGATGATGATGATGATGATGATGATGATGTTGTTGTTGTTGGAGATCTCCTTGTTCCTCGTGACGATGATCTTGTTCCTGTTGATGCAACTGATGTCCTTGCGAGGCTATCGAGTTAACTGTCGAATTGTGGACGCAACAGCTACCGAACATGAATGTGTCGACGCACACACCTACGTGCGTGCCTTCCGATTTGATACACTCCCAGACGAACATGCAAGTACCTTCGTGGCCACCTGGACCGGGCACTTTGCAAGGCTTCGGACTGATCTTGTAGCCTAGGATCAAGGAAAGAACTACGATCGCTATCTGGTACGATGGAAAATCAAAAAACCTTGGTTATTCCTCCTTCATTCTTCTTCTTCTTCTTTTAGGCTCGGTCATGGTGCAGAACCGTATGGTTGGTGGTATAAACCAAGGAGCTATGGTACAAGTAGCTGAACGAGTAAGCACCGGTAAGTGCAAGTAATGCATGTAATACGATCCTAGAACGGACATCGTGAGCTCTCTCAGGGTCACGATAAAATCTAACGACCGTGGAGATTATATCGGGTGTCTAATGAACGGTTACTTCGCTCTCGCGATAATCTACCAGGAGTTATACGTTTGGCGCACGACAAGTCTATATAACGCGTGTTACTTACGTATTATATACACATATATGTATATACATATATATACATATACATACGTGTGGTGTGGGTATCGTGGAAGCAAATCGATGCGTAACAACACTCCTTCCTATTTGCCGCACTCCTAACGTTCGTTTATACTTCTAGCGGTTTTCTTAATTGAATTTACCCTATTAGTCGTTCGGTATTTGTTAGTTACCAACGTTACGGGATTATTATTTCGAGAAAAAGACGTAGACGTATCTACGTCTACACCCGGCTTACGATTACTTTTTATCCTTGAATCCAAATGCATGCTAAGCTAACACCACCATCACCACCACCACCACCACTATCACCACCCAGTCTGTTTACTCTCACCGGAGAAGGAGACAAGATTTTAACGGTTTATAAATTTGCCGCTTATGCGTTTCCTCGATATTAAATTCTCGCGATATTCCATTGATCTCAGATGCGTATAAATATTATTAGATTTATTTCTTTTCAACTATGAATTAAATAGCAATTTCTCTATGATCGAAGTATCTTGTTGAAATTGATTATAATTTTTGATTAGAATAATTTCGTACATATCATAAATTTTCATCGTAACTTGAGAAATATTATAGAATTTCAATGAAATCCGTCTAGCCGATTGGTATAGATTTTTCATTCAAAATCTAATAATGAATACTTCAGTTATTTTATTTTTTTTTTTTCAATTAGGTATACGAATAGACACGATGTGTTTTATTCTATTCCCGAAGTAAAACCTGTCGTCGGAAACGTCATTAGTGCATCGTGGATGAACTCACTCGTAGTTCGATGTCGCATCTCTTCGTCCCGTCGCTCGTGGTGAAAGTGTACCACTTGTCGATAAGCACGCGCACGCTTACCTGCGAGCTTCGGCGAATAACCAAAAGGAAATAAAAAAAGAAATAAAAAAAAGAAAGAAAGAAAGAAAGAAAGAAAGAAAGAAGAGGTAGAAAAAACGTGGAGGTTTTAATTGCGGGAAAGGAGACGACGGGTACGTAGACCTGGGCCAGGTCGTTAACCGTGTTGTCGTTTATTCGAGTTATATCCGATGCTACGGAAACGTAAATAACGAGAAATGTTTTGACACGGGCCACGGATTATTTTTTTTCTTTTTCTTTTATTAAAAGTACAATTGTGTTAGTCGTATGCACATACGTGCACGTACACGTGCATACAAAACGAGATTATAATTCTTCGTAATATGTTAATTGAAATTAAAAGCCGATATTTTTAAACTCGTACGTGTCGCGAATAATAATAGTAATAATAATAATAAATAATTTCACCTCGTTATGATAATTTCAAGCGATAGTTATCTACGAAAGGATCCAACGTCATTTTAATTCGCGTCATAACGATATATATATGTACGTAGTTGAATAATTAAAGTGAGATTTCGTAATTAAACCGTACGTGCACGTTTAAGTCAACTAGGTAGGAATAGGAAGTTAAATTTTGTACGTTCTTGGAGACATGGGTTGTTAATCGTTACGAATGGGGGTTTTTTTTTTATATCAAAATCGTTTTTCTTCCAAGTCTCATTCTACGAATCAACAGAAAGTCAGTCGTTTTAGTGGTCGTCTCTCCTTTCCTTCTTTCGCTTTTCTTTTCTCACGCTCAAACACGGCTCGCTGCACCTTGACCGATTTCTCCTTCCAATTAGGCGTTACACATTTGAGAAAAAGGAATCCACCCTTGGGTAAGACTGAGATTGAAGATAATTGAAGGTGAGTAAAGACAGAGAAAGGTAGATGAAGAAAGAGAGAATGGAAAGAATGAAGAGAATGAGAATGAGAAGGACAGAGAGAGAGAGAGAGGGAGACAAAAAATAGAAAGAAGTAAATGACCACGGATATCTTTTCTCTTTTGACAATGAGTAACATCAAAGGAAATATTATTTTCTCCTTGACACCGGTCAAATGGCCGTGTTAAATAATTTTATATCGGCTAATGGCTTCGATGAATCCCGCTCGAAAGTTACACAAACGTCCAACGACGAGCGAGGAACACCGAAACCACGTATGTGTGTGTGTACGTTAAAACACCAAAAGGAGTATTACTGACTGTGACCTCGATTTAGCGTGCTGAGAGACCTGGCGATGCCCGACCACCAGAGAATTATGGCCACGTAACCGATCCACCGCATCCTGATCCCTGAAAACATCAATGTCAACCGCTTTAGTCGAACTATCGTCGAAGTATCTCTCTCTCTCTCTCTCTCTCTTTTTCTTTGACAATTGAGATTTATTGTCATTCGATATCGTATCTTTTATCGAAAGAACAAAATATAGGACAAAATTAAAAAAAAAAGTAACGTATAATTGAAGTTAAAATTTAATAATATAATTTATCGTTTAATAAATTGAAATTATTTTTCAAATAAAAAATAATTTATTACATAATAAACATATTTTAATAATTTATCGTGTATTTGTTGTAGAATTTATTTGAAATTTTTAGATCAATAATTAGTAGATTAGAATATAATTAAAATTATAAATATATATTATATTTTATAGAGTGTCACATAGATTGATAAAGAAAACAAAATAAGATCAATTGAAAGTCCAACTCTCGTTAAATTACATTTTAATATTCTCAGTCGTCGTAAACTCGGATAAGAGCATTTCTTACGTCTACTAAGTTCTCAGTTGTTAATAAGCATACCTAATGCGATACGTTCCTTTCACGTGTCTCGGAAGCATGCCAAAGTACGAGCTCAATGTCGCGTTTTCGCTCTCGACAGACGGAATTATAATGCACCGAGGCTATGGGGGGATTCGCCAAGCGATTTCTACGCGTTCTGAATGAAAGATCGTCGAGTAGGCGCGTTAGAAGAATAGACGAACGAGAACGTCGAATTTGTCACGACTTTAATCGTTCGTATGTATACAAACTCACACTCCCCCTTCCTTTTGCTATTAGTTAACATACCGATCAATGGTTTGAATTCAATCTTCGTAGAAGTTTGAACAAGTAATTCAATTGTTAAACCGTGTTCGGGTAATTAATTAAACGAGATTTCTCGTCAATTACCGAAGAGATTAAGCTATATTATGTATTTTCATCGTCTATCATTAATTACTTTAACGAAGTAATTTACCTATGATGTCTCAATACGATTATTGATAAAGAACAATTATTGGTTAGCGTAATTAACCTATTTTCATACACTTATTTTGATACATATATAAATAAAAATGTGTTAGTACGTAAAAAGATTGATATCAGAAATTGTTGAATTTACAATGAAATGAAAAAATGGTCGAAAATGAGAATAAGAAAGTTTATCGTACCAGTTATAACAAATAGATTTTCTTTTATATCAGAATAGTCATGGGAATAGTTACTGGCGTTGGATTTAGCGCCTCGTTTCTCTTACTTTTCTGAGATTGTCTGCGACCAGGGTCCGGTCGTCGGTCAACGTCGACAAAGACGTCGAAGGAAGAAGACGGATGTAAAGCAATCCGTTGAGAGATAGAACCGACGAGACCTGAATGCACCTGACTTATCGCATTGCCGAAGCTTCTTTATAAGTCGATCTTGGTGCGTTACGACCTACTTTGCGATTACCAACTCGCATTCCCTACAGATCGTTCAAGTAAACACGCCTGAAACTCAACGAGAGATGCTGCTGCTGTTGCTACTGTTGTTACTGCTGCAGTTGCTGCTGCAGTTGCTGCTGCAGTTGCTGCTGTTGGATATGCTGACTTGATACGAGTAAGTTGACTAACAACAACAACAACAACAACATTCAAGAATTACTAGAAAAGTTAAGTTGCGTTTTAATATATCGTAGATTGCGTGGCTTTCCCATTAGACCGGTACGCGGACATAGTTTAACTTTGACGATCCAAGATTACTACCGTTAACAACTCATACAACTCTTACTTTCTCGAGTTATTATACCGCTACCTCGGCCGTGGGCGTTAAGCGAATTATTTTTTCTTTTCTTTTTTCTTTTCTTTTTTTCTTAAGACCACTCGTGCGCGATTTAGGTATTGTTTCCATTCTCTCGTTACATAATCTCATTCTCACGGTATTTTCGAAATCGTAAGAGTGTGATTAATACGGTTTCTAACTAATTGTAAAGTAAACTAACGTTTATCTTTTTTATTCTTTTACTTACAGGACAAAAAAATAAGATAATAGAAAATTTGTCTAACAAAGATAACAATTTTGATATCAGAATAATGATTAGACAATTAACTGTAAAATCTTAAACAAAGAGCAGTGTTATGATCGATAAAAATTGGTAATGTAAGAAGTTTGTCTTTTTTTCGATTGACGTGACATCGATTTATGATTTTTCTTTTTCTTTAATAAAGATACATGATCGATCGTTTAAATATGTTTTAGTTTGATTTGCGTATACGTTGTCTTTTTTTAAAGAATCCTTTCAACGGTTTAAGAAAATAGTTAAAACGTATTAAGGAATCATCGAACTGTTATATATACACACACACACACACATATATATATATATATATATATATTTATATATCACGTCGGAACGGCTTTATACTCGCATCGTCGAACATCATCACGTGTTTATCGAGCTCGAGAAAAGAAATCGTCATACCGTAACGGTTTAATGAAACGCGTGCTATCACGCTGGACCGTTCAGCCGTGTCGTTTCTTCTTTTCCTTCTCCTCCTCCTCCTCTTGTTACTTTTTTTCTTATATATACTTTGCTATCAAATCACGAACGAAATTCTATACGATTCACGTTAATAATGGCAATTAATTGATAATTATATCGAATGTACACAATTATCGATAATTTATTAATTATTAAACGAGTATATTGAATCAGTTGTCAGTTAATAGAGGTCAATGGAATTAAACAAATATCAATGATTATTATATTCATCTATTGCAATAACTGTTTTTTATTTAATTTCGACATTAATTATATATTAGTTTGATTTTATATGCATTCCATTTAGCTAACAAATAATAGGTTTCTTTTACTCCAACTAAATAAAATAAAAGAACGAAGAAGTGGTGTCGATCAAATCAGTATTAACGATTATTATTATTTCCAATAACTTTTTTTTCTTTTAACTAAAATCATCGAAGATTTTATTAATCGTTTAATTGACGAGGGAGAAGAAAAAGAAAAGAATCTGATAGGAGAGATAAAAAAGGTGGTTTCGAAGAAGTACATTTAAAAGAGTTCATAAATAGCCATAGTAAGCTTTTACAAGTTTTCGCCTAACGTTCTATGGCGGATAAGAGTCAAACGGTTGCATAAATCAGGTGGAATCGACCCACATGCGCAGCCATTCTTCGAAAGCGCGTTACCAACACAGGGGGATTTAATGTAGCTTGATTTATGTGGCGTGAAACGCGTTGACGTTTCCGAGTGGCCGTACCAAGGCGAATCGAAAGCCGAACACAATGTTTTCAGACCGAACGAGGAACCCATTCTCTTGAATGCGAACAGTAGAATTCATTTAAAACGCGATAACTAGCAGTTTTTCTTTTCTCTCTTTACATTTTATTTATTTTTTATTCATTTTACATGTAGGTTTTCTTTTTTATTATCGAAAGATATCGTTAACTATTAACAGATAAGCAATCATTTCGATTGTTCTTTCGTGTAACGTGTTTAGTTATTAGCAACGAAATCATATGATTACGGTATAATAATTATGAAAAAGAAAGCAAACACACACACACATATACACATGCATATATATATATGTATACAAATACCATGTTGCATCGTAACACATCATAGAGATAAGAGTATAATTCATTGCAATTTTCAACTCGCGTGTCAACTCGTAAAGAATCGATAGTTTGATCTTACAAGACTATCATTTCCCATCGGTAGTTACTGGTAAGAAATGAGGTAGAAATAAAACATCCTTCTTTTATCGATCCGTACTCGTTGATACTGGTTCGCATAGAGTTCGGTACCGACCGGTATATCGAAATTACCTTTTCCTTGATACCTAAGAATAATCTTATGACCAGAAACACCTATCCGTTCCCATAGTTACGGAATATATCTAGTTACATTAGCTTACAGAAAACAAAAAAATATAGGATACTTTTCCAATCGGTTAGATGAGATTAGTATGAGAGCCTGATTGACGTAAGTGGTATTGACTCTGGTAACATTCGTGTTAGGTATTATTGAATGTGGAAAATCCGGATTTTGTATCTCGATTTCTTGTCTTATTTTTGTTTTTTAATCATACAAGTAATATGACTTATTTAGTTTTAATTTTTATCAAGTAAGGATTGAGATAAGAATTATCTTATCATATCCAATATCAATTTTTTTGTATTTTAATAAAAACAAAATAAAATAAATTTTCCCATAAATTAAAAAGTTAATCTAATCCTAGTCAAAACGAAATACTTGTATTTTTAATTCCACATGTTTTCTTTTTTACATTCGATAATCTTAACATATTACTTAAGAATTTGCAGGATTTACATCGGTTATTTATAGACCAGTAGTCTAAAAATAGATTTGTCCAATAAAATTAATCTTATTGGTTTATTTTTTAATGTTTTATTTTATGTTAAATATTTTCCTGGTATTAACGAAGAATTTAAGTTCAAATAGGCCAGTATTTCGCTTACATCCGTTTAAGTTCATTACCGATAAGTAACGTGTTAACGAAATCCTACTTTTCTCTTTACTCGTATCATTATTGCATACTTTTATTATCCTATCTATTGTATTATCCTTCTGAATTCTGTAAACCATTCGCATAATTTTATACATTAACATACATTGTATATACTTGTTTATAGTAATCTCGCAATGCATAAACACATACACACACACGTACACATAATATAACGTAAATATATTTAATTCATTTCTCTCAGCAATACAGTTATTTGAGTTCTGATGTTTGGTATCGGATCATCGTAAAAGGATGTAATCCTTTTCAAAGAAGTCTTCTTCAAATATGTTTTACGCGGATACGTAGAAAACGGATACACTTGTGGATTTCGTAGGAATGTGGCGTGGATGGTAAGAGGAAAGAGAAATAAAAAAAAAGAGAAAAAAAAAGGACAGGAGGGTAGACCGGGTTCTCCATGTTGTCACCGAATTCTGGTTTCGCATACCGGGTCATCGACGTCTTCGAATCGCGTTTGCTCGTTCGATCGAGTTCCCCATCCCCTGGCCCTCCCTCTTACCCCCTTTTTCGAGAGTTCATCTCAAAGAGAGATGCCATCCTTCTTTTTCTTTTTTTTTTCAACGCGTTCCCCCTTTTTTTTGATAATTTGTCGTCCTAGCACCGATTCTCCCCGGGGAAAAAAACGAGGCCCCCACCAAAGACCCCCGTGTGTCTTTCTACTCGTCCTCGGACCCATTTTTTCCCCACGTCCCACTGTCCCTCTTCTCTTCGAATTTTTAATCATCCCTTGAGGGTTTCGGCGTGCCATCTTCTTGCTACTGCTACCTTGTCCTTCGTCTCGTTCAAATAACAAAAAAATAAAAAAGTTCCTTTTTTTGCGGTTGAAGCGAAGAAACCGAAATCGAGTGTCGCGTTACTCGTTCGTCACGATATTCGTGGTAAATTATCGAAAAGTCATCAAAAAAAAAAAAAAACAAGAAAAAGAAAAGTGACGAAATCGGTATTTATTACCACATCCACGATTTTAAGAAAGTTGTTTACGATGCGTCGATACGCGAACGACGAGAAATATAAATCGATATTTTTGCAGATATTTGTAAAAGAAAAAATTAAAAGTGGCAACGCGATTTCACCGATCGTTTAAAGTTCGAACCGTAAATAGTAATTGCAGGTTTAGGCATGTGAGATCGATCGTGATTGAAATTGACGAGACTTTTTTCCGTTTAATCGTCTATCCTTGGAACACGGATTGTGTGAAACGGTTGCGTGTGGGTGGTCAACGGACAGCTCAATCGTCGTAGAAAAGGAAGAAATGTTTTAGTTTAATTCTCACGTATCCTTTGGTTGGTAATCTCTTTAGGTCGAGTGTTAAACTCAACACACAGGATAATAAGCATTTCTATTTATCTCAAAGAAATAAGGTTTCTTACGGTGGTGATGGTGGTGGTGATGGTGATGATGATAATAATAATAATAATAATAATAATAATAGGAAAGAGGAAATAACGAAGATTAGGTCGATCGATCGCATTTAAATCGTTTGATTACCTGGTCTTACGGTCATATATTTTCTACTATATATCTTTGAAACACGATAAAAAACATGAATACGTACACTTTCTTTTCTATTATGTATCATTTAAATCATTTTTATAGATATTAAATATGACTTTAACTGGTGTAACCATTTTCTATTTGGTGCAAAGGCCAGACTTATTTCGAGGAAACGATACATATCTCTCTCTCTCTCTCTCTCTTTCTCTCTCTATACTAGTTTCTATACACTTTTGCGAAAGTTATATCGTACGGTAAGACGAGTTAGAATCGTATCTGTGAGCTTCCATCTTCGATATATAGGTGCGTCTTAAGATGGTGAAAAAGGAAATCAAAGTTTTGTCGGTATTAGTTGGAAATGTCTTTTCTACAAAGATATATAAAGAAAAATCAATCGATGGAACTATATGGAAGAGTAAGAAAACAAAATCAAATCAGAATGTTAGTTTGAATGTTATCACGATACGTGTATTTTTATTTCGCGAAGAAAGAAACTATTTCCATTAGATTTCTCCCTTTCTTCATTCTTCCATATCACACGCGTGACGATACTCCATTTCGTTTATACAGTCGATTATATTTGTCTTTTTATTTATGATAAATCAAAGAAAAACATATCTAACAAGATCTTAAACATGAGATTGAAGCTAGGAAACGTGTACAAACACACGTATCCTAAGTCATTTTGATGTACGTAATATATCTTAGCAAGGTATAGTACACAAAGGCGTGTGCAAGAACGGAGGTAAGATAAATAAAGGCAAAATGATGAAGAAGAAAA
Organism: Mischocyttarus mexicanus; assembly: GCA_023678845.1. Classification (NCBI taxonomy): domain Eukaryota; kingdom Metazoa; phylum Arthropoda; class Insecta; order Hymenoptera; family Vespidae; genus Mischocyttarus; species Mischocyttarus mexicanus. The sequence continues at coordinate 148,878 of JACGTP010000055.1, read as the reverse complement.
AGAAAAGAATACAAATAAAACAAAGAGGAAGGAAAGAACGGTAACGCGTGTGCCTCGTTCGGGCTCGAGGAAGAAAACTGGGCCGTGATCTCGTGTTACTCGACGACATGCGTGTCTCCCACATGTGGTATCCGTAGTTCGACAAAAAGTGACACGCATTTCAGGAGAAGAATCTAAAGGAGCAAAAGGAAAATAACTGAGGAATGATTTAGTTGGAAGAGATGAAATGAAAGAAAGGAAGGAAGGAAGGAAGGAAGGAAGGAAGGAAGGAAGGAAGGAAAATAGGGAATACAACAAGCTAACCAACTTGACTGGATCCGATATTCCCCGTTTAATGACGTCCTCTGTTCGGTCTAGCGTGAAGAGACCAAATAGAATCGTGTTGCCGACGCGAATCGATCCTCGACCTCACTCATACTCTCTTTCTTTCTGTTTCTTTCTGTTTGTATCTATCTATCTATCCATCCATCCATCCATTCCTCTTCTCGCATGGTGTGCGCTAACCCGTCAAGATATTCCACCGATACCAAAGTCATTCGAGATCGGCTGGACCGTGGACCGTTAAGTCCAGTGTGCCAAGAAGAACCTAAAGAAACTGCTCCACTCTACATGCTTCGAATAGTGTTCCGATAGGAAGGAGGCCTCTCTCTGGGGCAAGGTCAAGAAGCAAAGAGTAGAAAACTGTCACCGTTTGGCTCTCTACTGTTCTCTTCTGTTGTATTCTATTCTATTCTATTCTGTTCTGTTCTGTTCTGTTCTGGTCTGGTCTGGTCTGATCTGTTCTTCTTTCCTCCTTTTCTCCTTTCATCTTTTTTTCTTCTTCTTCACTCTGTTACTTACTCGCCGCAACATCGCCAGCTGGCTTAGAGTACAAAAAGATGCTCTCTCGGTTGACCTACTGATCACGGATTTTATTATCTCGCGGCTGAAGTCGTCGGTCTGTGTTATGTCCTAACAAATCAATTCTTCTGATTGTTCTAAGAAAATTCTAGGACCTGCAACTACAATTCTCTTTAAGATATCTTTATTTAGATGATTCTAAGATATTTGCGAAATTTCGATGATATTATCCAAGCTCGAGATGAGATCGAAGGGTTTTAAGATCGATGTCGAATGATGAAAGAGAGAGAGAGTTTTATTACACCTAACAACGTTCTTTTATTTTTTCCTCTTTTTTTTTCTATCGTATTACCTTTCTTTAGTCTTTCCGAACACGTGTCGTTCACGCGCGTGAGAAAATTTCTTAACGAATCATGAGCCTTCTAAAAAGTGCGAACACGCAAGGACGTTGATCCGCGAACCTCGAGACTTTCTTATCTTTTCTTTAGAATTACGATTTAAATAAATGGGACGTTTAAAGATAGTGATAGAACAAATTAATTAATTATATTATTTTATATTTATATATAAATTTATTATTTCATTCGAGTATATAAAAATGATGAAATATTTATATAAAACGGTAAAAAGAGTAATGATTCCTTACATCAGCACAAATATTCCCTAAGATTTCATGAAAATTTCTTGCTAGCAAAGTAGGTGCTCTGCTACCGTTCATCTTCCCTCGGTCGATCTCCTGGAGTCGTCTTCTCGGCGATTAGCGTTGCAAGGCAATTCCATGACCGTTATACGACCGCATCGTTTATGACGGAATCATTTGCGATGAAAAATGACAGAAGAGAGAACAATGACGATAGAAAGAGAGAGATAGATAGATAGAAAGAAAGAATAGTCATGTAATGCGTTGGTAATTAACTCTCCACCGATGTACGTACGTAAGATCACTTAGGTGATCGGTGATAAAAATCTTCATTTTAAAATAGATAAAAATATATATTTTTGTATTTTTTTTTAAATCAATCACGATGAAAATATTTGTGAAAAATATTTTTTTTTTATTCATGAACGATAAAAGCTCCAGGAAATGAAATAACTGTCGTAGAAAAGTCCCCCTCACCTCCAAAAAAAAAAAAAAAAGAAAGAAGAAGAAGAAAACAAGTTGTTCAATCTTCGAAGGATTTATTCTTCTTCATCTTCTTCTTCTTCTTCCGATGGTCATTATCGCGGATAAATGTTAACGAGAGAAGGAGGAAGGAACGATTTGTAGAATGAAATAACGTTCTGGACTTGACATAGGATGCCATAAAAGGTTAAGCGCCTTCTCCTCTCCATTGTGCGTCAGAGTCTTCGTAGCTGGTAGGTAATACGGGGTCGTAGTTGGTTCGTAAGGTGCCGGTTAATGAATCGTCCAACTTGTCCTTGATAGAACAAATTGCATTAGAGAAAGAGAGAAGAAGACGAGACGTGAACAATCTGGCGCCTAAGTTCCTACACCTATTATACAATTTCCTATAATTCTCCATATTATTCTGTTGTAATTAAGGATGCGTTTAGACACGTGACGTGCGTCAAATTAATTAATATTCTGTGGTAATATGAATGACTCGTTATTATTATTATTATTATTATTATTATTATTATTTTCTCCGTTTAAATATTAGGTGTAGTAAAAGGGAATTCATTATTTCAAGCTAAAAATGTTGGATTATTTTTTTACTATAACTAATTCTCGATTAAAATGTTTCAAAAATTTCTATATAGATATTATCATCGATATTATTATTATTATTATTATGAATTTATTTTGTCTTTTATTCGTAAATTCTCGGATGTGAAATCTTTCTACAAGAAAGGATATATTTAAAAGCATCAATTTAAATGTTTAATTATTTTTTTTATCTTTCGTACAGTTAATAATAAAAAATAAAAAAATGTCGTATATTAAACACAATATGTTTGTAAAAATAGTCAGTTTGGTGAATCTAGTCTAACTCATTTTTACGCTAGTGGATATGTAAAAATTTGTAAGAGTAACGAATAGGAGATAGGCAATGAAAAGATATCCGAAAAGTTTCGAAACATTATTCTTAGGATGCTGTGGAAACCAAAGTTCTCGCGAGGAATACTTGAAGATTTTACACTCTCCCTATCTCTCTCTTTCTCTCTCTCTCTCTCTCTTTCTGCTCGCTTGCACATTCTACTATTCTCCTTAATCATCCGTCCGTTTCCTCCGGGCTTTGTTACGCCCGCTTATTAAACGGAGCAAGGTGCATTGCCACTCGACGTACCAGGAAGGACATAAATTAAATTACCCGAGGGCTAAGTACCAGCACCTAGACGACTTAGGAAGCACGTTCGTAAACTCGGAAGCAAGTGATTTCGCACGTGATCATCTTAAGAAAGAAAGAAAGAATTGTGTTACATAGAAATAAACATTCCCAACACATCCCTTACAGTATCAAAAAAAAAAGGGCCATACGATTCATGTCAAAACTTTCGAAATATTGTCAAAATTTATTCTTGACATATCGAACAATAATAGATTTACAAGAAATTAATTGAAATCTTATTGTTAATTTGATTATTCTCCAGATTTAAGAAATGGTGATATCTTAAAAGAAAGTATAGACAAAATATTATGCTTTTACATTAGCCTTACATGGAATAGAAAAAAAATTCGTTAATCGGAGAAATTCGTTCTAGAATCGGTTGAATTAATCGAGATAAATTTAATCATTTTACCGGTCTTGCAATTATATTTTATAATCCGATATATTAGTTAGTTTATTAGATTTAACTTTTTCTTTCTTTTTTTTTTTTTCATTTTTCGATTAAGAGTTTTCCGTTAGACAAACACGCGCGACATCCGAGGTAGATGAGATGCTATGAAATTATTAATCCTAATTATTCCCGTGAGATTTCCGTGAATTACGAGACAACCAGGCGTTCATAGCCGTGACGAGTGGGCGAACGCGATTTGTTGGTACCGATAGCAAACAGAAGTAAACCTAACTCTCTCTCTCTCTCTCTCTCTTTCTCTTTCTCTCTCTTCGTCGCACCATATTGCAGAGATGCAATCAAACAGGCTTCATCAATCTTTTTTCTCCTTTCCTTTTATTTTTTTAATCTTCTTCCTCTTTCCCCACGCTTTCTATCGGGGGACTCTTTCTCTCGTCGATTAAAACGCTGATCGATCGATCGATCCATCAATCTCGTAAATCGCAGGAAAGTGCACGACTTTTTAGATAATGGAAAATTTATCCTTATCCGCGAGTAAAGTTTACGAGTTATATACGAGCATGGGTATAAATATTCATGGGAGAGAAACGTACGTTTCTATATATATATATATATATATATAGATCTTTAATTTTTGTGTGTTTTTTTCTTCGTTTTACGTTCGTCGAAATGCTCGAGTGAATTTGAGCGAAAGCGAAGGAGCCCGCTATTGGGAGCCTTAATATTTCAATCCAAAAGAAGAAAAAAGAAATAAGAAATATTAAGATTGATCGATGAAGAAAGAATGAATAGAAGTTCTGTAGGTGAAAGACTTTCATTTCAGAGTAGGACAGTAATAGATTAATAAATGAATTTTCTATCAGGTTTGGAGAGATAGGAGCTATATGGGGGGGTACCCTGAATCCAATCGATCAAAATCTTAAATCGGTAATATAATCTTCTGGTTATGATTAACTCACAATTAATAAAGATTAGCGATTTAATCTAAAAACAGAATGAATATTATTTATATTAACTATCTAAAATAAATGAGTATATATAAGTAGCAAAATATAATTAATCCATTAATTAATTAATTTATTAATTTGATTAGAGATTTAGTCGTTTGACTCGTATCGGTCGGTGTTATTCGCCAATAGGACTCGTGGAAGTAGGGGAGGAGGGAAAGAGTATGTTTTAATGCTACGTGGATGTTTAGAGAAGAATGCAAAAAGCGAGAGGAGTCCTTTTTGTTGCGATAAGCGCGAAATCGAGCCACCGTACCGGTATCCCGTTGCACGAGGCCTAGAAAAAATAAAAAGTAAAAGAAAAGAGGGAAAAGAAGAAGAAGAAGAAGAAAGAGGAGGTACTTTTCTCGACCCGTTCGGAATGGGTACGTGCCAAGAAGAAGAAGAAGCAAGTTTAGATCGATATAGTACCGGCAATCAGGCCTAGTACCTACGTTCTTGCATGTAACACGGCGCCGCATGAGCTCGATATTATTAACCTAATGCTTTTGTGTCTACATCTCCGGGTATAATAATTAACTGATCAATAGCATCGAATATGATTCATCTGGGACTTTAAAAATAAATTTAGCGTTCATTTTCAAGGATTTCAATATCTCGTACGTACGGTAATAACATTTTTTAAATGACATAAAACGAATATTATTTTAATCGATCATTATAACAATAAATATATATTAGATCGTCCCATAAGTTTCTTCATTATTTTTCAGTATAAAATATTTTTAAAATTATTTTACTTAACAATATACGATTTTACTCCTATTACCTTGTTCATATACCAGGTATTTAATATATGGTAATATAAAATATTAAATATTAAGTATAAATAGTTAATTAAGAAAAAAGGAAGAAATTTATGAGACGACCTAACATATTAGTTTACGTTTATTTCAAGCANCTTAAACACACTACATCATCTTGTTAACTGTATTATCATCATCGTTGCATCGGATTAAACTTCCTACGATTAAATTTTCGATTCTCAAGAAAATAATCCAAAATTGTTCGTTAACCTAGAAACGATCATTCGTAAGTATATTACCTAGATATAGTTTTAACGAGCACATAATCTTGGCTCCAATTGTTAAGAAAAAAAATCCTACGATAATGCGTCGTTGGATCAAAGTATATCGCTTTTCCTCGTTCATCTTCGAGTACCTGGGTCGTAGTTGTTGCGCGTCGAGTCGCGTAAGAAGCAAGAATGTTGGCACGATGAACGACGAAGAAGAACGAGGAAGAGAGGAGGTAAAAAGAAAACTATGGTTCTAACGTTAGGAGGCGGCTGTTGCTGAAGGAGGAGGAGGAGAGAGAGAGAGAGAGAGAAAGAAAGAAAGAAAATAGAAAACGAACGACCGTCGTCGGCCCGTGACGCGATTAACGACGAAATTATTTCCACTAATTACAAACCGTTGCGAGAGCAGCAGCAACAGCAGCAACAGCAACAGCAACAGCAGCAACGCACTGCCCCAAGCTGTTTCTATCTTCTCTAAGCTTCATGATATTTCTTGTTTCATGGGTATATACTTTGAACCGGGAGGACAGGATCATCGCGGATCTTTTCTCTCTTTGTCGAATACCAACGAATTTTGTTTTTGTTGTTGCTGTTGTTGTATTCAATCGGCCCGATAAACGTAATACACTTTTGCCTGTTTTTTATCCCCCAGAGTACCCTTTTTTCCTGAGGAAATCTCGTAACATTTAATTATATCGTTTAATTAAATACTTCGTCCAAACACTCGTTCGAATAAAATACAATATTTCTGATATTATATTTCTTTTTGTTTGTTTGTTTGTTACAGGATCCGATCACACGCTATTCCTTAGGAATTTCAAATGGTATGCCACGTACGCGATGACACGTACGGTGGAACGAAGAGGATACCGAACGATAAATGCAACCGATTAACGGCTCCCCCTTTTCCTCTTCCACCTCTTCCTCTTTCTCTTAGCAAACACCGAAGATTTTACTTAGGAGAAAAAAGGGATACGATAAAAGTCGAAAATAAACCCGGACCTCGAAAATAAGATAAGGGATAAAATAATTCGGTAAGTTTAAAGTTAAAAGTTAGATCACGTTGAGATAATATACCGTTTAGAATGCAATTCAACGTGTCCCTCGTAAATTCGACACTAGCGAGATCTTCGATTAATGGTTGATGCAAAATTCTATGTTGCATCCTTCTGCTTCTTTCGTCGTCGTCGTCGTCCTCGTCCTCGTCGTTGTCGCAATCGACGATATCAACGACTTACGATTCCTTAATACGACGACCGGAGCTTGGAGAAATCAAGATAGAACGCAACTCGTGGATAGTAGATACGCGTTGCAATACGCACCACGAGCAACGGTCTTTACCTAATGTTTATTCATTTGTTTTAATTAACCGAGTCTACGGCAAAAGAGTTAAGCGCCTTTTCTAACTCGCCGGTTGTGGTGCTATAAAAAGGAAAAAAAAAAGGAAAGAAAAAAAAATAAATAAAAGGAAGGTGGAAAATAACTGTAAAATTAACACGAATTATCGTCTCGGAAGTTAGATTAACGTTGTTAACGTTCCAAAGTAACGAATTTAAAATCGTATTACCTAGTCCGGTGACTGCTGAACGAGAATATGTTTTTTTTTTCAAGCTTCATTGTTTCTTTTTTTTTATTATCTTTTTATCATCTCTTCGATACGATAAAAGGTCTTTTCAAAATTGGGACGACACTAGGTAGAATCTGTGTAGAAATGTTTTTTTCATAAGGATAACATGTAAATTTCAACTAATTTGGTATTCCGATCGTAAAGTTGTATTTTTTTTTTAACGAAGGATTATCTCTGTCGGATATATTTCGAGTTTTTCGATGCATTTGATTTACTCCTTTTAAATCCTCGACCATATAACGTTATCTTATTTCTACGATTTATAATTCGATATTACGAGATAACGATCGTAATCATTAAGACGATTAATAATTAAATACGATGATTAAGAGTCGAGAATGTAAAACTGTTATATTATTAAAATTAATTTTCATGGTTAATTGGATCGATGAAATAACGATTATTTGATGTATTCAAAAGAAAAGAAGAAAAAAAGAAATTGTTTAAGTATATCTAGTAGTCATCTTAAATGAAATCGGTTACACTTTGGTATAGTAAAGGGTAGTGTGTTGATAAAGCGGAAAGGCGATGTTTCTAAAACGATCCTGGCACGTGCTCTTCTCTAGTTCCACTTTGGTGCAATTAACGGAAGTGCAGCTTGAAGATGGGACTGCTGCTCTTACACGAACAAATGAGTAACTCACGTAGAAGGAAACGCAGAAAGAAAGAGAGAATGAGAGAGAGAGAGAGAGAGAGGAAGAGAGAGATCGTAAGTGTAGTTACGATTGCAATCATGACGATAGTGGATTGCAAATGCGAGTGCTTTAATTTGATCGATTAATTAATTGGGTTTTAACGTTGTTTCTTGTTTAAATAACACTACGATAATTTATATATTTCATTCGTTAAATAATTATCTTACGAATATTTGATTTGAATTTAATGAGCAAACATAATTAACAATAAATCAATATTAATTGATTTCAACAAATCGTACAATTTATATAAATTTAGATGAGATTCGAACGAAACGATGTGAAATATTGATCAATTGTATTTTAATTATAAAACTTCTTCATTATATTTTAATCTTATAATGAGATTTTTTCAATTATTCGACGAGAAGGGGTAAGTGTGGGGGAGAACAAAAAATGATACTCACGCAAAGAGGATCGATTTGCTTCTTATTTTTCGTACGATATTTACCGAGTAAACATTGGTATTGACTTTGTATGTCGAGTGTGAGGCTACGGTTCGAAGAGTTAGGTTCGAGAAGGATCGTTCATTGAACGTACGCTCTCGAAACCACGCTGGGTAAAGTACTACCTCGAACTTGATTTTTCTTCTTCTTTCTTTCTTTCCTTCATTTTTTCTTTCTTTCTATTCTTTAACTTAAACTCGTCTCGTTTTACTTTTTCTTTTCTATTAATAGATTTAATAAAATCTCACAAATATATTACTCGTTGTATTTTTAGAAAAGTTAAAAAAAAGAAGAAAGTGAAGTTGTATTTTTATGCATTTCAATAAAATTTTCTTTTATCACCGAAGAAATACTGAACATTTGGTTGGCAGTGTGTAGATTCTTTAGTCGGAATAGGGGATTAACAGTAATATTGTAAAAAAAAAACATAGAAAAATAAGAAAAGGAGAGACACAAGCAAGATAGAAAGATATGATCATCGATCTATCGATGCGATGTAGGAATGTTAGCGGATCCCTAGTTTTAAAGAGAGAGAACGGCACGTATCTCGCCTACTGTAATGACACAGTAGCATCTATCTTACACCCTTCCCCCCACACACACACCTACCCCCCTCTCACTCTTTTCCGTCTTCTCGTAACACTCTTTAGATCATAGATCTTACGATAATAATCATTCTTCTTCAATTATTCGCTATTATAGGGGAAAGAAAAAGAAGTTTATTTTTATACCTCGATTTTAAAACAAAATACCTCGAAAATGCGAGAAAATTTTGGACGGAACAATGTTGAAAACATTTGTTAACAAATTTGGATAGATGCAATTAATCCGAGTTATCTTGTTTATCGGAAATAACTAAAACGAGTATCGAGTAAATTATCGAGTTTGACGTTAATTTATATGAAATATTGTTCATGTTTTTAAACATCCATTAACCCAAAAACGAGTTAAAACTCGTGAAAAGATATTTTCATCCCAGTTGGATAATATTTCTTAACGAGATTATGACAATTAAACGAACTTTAAAGGGGGGGTTGATATCTTTATAATTAACTTTAATAATAATAATAAATAATAATAATAATAAATATAATAATAATAATAACAGAACTTTTAAAATACCGTTCCAATTTCTCGTATCACGTATAACTGAAGTCGCCTATTTCGATTTTCTCGTTCGGTTTTAATCAAAGATCATAATCATATCGCGATAGTGTACCGGTCACCGACCGACCGTTCCCTACCGATAATACTCGAGCCAAGTCGTACCGTGACCGCGCTTACGTATTTAGTATTGCAACTAGCTAGTGTACCGTACACGCTCGTCCCATAAACGCTAGATTTTCCTATACAAATCATATTCCACCGTAGAATTTCATGTTGGAAAAAGGCAAACCCGTTTTACGAAAGATTATCCTTTACACTCGTTAAGATTAATTAAGTGTCTCCTTCGAGATGCAGTTTTTAAGGTTTATACAAAAAATAGAATAAATTAAAATGAACAAAGAGTACTCTCTCTCCCTCTCTCTCTGTCTCTGTCTCTGTCTTTGTCTCTCTCTTTCTTTCTCTCTGTCTACTCGATCGAATTTAGGTAAGATCGTGATACCATTTTTTTCATTCTTTTTTAAAGGGCTTACCGATAAACCCCCTTTTTTCTTACGTGTATTCACGGCCAAATTTCAATGATCACCCAAAGGCAGACTTTTCGGATACGCAGACCCCGTAATTAAAGCGGCAAGTACACGAGCTGAGCTCCAGGGTACAATACATCAACGTGTCCGAGTGATTACGATGCCTCCTCGGTATAGTATTCACCTTCGAGTTGGCCCTATCGCGAATTAAATCTTACTCTCGTTCGGTTGGCCCGGAGAAAAAAAAACAGAGAATAGGATACACCGTCGTCGTCCTTCGACAGGCTTGTTTTTCCTCCTCCTCCTTTTTCTCTTCCTCTTTCTCTTTCTCTACTTCTTCTTCCTCCTCCTTCTTCTCCTTCTCGTCGTACGTGGCTTTTTTATCGACGAATTTTTAAGGACATGTTCGTCTAATCGAGTGAAAGTCTTCGAGTATAATCAACCTCTTCTTTCTACTCGATTATTTTTTTCTCACGACCCCCGTATACGCTCTCTCTTTCTCTTATGTTAGATTGAAAGAGAAAACATTGACGGAATTCGTGTGGCCCGGAGGAGGAAGAGAGTAGGAAAAAAAACACGATGATTCATGGGAAAAGCTAATGTATATTGTTAAGTATTGGTTTTTTTATGATTTTTAATACTCTCCGTTTCTGTATGATGAAGATGTGTTTTATTCGGGGAATTTCTAAGAGACAAACAAAAACTCCATTATTTTTCGTACAAGTATTCACGATTTGGATCGAATCCAAAAGAGGAATTCTTTTGAATTATGTAGAAGAACAACTGTTCTTAAAAAACTAACCCGATAAATACGTGTCTACTTTGATTGACCTAAATAAAATTTTATTAGAAAATAATTGTAGGAGATAATATATTAATTATTATAATTTGATGTTAAAATTATTTGATTTTTCATGATTAAAATGTAATAAGATTTTGAGTATCGAAACTTATGTAATATATGTAACACTTATTGGTTCAAATAAAACACATGTGTGTTCTACTACAGTTCTACTTAAACTATACATAAGTTAATACAAATGACCGGGGTGGGGGGAAGGTAGGAGAGGAGAGGAGTTAAAATCGTTTACCGTTACCGTTAATCGATGTCTCCTGGCATTACGTTTTACTCTTACCAATCTTACTCAACGAAAGTCTAGGAGACTAAGAGACTATGAAGTAGGAGAGGTAAAGAGAGAGAGAAAGAGAGAGATAAAGAGAGTAAACTGGCTCTCCACTCGAGATAAACGTTCTACCGAGCGAGCAATTACCGACTCGCGTATACGTCCTATGCCATCGAGTTAATAACTCACGTTTTAAGAGCTAAGCAGAAAGAGCAAAAGAAAGGAAAATAGAGAGAGAAAGAGAGAGAGAGAGAGAGAAATTTTCGACTTGGCGAGGCTAATTGCTTCCGAGTAAGTTCTTCCCTTTTTATTTCTTATTTTTTCTTTTCTCAACGAAAAGTTTCCTACGATCGATAGAATATGTTGGTCGAATTTTTAATCAGTGAAACTCTTTTCAATAGAACAACCTAACTCACATCTCCATAAATTTTAGCATAATGACAAAAAAAGAATTCCGGAATGATCGAAAATTCATTGAAAATCAGTTGAAACGAAACAACGAGTAATAGTATGTTCATGAATTTATGACAATGAAAGAGAAAACTGAGGAAGAAGTTTGTAGTCAGGGTTGCCAAAATATTTGTTCGAATATAAGAAGTTGGTAAAGTGGAAAAGTTAGAGAAATCTTTCTTCGGAAATCTCGTTTGAAAAGTATTTTCGTATCTTAGCAATCTTCTCTTACAATAGATTGTCAGCATTGGTGCCTGGTAGTATGAAATCAAAAGAAATTCTCTTCTCGTATTTGGGAACGGTTTCGAACAAGTTAGAAAATATTTGCAAAAATTAGTCCGTTATTTACTCTTCGTAGTAAACAAATTTCTCTCCCTTGGGGACCGTTTTAAAAGGTCGAGGAGAGACATCGTAGCAACCTCCCGTCGTTAGCATTGTGCGCTTTTAAGAATGACAATAGAAGAACACGTTGGGTTGCATCGAGAATCGTGACTGTGGAAGTAGCATGTAGGTTGTGGAGCATGCTCGAACAGGCTGGTCAATATTTATCAGAATATCGCGTCCATAAGGTACCACCTTCTGTTTCTTCTACCTTTTCTTATTCTTATTCTTTATTTTTATAAGTCCTGATAAAAAATAAAATAAGACATATTCAAGAATGATCTTGTAATGCGGAAGAATAACTGTTCGAATAGTTCTTTGTCATTGGGGATTGAGAAGAAAAAAAAAAAAAGATAAAATGCATCCTGATGATACATCTCGGTGATGCATCTCGGGTGATGCATCAGTGATAATTTAAAATTCTGTCCAGTGTATGAGTCAAAACTTCGTGGTATTTTTAATACCTTTCTCTTTTTCGTATCCTGGCACAGTCAGCAAGAAGACTAATATAAAAAGATTTGTAGATATGAATGATGCGGTAGAGAATCACAGAGATTTGGGAAGGTTATTCCAGTAGAAGTCATCCACCGGAGTTAAACTATTCGTCACTGTCAATGAAGATAGAAGTCAACGTACTGTAGATAGAGCACGGAGATCACTTTCGAAATGATCTCGTTTCTCTAACTACCTAACGACGAGACACGCTAACTATTTTAATATCACGCATCTCCCGTACAATCTTTCAAGCTCTCGATTTTCTTTTTTCTTTTTTTATCGTCGTTTCGAAATACTACAAAAAACGGATTAAGATATATTTAAATGTACTGTCATTAAATTATTGAAAAATGATACGTGTATACGACCAACGGTAATAACTATTTTACACCTGACGTTATAATCTTACGTATTAATTTTCTTTTTTTTTTTCTTTTTCGTGATGAACAATTACGAAGAACCATGAAGAAGAGTCCCTTATATGCACGATCCCAACGCTTAAGACTCGGCTCACGTAACGAAATTAATTCAACTAGGAAGAGTCTTGTAAGAAAATTTGTTTCTACTGGGTCTGTGGTTGCTTCCGGTAATTTTTATTTTTTCTTTTAAATATTTTTTTTAATTTTAATAATATAAAAAAACTAATTGTGTTCTAACGCGAGGAGATGGTTTTTAATAGCTTTAATGAGTACGGCGGAACGCATTTTCACCAGGTGTTTCTGTTAAAACGCGTTGTTGTTTTCGTATTCTACAATAGTTTTAAAAGTAAAAGGAGAGTTGTTCACGGGAAGCAGCCCTATCTAATATGAGCGTGTCGTATCTACTCAGGGTTAATTTGGTGAAAGTACTGAATTATGACTACAAAGATGAAAGAAAGAAAGGGAATAAAGTCTCGTAACAGTCGTCATTATCGGCGTTGAACGAATACTCGTTGTGTCGTTGGATATGCTTGACGTATCTGCGTTATAAGAGATTTTCTATCCGAGATAGATGTAAAATAAGTATAAGTAGAAATTAAAAGAAATTAGAAGATGAAGAAGAAAATAGACGCACATCGGGTTCGCTCGCTCCCATTAGAATCGAGCTACGGCATGTGGCTCGTTAGTTCCGTTTAGATGATCTTATCGCCTACGATGCTGATTTTCTTTAATTAGTCGTCGGGCAGGTGCAATTAAAGCCGCCTCTATTGTGCGACGTTGATTAATGAAATCCATAGAAAAACGGATACGAAGAAGAAGCTGAGACGATTCTAAAACGTTCGTTCTCTCTTTCTACGAACGATTTAATATATCCACGATTATTTCTAATATATATGAAAGTTTAAATATATAATATTTGATAATGTTCGGGATATGTGTTTTTTATTTGAATATATGTATTCTTATATAAATAATTCGAATTAATCATCTATTTGTAAAGATATTATATTCACGATGAGGACTTGGGATCGTGAAAGTAAAAGAAGATAAGGAAAAGTATATGGCATAAATATATTTGTGTCCTTGCTGTATTTATTGGATACATCCAATTTGTTTAAGATGATACATTGCTGAAGATTTCATTTTATTTCTAATATAAATAATCTTTTCCTTTTGGGTTAAGAAGATTATCTTTTAGCTTAACGAAAAATAAGAATATATAATATAAGAAATTTAATGACGCGCTTACTGTCTTCTTCCTATCTAATAAAATAGAATTAAAAAAGATCTCCAGTAAGATTTATTATGTATCTTGGAGAAGATAATCTGAAATATATATATATGTGTAAAAAAAAGTAGTTAATTTGAACACGATGAATCTTGAATCGATAAAAAGTTATGAATAACAGCTTCCGACATGTTTTATAGATAATATTGTTTAACTTTGTGTTTAATCAATTGCACGTCTATAATACGTCCACATATATATATATTTGTTAATGTACTTTCGTTGGGTTATTTAAATGCATGGTAACGAAAGGAGGATGCACGGATGTTACCAAGCACGCGTCAATGTCTTCCTTTATGATCAATTTTAATTGCATGAAATTTCCGGTCGTACAATTGTCAAGCTTTCGCTTCTTCGATATTCGCGTCATTTTACTCGCGATCGACATCTTGCTGAAGAAGAGACTGCTCAGAGTCAGTGAAAGTTATCTGCCGAACGTAAGAAAGAGAGAAAGAGAGAAAGAAAGAGAGAGAGAAAAAGTCAGCGTTAACAGAACGTGCTCTTCATGACACACGACCAGTGATTCACCATTTCTCATTAAAGATTCATTCTCTTTTAGATATTCCAGCAAGTCCAGGATTTATTTTTTTTTTTATATATTTCGAAGATTAACGACACATCTTCGCGAGCTATTAATTTCAATCAATTTATAAATCTTTCATTTTCGTTCTTTTTTTTTTTATTTTTTTTCTTATTTTTATATTACGTGCATCGTAGAAACTTTCTATTTTAAAATCGTTTCTTCGAAAACTAGAAAGATAGAAAGAAAGAAAGAAATAATCGTACGTACATGCTGGAAATTATCTAAACGAAGACGTTTCTACGAAATAATACCAAGGGGAAAAAGAAAGATATTTTATCGTAATACGTGTATAAAGGTACGGTGTTTTCTATAATAAATGCTAGGATGATTCGTGAGAAAATTTAGATTTCTTAACGTGAAATAAGAAATGTGTTTAGGATATATCAGCGTATATTTGGTCGATTTCTCTTCCACGAAAGATATTTTATCTAGTATTTAACCGAGATTTTTCGTCTCGCGTGATCATCTATCTTTCTCGTTGACTCGTGAAAACTTTGCGTGTCGATTTAAATGTTCCTTTTTTTTTTTTAAAATAGTAATAGTAGTAATAATCGTAGAGAATTCCTTTCGAAATAGGTAAATCTATGAAATATATTTTATTCGCATTCGTAACTTGTACAAATTTTTCGATGAAAGTATTATATAGGTCAACTTCTAGTAATCAAATAAAATCATTGTAGATTTACATTAATTTTTTCTTACTTGGTATAGTATTTAATTATTATTAGAGACAATATTATACGAAATTTATTTATTTTTCTTTAATTAAATATATATTTAAAAAGAATATATATATAATGTCTATATAATTTAGAATAACGCGAATAAAGAAATATATTTTTATTCAAACATATGTAAATGAAGAAACACGAAGTTTATCGAGCAAATCAAACATTATTAAATACTTCATTTCTCAATATTTGAATACGTACAACGATTATCTAAAGTAGAAACACACTTGGTAAAGATAATGCAAAGATAACGATATCCCATTTGCTTCTCATCCTTTCGAATAGTTCGAATATTTCCAACGTCAAAGTGAAAGCTAGAAGAATAAGAATAAGAATAGGAAGAAGAAGAAGAAGAAGAAGAAAATACAATATAAAGAATATTTCTTTTCTCTCTAAATCATATGGTGTGTGTATGTTGTTCTCTATTGTAGAAGTACTTTGACATTCGTATGATGTGAAGAAACTCACGTGATGTCTCACGTTTTCAATGCGAAGACTTTATCGAGCACGTGCCATCTACCTTGACCTATCCTTTCCTCTTTCTTTCTTTCATTCTTTCATTCTTTCTTTCTTTCATTCAGGGCGTATACCACCAAAAACCATTACTCAAAGATTAAATCAAACTTCATTCTAAATAAATACTTTAATTAAAAAATATATGAATGTGATACCGATACATACATTATTTTATGTTCCATTTTTTAATCAAACAAAGAGGAAATTTTGTTAAATGTTAGAAAATAAGAAGCTAAATAAAATCATTTCTTACGTATAGGAGGTATCTTTAAACAGATCGAGGACGACATACGGAAAAGTCGGATCTCTCGTAAGAAGGTCGATAAGTTAACGCCGTGGGCGATGAAACGATAAAAAGAAGGATACGACGAGGGAGAGGAACAAAAAAAACACACACACACACACATACACACATACGTATGAGAGAGAAAAAGAGAGAAGGTTGAAATATTCTCCTCTTCTCTCCTCCCCCCAACTTTATTTTCTTTTTCTATTTTTTTTCTTTACTTTTTCTCTCTCATCTCTCTCCTCTTTATTTCTTCTATGTCAGATATATCGGGGGAGTAGAGAGATATTGAAGATTAGAATCGATGATTGGCAAGGTTGGATTCTAACTCGTGACCGTTTTGTACCGGTAGAAATCTTAGCGTTCGCCATTTAGAGCAGCCTGTTGGACCCGATGAAATTTATGGCGGTTCTCTGATGTGCAATGCTGAAAAGGGTGTTTCCACGATGAAAGAAAGAACGAACGAACGAATGAACGAAGAACGTACGAATGAACAAGACGATGTATTTTAATGGCGCCGAGAAAGCTTGTTTTTAAAAGGCGCCCGATCACCGGATATGTTGAAGCACATTTTCTCGCCCAAGAAAATATCTTCCTCATCTCTTTACCTTTTTAAGAAGAATCAATGATCCTACTTACTTCGTCGTTACTTCCGTTTTATTTTTATTTCTATCTTATTTCTTACGATGTTACACGTTAGAAATTGAGAAAACGATTAAACTAATTTGCTTGTTCTAATATATTAAAAAAATTTAATTTATAATCTAATAGAAAATTTATAACGATTTTTGGATATCAATCTAACATATTTGTTTATGAATCTTGTAGAAATTTTTCCGAGAAAATTTTAAATACCTATTCGGAAAAAAGGAAATTGTGAGATAACAAAACTAGATTTTTCAATAATGGAAATAAATGAAATTCAAATTATTTATATGATATCTTTTTTTTATTTATGTAACACCGAATACTTAAATATTTAATTTATTATTTTTCTATAGGAATGATATTAGATATATTATTTTATCACACATTTTCATAGCTTACTTTCACGTAGCCAGACATTACATTGAAGTTATTAAATGAAACACTGTATATGATCCGTCACGACTTTCATATTAATCACGGTATCGCTACGACATCAAGTATTATATTCAATCGAGATCGTGGGAAGTACTTTCTTAACTCCTTTCTCTTTTATGATTAGAACCAAACGCCTCTCCTTATTCTTATTTTTATTATTCTTCTTCTATCGTAGATGATTGCGAATGAATAAAACCTCGTAAGTCATATTCCTGCTCGTCTCATTTCCATCCAGCAAGTTTTACGACGGAAGTTAACTTGGAAAATAACTATGCTCTTGCTACGAGAGTTATTAAAAATCATTGCCCGATAAATATAGTTCGCATTAAACACGAAACGTTCTAAAATTATATCCCGATTAAAAAAAATCATTAATATATATATTTTATTTACATTTTGCATTTTATATTTCACGTGTTATACAACAATAAAATTAACAAAGCAATTCTTATCGAGGAATTTAATTGAACATCTTTTTTATTTCTTTTTTTTTTCTTTACGTTAACGTAATTAAATTAATCTCAATCAATTCTACGATCTTTGCATACCACAATAATTATTTGATTGTATCCGTTTATACGTCGTAGAATTTCAGAAAAGAAAGGTAAAGATTTGAAAAAGATTGGAATCGTGGAATACGATTAAAAGAATTTCGGCTTTAGTAATTACTGTTAATCTAAATTTACGGGTTATTATTTCGTTGGAAACAATAATTTTAATGATCTATCTCGTAAAATCGATGAATATAAAAAAAAAGTAAGAGAATTTTATATTCAGATGAAGATAAACAAACATTTCCATGAAAGATATGATTGGAACGAATATCAAATGTCAATAAGGGAAGTAGAAATTGACGTTTTTATTATATAAAGTTGTTTCAAAAAATGTTTTCTTTTCTGGAGAAAAGAAGATTTCCAAGAAAAGAAGAGAGATCGTTGTTCGTTCAAGACAGTAGAAAAGAACCGCTTATTCGTTCGTTCATTCGTTGTCGTGGAAATTTCTCTCGATGACATTGATCCCGGAAAAACGTTGATTATTTTTTATCCAATAATAATTTTTTCTTTGAATTTTGTTCCCTACAATTTTATTAAATTTCTTTAATTTATATTATTAGTAATACTTTCTTTTCGATAAATTGACGTTTCGTGAATATCCACTAAATCGAAGAAAATAAAAGTACATTCGATGTTAACGGTCTCTCGTTACTATCATTGTGAATAATTAACGTTTCGTTTCGTTTTGTTCTTTGAAAGATTACTGTCTGTCTGCCAAGTGAAAAGGAAGAGACATCGTCTTTTGGCTTTAAAGAACTAACACGTTGCACCGTTGTTTGCTTATCAAGCACGTTTGTAATTTTCACTGGCTCTCTATTAGATCTAAATCAAACTATGTCACACTCTTTAACCGATCTATTTTTTTTTTCTTTTATTTTTAAGCAAGGTAACGCATTTTGTTCTCTTTTTAATAATTACGATTATTTAGCCACGTTAAATTACAAATTCCTGTTAGATCAAACCAGAAGTGTCAAAAGCATAGGTGAGGCAAGATTAGTAAAGATTAGTTCGGAAAAAAGTGATTAAAAAGATGCAATATTCTTTAATAGTACCGAATAAATATGATAAGGTGTTCGTAAATAAATTACTCAAACCCATAAAAGGGAGAGTATAAAAAACACAACCAACAATCACTTTTATCGTATTTTCCAAATTTAAATATGTTCATTGCGAAAAGAAGAAAATGAAGACATCATAGTGAGACAAAAAGTGGTTGAGTAGAGGGTAAAGGGGGAGTAAACCAAAAACGATATCGTTCGATCGAGGATGGGATTCTATAAAATTCTTCAATTAATTTCGATCGATTGGTTTTTCCAGTAGAATGAAATATAATGCGATTCCTATTGGTCGTCCTTGATCGTGATCGTTCTTGTTATAGAGGACAAATCTTTTATGGCCCGGGGACCGTGACGGTGAGACGGTCTAACGGATTTCACGAGAGAGAGAGAAAGACCCAAATCCATTCGCGAACAAAAGCGTCTCTAATTTGTTCCGAATCGGCACGTCCGCGTTACGAAATCTGGAGCGGAATAGCGATTCTCGAAACTCTTACTCATCATCATCCAATTCATTCCTCTTTCTTCTACTTCTCCTTCATCTCCTTATTTTCTTTCACATCTTTCAACGATCTGAACAACGAGAATAAAATATATATATTTTATTTTATTTTTATTTTAATTGTTTGGAATGTTCATCAATTTTATCATCGTAATCATCGATTATATCGTATACCCCATAAATTGTCTATAAAAATAAATGTTTCAAAAAATAAAGTGTACATTTATATATATTTTTTTAAATAATCGTCTCGACAAAACAATAGCAAATAGTTTTTTAAATGATCGCGTATAAAAGAAGATAGATAAACACGATGAGAGATAGGAGTAGTTGTAGTCGGTGCAACCTAATCAGTGAAAGTGGACGATAGTATCGTAAACCCGATTATATTAGTTCATTTCGATAATGAATCGGTGTAAAGTACCAGATCGACCTAGTTTACACGTTTATATTTCGTTACAGATATATTATATTCTAGAAGAAACGCGTGGGTAATCTTACTAGATGAAAAGTATAGTAAAAAAGATAAAAACGAATAAAGATAATCTCATTCATCGATTAGAGTAAGAACCAATATGAGTGGATGAAAATCTTTGTGTTCGATTTAAATTGAATCCAATAGACCGCTAGTTAAACAAACGTCATCTTCGAAGTCATCGTCTTCGTCTTCGTCATCCTCGTCGTCCTCATCCTCGTCCTCGTCGTCGTTGTCTACAATTCTCCATTACGAACTATCTAACCCAGTAAAGTGGGTTACGCTCCTTTTGTCTCTAGCCGCTCGCCTACTTCTCGCCTTCGGACTAATAGCAATAATTCTTCTTATTTTTCTTTTTCTTATTTTTCTTATTCTTCTTTCTCTCTTTTCTACTCTTCTACTCCCTTCTATTTTATACTATTCTTATTCTCTATTACGATCCAAGTATTACTCGTGACCGATCTTACTTAGCCAATTCCAATTACTTGAGTATAACGTTCAAATCCCTGACGATTAGAATCCCAATGATTTTTTTTTTTATCGTTTAAGTTAGTTAGAGTTGTTTCTCAAACAAACACACAAACAAACAAAAAAAGGCTTCTTAAAATTATCCTCACGGAGAGAAAGTTTTATGAAGAAATAATAAGACTGATGCGATTTATAACTGACGCGATTTATTATTATTATTATTATTGTTATTGTTATTATTATTATTATAATTATAATTATTATCATCTTTATTATAAGTTTTATTAACGAGAAACTAACAGTTCTCGAATGATTACTCGAAAACATTTGATGCCTTGGCGAAAGTTCAGTGATATTGAGGGTACTGTGTCTCGAAATCGTACCGTCGGGCCCTTAACCTTTTAAACTCTGTTAATTAGAGAGTAGAGTCACACGTGCAAGTTCATTTCAAAACGTATAATCATTTTCTAGAGCGTTTTCTATACACCTTTAACGACGTTATTATGATTTCTTCGGTTATCGCGAAACATTGGAGATTAATTCGCACGATATTTAAGTTGGTAATGTAATAACAATTATTATTCTTTTTTCTTTTATTCTATATTCTTTAATTCACACTTTCTTTTAAAACACATTATTTGTATTTGAGATGATGCCGAGAAAGATTTGCATTTGATTTAGATAAATAATAATTATATATGTTATTAATAGATATATTATTATCTGTGTATAATCTTATTTGTACGAGTACGTTTATCTGTATACTCAATCAAAATTCGATTGAGAAAAATTATGACCTAATTTGAATAATTATTTCAACGAGACACGGTGATTAATTACACGAAGAATTAATTATCGGTATAATGAATTATCGATGCTTTTTCCTCCTTCTTGTTAAATATTTTCTTCTTGCTTTTCTTTGTTTTTCTTTGTATCTTATCATTGGTGACTTTAAAACGGTATTAAACGATAACCGGTAGCCTATTCCGTTTGAAACTTTTTAAAGTACGCGTAAACGTTGTTAAGATTAAGTATTGCAAGAACGTGTTTTAAAAGACAATGAATACTTACCGATTAGATGCCGATCCTTCCTCACGCATTCACTCATTCAATCTCTGATCATATTAGTTGAATTATATTGAAGATACGTGGAATCCCAAATTCACAGATTTAGGCTGACCGAAACTTGGTTTTCTTATATCCTCGATTATATCTTTTGTTGATTAAAACCGAGGCTTCTGTTTCTTATTCCTAGACACTGTTTTTTTCTTTCTTCTTTTCCAATGAAACTAAACTTCGGTGTGACTAGGAAACAAGTTGAGATACAAAATACACGGTTGATGCATTGATGCATAAATAGAAATTGGCACGATATCCGATGAGGTTGAATTTTTGTTTAACTCGATATCGGTTGGATTTAGATTGGATTGGAATGGATTTGAATGAATGGATTGGAATGGAATGGGAATAATGGGAATAATGGGATAAGTGACAACATGCAACGTGCAGATCTTGGTCGATCGAAAGACCACCGTTCTGGTAGCGCACGTGCACGCGGCTCGACTACCGGTCGCGCTTTGAGGATCGGCTCATTGCGTCCAGTGTGGAGACGAGGAAAGCAAGTTTCAAAGGAGGAATTGTAGTAGGGAGCTTCGTACCTGCTTCGTGTTCTATTGCAGAAACCACGTGTCGGGTCTCCCGCCGTAATATTAGGTCGTTCCAGAACTTTTCTTTTCTTTCCTTTCTTCTCTCTCAAAAAATAAAACTAAGAACAATTATTTCACTTAATAATACACAATCCATTTCTAAATCCATTTCTAAATTCAATCTTTTGATTCTTCGACTAATTTTAGATTTAAGATCGTCAACGATGAAATGAAATGTCACGTTGAGAAATAATAAAAATATCTGATGAAGAAACAAGTAGCACATGTGAACTTCAAACACGTGCATGATCCAATAAAGATAAACCAAAAAGGAGATAGTCTCTTTCTCTTTCTCTTTCATTCTGTTTCTTTTTTTTTATATCTCATCTTTTACCACTTGAAGCTATATTAGGTTTAAGATAGTCGCGATAAAATGAAACGTCATATTAAAAAATAATGAACGAATTTAAAGTAGCGTGTAACACGAGTGAATAAATATATAAAACACCCATAAAAGAGAGAAAGAGAGAAAGAGAGATAATATCTTCAAAAATTCCACCTTAACCTTCTTAAACTAATTTTAATATGCATTGGCATCGTCTTGATATGAAAAATGAAACGTCGTGTTTTAAAATAATGAACCAATCAAAAATAAACGAATAGTAGTTAGTAGTAGTAGTAATAATAGTAATACATGTAACATACACATATACAATACAATAAAGATAATACACGAAGATTAGAGATAACGTTTTTATTCCATCTTTATGCCACACATTATTAGTTTCTTAAACTAATTTCATATTCAGTATATAGATATAAAATAAAGAATCGTATTAAAAAATAATGAACAAAAATCTTAAGTAGAAGAAGAAAAAGAAACGTGTAATACACGTGAGCATATATACGTGCATGATCCAATAAAGATAAATGGAAAAAAAAAAATAGAAAAAGAAGAAGATATGGGGAAGAAGGTGAGGAAGGGGGAGAGGGGTGGGTATATTTACGTACGTACGTTGTGCACCGTACGTGTATGTACCTAACTGCCAACCAGTACGGTCCCTCTCGTCTTCAAAGTGGGTCGACCTCTTGGAGAACAGTGCGAGGCCGTCGGCCTCATCTTTCTCTGATGCCGTCTACCTGTCGACGTATTACCTCCGTCTAGGCCTAAGTCTCTCTCCTCCCTTGTTTCCTTTCTTTCTTTCTTTCTTTCTTTCTTTATTTTGATCTTTTTTTATTCACATTCACAAACACACAACCTAAACGGTCCGACCAAAATTCCAACCATCCTTGGACGTTCTCAGATATCGATCTTCATATCAGTATAATCCCGTTATATCATTAAAATATGTTGACACAAATAATGTTTAAATTGGGACAAAAACTTTGCAAAATATACTAAAAGAATAATCCATTTATTATAGTAGAGCATCAATATTTATTAAAGGAGTACCGAAATTTCTTATAGAGTAATTTTTTTTTTTATTACATTGGCCCTCTATCCTCCCTTTTCTTTCTCTCACATCATTCCGTTGAAGCACGTCGTTCATTATAAAACATTAGACGAATGGACGATGAATTAGAGCGAACCAGATTGGATGGACTTTTTTTTTTTTTACGTGAATGAAGAAGGGGTTTACTTTTTATTGATTGACAAATTTTGTTCGCGTTTCGTTTAGTTTCTTTGCTGATCGGACAAGTTTATTTTTCATTGAAGATTATATAAAAAGGGATAAATATCTTGGAGATGGAATGAGGATTTATAGATTAACATTTTGATTAGATAAGTTAGAATATTTTGTTGATAGATATTTAATGTCGGTTCACGATGTGCAAACGTTCACGTGCCAAGGTTCGCGGATAGTTAAACCAGGACGAGGAAAGTACAAAGTAGACGCTCGGGAATTTACTGTTCCGTGCATATAAAAACCGTATAGGTACGCCCACGGGTTAGTTCCAACTTTGAACTCGTGATATAACAGATTCAGTAAGGATTTATTGGACAGTGTCGAAGAAACCAGGGTGTACATTTGTATTTTGTTCCAGATCTTTTTGAACGAAACATACTATCGGTACGGAATTACAAAGTGGATGATTCTCGATGATTGGAATTAAATCAACCGTGTTGGTTGTATACCTTACTGTGATTGGAATTTAAGATCGATGTTTAAAATTGTAATAAACCAATTGACTGAAATGATCGAACCAATTGCGTATCCAAATTGAATCGAATTATATTTTATCTTTTCTCCAATAACATTTTTATTTAGTTTCAGTGTTTTATCTAAGTCATCTTTACTAAGAATCGTTTACCCAGTTGTCAATCATAAATTCATCTTTGAATTGTATTTCATTTGATTTTATTTTTAAGTTAAATTTTGTTGCGGTGCCTTTTTTTAAAGACGATATTAAAAGTTCGAATATACCGATATCGGTTTCGTTCTTTATTTATTTTGTTTCTTTGGGCTTTTCAGATATTATTTTATCTTCTTTTTTCCGAACGTATAAAAGTTACGTAACATTGTATAGCATACGTGATCGCGAATCGAATTCCCTTTCTTCGGTACGCGGTCGTAGAGATCACGTTGAACACTCGTATTCTAATGACTTACTTTTCACAGTAAGAGCATAAAACGGGGTCATTGGCAAATAATCGGGAAAGAGTTGTACACTGTGGTCAGGTTTATCCTTCTACAGAATCCTGACGTGTAACCGCAAGGACGTGTGTCACTTAACCACGATTCTTCCTATCTCATTCTTTATCCTTTTTATTTTCTTTTTTTTTTCTTCGTTCATGTATAAGCATATTGACTCGTAATATAAATTTAAAATAACGAATAATAAAATTGATCCAAAGATTTTATGTTAATAAAAAAAAAAGTAAAAATAAGAGTCAATTTCAATTCGTAAAAGTTTGAGATAAATTTTTTTACCTTCTACCGAAAAAAAGAAATAATTTCTTTTTACAAATAATTTTGTTTACTGCAATTATATTTATTATATGTAATTTCTAGTGTATAAAATGTCATATTATATAAGAAAAATAATCTAATTGGCAGTAAAAAATTTCACTGTTAATTGTACCGTATTATTACTCCATGTTATATATAAATTCCAACATATTAGCATAAATAAAATGTACGAAAAAAAAAGAAGGAAAAATGTATACGAGTATTCGTTCGTGTTGGATATAAAAGAGGGCATACGGCAAATTTGCAAGACGTTTAAGGTCTTTGTCGTTCAGGAAATAACATCGATTCGAACCAACCGGGTTCTCTTCAAGTATGTTTCTCTTTTTGGTCATCGTAATATAAATATTCACGTTAAGGGAGAAGGCTTGTTAATAAAAGAAAAAAAAAGAAAAATAAAATAAAAATATTATCAAATAAAAAGCATAAGCTAATGAAAATGTTACGAGACGCGAATGTTATTTGATATCGCGGTAGCACTTAAAGTGCGATAATAAAAATAGATATTATTCAAGAGTGTATTAATAAATAATTAATTTAAGTATGACATTGATGCCTTAAAAAGAGATCACGTTTCTCAATAAAAAAAAAAAAAAAAAAAAACGAAAGATGCAATTAAATCAAAAAGTATTTCTTTAAATTTAAATTCATCCACTCGAGTCACGTTTTGTTAATAATTATTCCATAAATAATATAAATAAAAATCGTGAAAGGAGAATATAATGAAATGAAGAAATTAGATTTAAGAAATAAAATGGTTATTATTTATAATACAAAGCTATCATTTTGTATACAGAATAAGTTGTATTTGTGGGTGTGGACGTTTACACGTTGGAAGAAGTATACGTCGTTAATTAAGATCTAAGTGTATTTGTATCAAATGCACCGGCTAATTGTTGATGCGTGAGGTGGGAAAGGCCGTTGGTATAGTTGCACTAGATAGAGATAAGTATTATAGAAACATAGCACGCGTTTGTGCAGTTGTGAGCGCGCAAACGCAGAACGCGATTGCTTGCTTACGCTTGGACTCTCATGTCAGGTGGTGGCTAGCATAAACAGATCGTCGGAGGAGATTCAGAGTGGAAATGCATATAAACGTCTGATGAAACTGAGATTTTTTTTTCGTTTCACGGGAGATGGTAAATGGGTTATTGGATCGTGAGCCGTTAACTGCTTACTCTACCCCGTAACCATCAATTAACACATATTTCTTCGTTACTCAGCATATTCTTCTAGCTTCCTTCCATTTATAGAACGAAAAGGGAGGAGTGAGGGGTGAGGGCGACTAGAAGGGGTGGATAGAGAGTAGGGAGATTTGATTTCCCTTTTTACAATCAAAGGCAAACCAACCTCGACGTTTCTTTCTCAAGACTACGAAATAATCGTCGTTTAACCTCTTCTAATTAGCCTCTATTTGTTCGAAAAGAAAAAAAATATAATTGTGCTTTCACGCTGTATATCTCATTACCAAGAGTTAGGTATCTTTACGAGGAATGAAAATTTCTCTTCTCATGTAGGTACACGGGTGTACGTTTCTTTTCTCTTTTCGTACAATATTTTCCTTTACGAAGTTAACGAAGTAAGTAAAGTTGTAAGTAAACGCAAAGTGTGGGTTTTAATTATAGTTTCAGTACTTCGTAACATAATTTTACGTGAAAAAGTAACAAATTAACAGAAAAAAAAAGAGAAAAAGAAAAGAAGAAAAAGAAGGATGATAGAATTCAGTAAGATGGTACACGGATTGAGGGGCTTGAGAGTTTCCTTTTGAAAATCCCTTCGTTCAATAATAATTTCGTGTCAGAAGCATGCATTGTATCCTTTTGTTGAAGGAGTCAGGCGAGATCGTTTGCACGGTAATCATTTGCGAGCTAACGAAACTAATTTAAAATGGATGCATTCTGTGCTAAGGCGTTTACTTTCTTTTTTTCACGGCAGGGGGGATGAGAGAAAGGGAGAGAGGGGGAGAGAAAGGGATAGGGGGAGAGGGTTTGTAAGATGCCTCGAACTCTCGGAACTCACGCGATCGAACAGCGAGGATCTCCAAGTCTTATCTTTTGAAGAATATAACCACGTGTGTACGAATGATGTTGCGATATTTTATCGGTTAATCAAGAACCTAAGTACTACTTAAGCCGATCTTCTTTAAAAAACGAATTCGGATAAATCTATACGATTCATCAATACCAGTGATAACAAACTCTATTTTTTTACAACAATTTTTCCCCGTCATTCATTTATTTATTTAAATCATTTCACATTTGTTCGTTCAATTTTTATATCTACGATAAATGTATTGTAAAACTAACGGTGTATGATAACGTTGGTGGCAAAGGGGGGGAAAGAAAGAATAGAAATAATTTGGAAAAGTAAAAAAGAAATATGAAACATATTTTTACGTCAGACAAGTTACATACTTACGCCAATGAACTGACTTAGAAATTGCTCCCTTCTACTTTCCGTGGACGAATGTTCGTAATTACTGGTTCTGGCTGGTGTATCGAGCTCGTTAATTGCGGCTCGTTATAAGGGTAGCCGCGTTGAGGATAAAAGAAAAGAAAGTCCAAAGTTCTCTTCTTTCTTTTTATTTCTTTTAGTTTATACATATATATCTTTTAGCACGGTACGAACTCTACTAACGCGTTCCACGATTCGGTTCCGTAAACGAAAATGGGCGAGGGTGAAAAATGACGAGTTTATTCTCGACCAAGCTGCAATTTTTAATATTTTAACGACGATGAGAGTAAGAAAGAAAAACAATTCAAACGAAAATGAAAATATAAAAAGAAAACAATTATTACGATAGAACTTTAGTTCTGTATAATCGTATAGGAATATTTGCAATAAGTATTTGTACGTAAAAGTATGGACTCGTTAGAAATAAGGAACGTGTAGTATGTTCTTACGTAGAGAAAGAACGATGTCGTAAAGTATGGTTTGGTCCAAAGGAAGAGGACATTTCGAAGGTGGTTTGGTCATAAATCTCGGATGGACGGATGTTATCTCTCTCTTGAGAAGGAAGAGGAGGAAGAGGAGGAGGA
Organism: Mischocyttarus mexicanus; assembly: GCA_023678845.1. Lineage (NCBI taxonomy): Eukaryota > Metazoa > Arthropoda > Insecta > Hymenoptera > Vespidae > Mischocyttarus > Mischocyttarus mexicanus. The sequence continues at coordinate 120,815 of JACGTP010000055.1, read as the reverse complement.
GGAAGATTGAAACGGGCACATGGCATAATTCTGGCGCGCCCTCGTGTCGAATTTTCGTCGTGTTATTACGTTCCTAATTGACGTGGTAACGTGGCACAAACCACGGTGGCAGGTTTATGGACGATTAGAGGAAGGAGAGGGTTTTTCCATTGGGTCGTTCATCCTCGCTAAGAGTCGTTATCTGGCATGTATTATATTCCTCTTTTGCAAATCTTATTCTTATTATTATTATCCTTCTTCTTTTTCTTATTTTTCAGGGTTTATGGAAGGAGACGAGTTTAACGGGCTATTCTCCTTTGCACGCTCGAACAAATCGAAATCTTTTATAGATACCCTATTCTATTTTGGTTACAATTTGAACCAAATTAGGTTCTTTATATTTAACGTTGGAAACTTGAAACATTATTTGGTGTTTTCTTTTTATTTTTAATAGTTTTCATTTATTAAGAAAATTATGATGGAACTATATTTATCATTTTGTATCTATTTTTAACTTGAAACGATAGTATTTTGACGTAATGCTATATTGCACAGGAGAATAATCCTTAAAGCGTTTATTATGAGAACGATGATGATCCTCTATTTTGTACTCAAGAGTATCCAGTTCTCTCTCTCTCTCTCTCTGTTCTTCCCTCATTATTCTTCTCTTTCGATCTTCTTCTCTTCATCTTCGTTCAAGTCATAAGTGGGTCACTGTATCTTACTCACACATACCACGGACTTCTACGGATAACGAATTGAATTTATTTATAACAGAAAATCGAGCGTACGGAGGCATTCGAATTGAACCCGGACTCTCTCTTCTTAATTACCGTTCTCTTTGCAGTATTCTTTTTATCTGTTTCTTTTTTTTTTTCTTTTTTTTTTTACGGAGTACTTTATTCTTCTTAAACCATTTTGAAGGATATCTTTATGTTTCGTTAGACTGGAACTAGGTACGCCTTGAACTATAATATAAGAGAGGGCCTCTTAATTCTTTTGGTATTTTATTTTCTCTTTCTTTCTTTCTCTTTTTTTTTTAAATAAATTTCTATTTTTGTTTAAAACACAATTTCTTATGACTATTCTTTTATCGCAATGACAATATTAAACTACTCTCTGCAGTAGCTTTTATTAAAGTTGAGAAAAGGTAAATGCAGCGGTTAATATATGTCGTCTTAGAGATTAATTTTGATTACATTTTCTTAACTGCAAGATTGAATTAGCTACCTTATTGCTTTTGACATTTTGCGTCTCGTCATTAAAATGCAATTAACCCTTTTCGACTAACGTGAAACGGCAACCTTTGTCGTGGTTTGACGTAGAAAATTGGATCAGTCAATTTCAATGTGTTCGTCAAATGAAAATGAATAATGACGTATAACGAAACTCATCTTTCTTATGCACATAATGCCTCTCTCATAGAAGTCTTGATCCCTATTGGCGAAAAACTCACAATCTTCTCTTAATGCCAATTTCTTATCACTAAGGAAGTTCTGCAATGCAAAAAAAATCACGTTAATCGCTTGGTGTCAGATCCGGACTATATGGTGGATGCATCAAAACTTCCCAACCAAGATTCCAAAGAGAGTCATTTGGGTGTATTATACTGACAGATGACCACGATATAGAAGAAAAAGTATGACTCAATAAGAATTCTTGATACGCGTTAAAAACATCGGACAAAAAGATGCGTGCCTTGGCTACTAGAATGAGATGATCTTCAAGCGGAGATATAACGGTTGACTTAGGATCGGCCTACTCGCTGGTGTCACTGGGTCACAATACGCATTTTCTAGTTCACCTGGAATAAAGAATCTTCTTTGCTATCTGCTCTCTTTGTTTTATTCACCTCTCTTCGAAATTCTTCATCTTCTTCTAATTATTTTTCCATTCTATCTTTTCTTATAACGAAAAAATAAAAGAAAATTAAAGGATAATGGTAGATTTTGAATTATGTAGTCGAGTAACGTTCGTCATGTTCGTTTCGTAAAAGATAGATCTCTCCTTGTCTTTTCTTTATTCCATTTCTTGAGTTATTTTTCGCCATCTTTTAGCCACGTTGCGCCGTGTTGCCTGCTGAGGCAGCTCACGTGCCTGCCGGGTTCTCAATTAAACCCGTATGGATTTATCATCGCGCAGCCAATTAAGAAGTAGGAAACGAGAAACTGCCCGTTCCGTTCTGTAAAACCGAACGGCCCAACCTCCCCCTTCAAGGTGTCCGCGAAATCTCCATGAGGTACTTTTCTCTTTCTCTCTTTTTCTCTTTCTTTCTGTCTCTTTTTCTGGATCCTCAATGAAGAATACTGTTTAATTCGGCGAATTCACCAATTATCGAGACTTCGAATTATCTCCACACAATCTGACTTTTATATTCTCAATTGTAAAATACTTTTCTCTTTCTCGGATAATTGTAATTGAAGGTTGTTTATTTTTTAGAAAAATATCATGGCCAAATAGTAATGAGATACTCTTCCTACTCGTTGAGAGATGTATTACGAAAATTTGTGTCCTCGTGTAATTAATTTCTACCTTGAAAGAAAAACCTACGAATGTTGACGAGTTGACATTTTTTAACTCGAGAATAAAAAGTTCAAATTGTAACGATAATTATTATTATATCGAAATGTATATATGTACGAGCTACGTTGATATTACTCGTTGCGATATTTAGTTTTTAAATTCAAAGGACTATTACGGTTTTAATAACGTGAATAATTATACAAAAATTCTTTTGATCTTTTGTATAAAACGTTAAGTGTTCCTCTTTCACAAAACGTTTTACTTTTTTTCCATCCAATTATGCAAAAGCGACGTTCCGAGCGATGAATTTGAAGGAAATTGTCCGAATTGAAGGACGAAACTAAACAAGTAACATAAGTGGAATACACATAAAAAGCAAAAGGAAGGAAAATAAAAAGAAGTAAAAGAAAGAAAAAATTGAGAGTGTTGTATTTAAAAGAATTTCATAATATACGTAAGATAATATAATATATGCGTGGTTTTGAAAATGTTAATAATATCTCGTTTCACTTGTTGGCAAGAGGAAAAAGCTAAGGATTTATTATTCTTGACAAATTTTTAATTAACACGAGCATTCATTGGAAATATTTTTTTTTTTCGACAGAATTCGTTCAACACTTCGACGACGACGACGACGACGAGGACAAATTATTCCAACACGCGTAGTTCCTTTTTTTTCAATCTCTTTATCATATCTTTTATTTGTATTTCAATTACATATATATTTTTCTCAGCTTATTTGTATCAGTTTATTTAATTATTCATCTTTAGACAAAGTGGGTATTAGCAAATAAAGAGAAGAGAAACCGCAAGGGTAAAAAGGAAATTGAACGCGAATCGTACGTGTCGGTAAAACGATGAATATGAGACTGCATTAATGACACAGCGTGTAGAAGAGTGAGAAAAAAAAAGAAGAAGTTGAAGAAGAAGAAGAAGAAGAAGGGAAAACGCACAATGCATGGTGGTGAAAGTTTCCCTCGCATAAGCCAAGTCGTATTAATGTCACGATCCTCGTGCTTGCTAAATGCATCGTGCGAATTTTAATTCACCTCTACCTCCTCCTCTTTCTTCTTCTTCTCCTCCTTCCTTCTTTCTTTCTTTTTTCTTTTATTTCTTCTTTTCTTTCTTCGCGTGGGATTATTCAAGAACAGGGTATTTCTAAAAGAAAGACTTTTCTCATCACGCCCATAGCCTATATTCCATTTGACTGACATAATAGATCGAAAGAAAGTATAGACACAAGAGTACGAAAAATTTCATCCTACTTTTTATTTATTTTTTATCTCTTGCATAAATAAATTCATATCGTTCGTATAATTTTTTCTTTCTCTAATCAATGATCTTGACGTAAGTTAAAATTTGAAAAAGAAGAAAATTGTTTATCGTATTAAAAACATCTTTCCAGTAATATATTATTTTAATTACTTGATGCAACCTTGACGAAAAGTACGAGTTTTTCTGGACCCCAATTTCTCAAATAAACGAAAGATTTTAACGAAATCCTGAAAGAACCTTGACGCAATTCTAAAATAAATTAATGCAGATTAATTAATATTTAATAGAAATAAAAGGAAGGAAAAGATAAAAAGTTAATTATTATTCTAATAAAATATTAGATAACCTTCCTTCCAATCGATGATCTTACATAATTTAACGAGAAAATAGGTCAAAATTGTTTATGAACTAAATATCTCGAGCGATTACACGTTTTCTCTTTACACGACAAGCACTTTTAGGTCCCAAGCGACTCTGTTGTCGTCAATTTTAATAAAGATATGAATATATAGTACATGAACTATCGTGTATGTGTATTCTTGATCATGTATTCGTGTATAGCTACCAAAGTGCTTCCTTTCCTACCTCTCTCTTTCTCTCTTTTTCTCTCTTTTTATTTTTCCCTATCTTTTTCTATCTCGCGAATAAAGATGACATTCAACGAATGAAAACTACTTGTTTCTTGTAAAGTTAACGATCTTTCGCATCAACGAGTTCCAGTCTAAGGTGATGACTTTTAGACTGAACTCGTTTGACCTGAAATTACATCCTTGGGTTAACCCCTTGCCACTTTAAAATGTATTTTCCCATAATACTAACTTTGTATGAAGATTTTCTAATCGATTGATCTCACTTCATGAGAATTGTTGAATGAAAATAGAAAGAAAAATAGTTTGACTAAATACTAGTACATTTTTCTCGTTGCGATAGAATTTCTAAATAAGTTGAATTAAAACTTAAATCATATTGTATATAGGCAATAACGTTAATTAAAAAGTGTTGTTTGATATCTTATCGATGAATGAAATTTCGAAACTAAAAAAAAAACTTGCGTAGGACTAAGGAGTTACATAGTAGGAAGAAGAAATTATCGATCGTAAATGCATGTTGAAACCGGTCTTGTCTCTCGTGGTTTTATCTCATTTCGAATACGTTTATAAACATCGTAATGAACATAGACGATTAGTTATTTAATCTTAAATATATTATTCTTTATATTTTCCGTTTCGTTTACGCAAGATGCGTGTGTGAACGAATGGGTTAAGGAATAAAATATGATTTTATAGCGTTATACACGTAGTGCAGTAGGTTTTCTACGTAATAGAAAACAACGGATTTGTTTCGTTGGCGGGTTGAACAAAAAAATCTAATAAAAAAAGAAAATAATATAAAGTTTACCACCCGTACCGGTATTCGTTTCTTGTATGTACAGTTACACCGGGGAGTTACGTAACACAACACTACTTTAAAACATTGTAGAGAGAATACACGTGATAAAGATAACGGTCCTCGGTGCATGGTGCAAATGACATTACGATCTTCGTTCTGTTATATACTTCGTAACTTATATGTTCACGCACACGCCTACATTCGTATATATATGTACGATTATATATTTACATATATACACAAATGTATCATACGTAGAATATAATACACCGTTTATAAGTGTTGGTAGAATCGAAGGAAAGAAAGGGTGGAAGGAGGGCTGTCGACATTATCGTAAATCATAACCAAGACGATGATCTACAATTTTTCTTTTAACATACTGTCCTTCCTTCTGCATACTTCGTTTACTATCCTCCCTTGTAAAATTCATTTTAAATAGGATGAGAGAGTTTCTACTAATTCGATTTAAATTCGATTTCCATTATTCGGGTATCAGAAAAATCTTTTTTTTCTTATCCATGTTTTATTAGTTGAAACCACAAAATTTCACGTAAATCACTGAGAACATCGACATAATTTGAGAAAAAGAGAGAGAGATTCTTTCGACATCGATTCGTTTAATCTTAAAAGAAAATAAACGAAGGAACGAGTAAAAGAGATGAGACCCAAATTCAGAAGAGTATCATTAAATCGAATGCAATGGGGATTCTCCTTCTCCTCTTCCTCCTCCTTCTCTTTCTCTCAATCTCTTTTTCCTTCCCGAGAAAGTACGGTCGAGTTTAAGTAAAATCGTTATTCGTATGGACGTAAATCGTGCGACCGAATTAAAATGGGTTACCTTTGATCGTTACCGCTTATCTTTTTATTGCGTATTTATATTAGAGATTCGATTTTATTTTTTACATTTCTTAGGAAAGGAATTTAATTCTAAATAAACAACAACAACAACAAAAAGAAGTAACATATAAAAAGGAAAAATGTCTTATTTGTTTGTCCTACTATCTTTCCTTAAAACGTTTACCGAAAATAAATTTCTTCCTTTGGTCATTTTCCTTTTCTTTTCATCGTTCTCCCAGAATGGAAAGTTTTTTTTTTGTTTTTGTTTTTCGTGGAGTGGATGATAAAATGAGAAGCATCGATCTTTCATGAATTTCTGCTTTCATGCAAAAGCTATTAAACTCCGAACGACGGGCTTTGTGAGAACGAACGCCTTCTCGTATGCTAATGCGCGAAACTTGTAATTGCTAATTTTTGAACGTTCTATATGCATACTCCCTCTTTTTCTTCTTTCCTCCTTCCCCCTAACCCACCCCCCCTTCTCTCTTTCTCGTACCTTTTTTTCACAGTATATTACCACTTCTCCGTTATCGAATCTTTCATCTGGACGTTTACACGCGTCCACGCGTTAATAGAAAAAATGACGACTCAACTTGTCCACATTAATTTAACCAAAACCACACAAAACTTTAGGTCGTACGATATATTTGAGTAAACAAAATATGTGGGAAAGAAAAATAACGATGGAAGTATAGTATTAATTAAAAAAAAGAAAATAAAAATAAAAAATAATACGAAAGGAGGATATAGCGTTTGGAATAGCAAATAATATCTACTCGATTTACTAATACGCTTTTAACGATCATTTATCTTTAAATGTTTAAATCGTTTCTTGAATATGAAACTAATCACATCTCTCGTTTACGATATTTTCCTTCGATCTATATTTTACAATAAAGATTTGTCTTCGTTCTATACGTTTTTAAATAAATTTCATTTTGATCGTGTTCTTACTGACGTTTCTAATATTACGTAAGAATATATACGAGAAAGAGGATATTTGTATTCTATTATAAATCCTAGGAACGGAAATAATATTGAAATGTTTACGATTCGTATCCGATGACCTTCTAGCAACTGAATAAATATTTTCTTAAAAAGAAAAATGAGTTAAAAAAAGAGACAACGATCGTCGCATTGGAACAATTTATCTATCATCCAACGCGAACTTTGATATTTTCTAGCAAGGAAGATAATTAGAATCAAAAATAAGCTTTTCGATGAATGGAATGAGAAATGTAATATCCCATTTGTACTAAAGAACAATGAGTTCTACGTATTTTCGATTTCACGCTAAAGGGCAAAGATCATTCGAGTACGATTTACGGATGACCGACTAGTCGCATAAGTGTAATCGTGATAATTGCAAGTAGGTAACTGGGTAATACACCTGCAACGCAGATAAAAGATTCTTTATTCTTTTTTTCTTCATTGAAAAATAATATATCGATTATTCTCAAATCTATCGATGAAACTCAAAGATCTTAAAATTGAGATTAGGAAGAAAATATAAATAAATATTCGAATATTGGGTTTTGATCAATAAATTTTGCTCGATAAATAAATCTGCAAAAGAAAAATGATAAGAAAAAGATTTCGATGACAATTTTTATCTTCAACGTTTAAATCCGATAGGAAGATCATTTATTTAATAAAAAATATTCCACGAATTAATTGGTCAACTTGATATAATAATTATTAGAGGATATTGAGAGAAAGAGAGAGAGAGAGAAAGAGAGGAAGAGGAAAAGGTAATTGAAAATAATCTAGTGCAATGTAATTAAGACTAATATGCCTATTTATTTAAATAACAGTATAATACATATACTCGCTGGATCATTCTTCCTCGAGGAATGAATCATTCGTTAAAAAAAAAAAAGGTTTCCGCTTAATCCTGATAGATAAGACTTTCCATAGAATACGATCGTTATTTTTCAGCCACGTGATATTACGTTAGCGCTTTTATTCTATGAAGAAACAGGGCGAAAGCTGTCGGAACTTTCAACGTGTCAGTACACACATAAAAATACACACACACACACACACATAAATATATATATATATATATATATAAATATAAACATATGTACGTACGAATTTCACCCATTAAAGTGAAATTTTATACGTTTTATACGAGGATAATTGATAAGATTCGTGATGATCGTACGAGGAACTTTCGGAATGCGATCAAGAAAAAGAAACAGAAAATGAGAGAAGAAGGAGAAAGATGGGAATAAAAAGTCGTTTATATGCAGTAATTAAGTGCAACAGCTTGGTTGTAAACTTTCGGCCGCGGATATGGCCAAGATCGTTTTAATCTACTTCGATGGTTAACGATAAAATATCTGATAACAAGTATTAAGGAAGGGTGGAATGAGAAGGGAAGAAAGGAGAATAAAAGTAGATATAAAAGTAAGGTAAAGGGATTAGCACAGCTTTCCTCGTCACCCATGGGGTACTGTGCCCGAACGCGTCCCCGTTCTTTTACATGGCGGGATCCCCAGGAGGCCTACACCATGCCACACATTACAACCGTACGTAATAGTAACGGCCTCGTGTGGAGAACTATAAGCGAAAAAGAAAATGTACTTTTGGGTGGAGTGATGCGAAAACAGAAGTGTTTCTTTTCTTTTCTTTTTTCATATCCGTATATATCAAAACACTGTTTAGTATATCATTATTTTTCAAATAAACTCTTATACTGGGCTTATGTCATTTTTCTAAATAAGTAAATTAACACGTGTCTGTATTTAATAATTATGCGATAAATATAATCGTTAAACACAGGGTGTGTTAATGGTATTAAATGAAAATTGTTTCTCTCTAAATTGATGATATCTGTTTGTATATAAATATATACGGATTATTATTATTATTTTTTACATAATATGCAGGTATACAAGGAGTCTATGAAATCTCGTAAGAAGTTCATCTTTCTGATTAAATTCTTTCCGTATTTTAGATTACGAACGATATCGACGTGAATATGAGTTAGTTTGCATGCGAATGTGTTTAATCGATAAACGAGACTTGTCGTTTGATCAAAATATACTGGTTACTTTGGTTACGAGATTAACATCGATGATATTATTAGATGAAATTGAGATTACACGTCGAGATCGGACGTAATAATAATCGGATCTGATCGTTTTAACGACGCCGATTGATTGTAAGATGATCAATCACGCGTTTTGGTTACCCTTATTTCTTTTTTCTTTTTTTTTTTCAAATGTTACCATATTATTTTATCATTATTATTACTTAAACTTAAATCTTACGGTAGACGTAAATGAGATTGTGTGTTTACCTCAGCGATGATATAAGGAAAAAAAATTTGAGAGCTTTTGCTTTTTATTTTTTTTTTGATTTCAAATTAAATTACACGAACCAATCAGAATCGAAGACGAGATGATTTTTATTTATTTTTTTCTCTTAAAGACTTTTACTTTTAATAATTATATGTATGTATTTAGTATTATTTAATTCTCGGACGCGACGAGCTCTCTTTCGGATACACCGCACACCGTTCACTGGAACAAAAGAGAGGGTAACTCGCGTTACGTGAGGCAGGATCTTTTATACCCTGGAAATTATTGATTTTCCTCTTTACGACTTGCTCGGTACCACGTGCGCAAGTCCTTTCGATACACGGCGCACGAGCAAGACTCATATATGTGTAACGTACAGTGTCAGTTGTAAAAAACACACGTATGGGGATTTCTCTTTTTTTTAAATCAAACAACACCATTCAATTATCTCATATTATTTTTCCTCATAATAATAATTATTATTATTTTAAACAGATATTATCGTTACATTATCCAACCATATCTTAATGTTTATTAAAACTTAAGTAATATAAATAAACTAATTAAACGATATTACTGTGAATTAAATATGATTGATAGTTCTGGTCAAGTTAAAGAGAAATTTGTAAAAAAGAAAACCGTATAAGGAAATAAGTAATCCTGTTGGGGTTGGGTAGGGTAAGGTGGGGTGGGGTGGGGAGGATATTATTAATGACCGGCACTGTACTAACGTCAGTGCGTATGACAACGCAAGTGTGTATTTCTATGACTGTCGTAAAGGCGAGCTTAACGGCAAAAATATGTACCCAGCGGTCGTGTATTACGGTAAATGGCGCCTTTTAACGGAGTATACTATTGCTCTGGTAACATAAGAAAAGAAAGTACACGTATGCACATTTTGGTATTATTAAATGAACACAAGGCTTAAGGATTACTATGATTTCTTTTTTTTATTAGTCTGGAAGAAGAGAACTAATAAAGATTTTCTTTCTCTTATTCTTCTTTTATGGGATCGATCGATTCGTGTTAGTGTTTGTTGCACCAGTATATTGCATATAAATATTTTAAAAAAGCTGAGAGAAGGACTTTTTCTAGGAGATAATTTCTTATTGCTTGAGAAATAAAAATATAAAACGTGATGCTCTTTTTTTTTCTTCTTCTTCTTTTGCCACGTTTAATTACAATTTTTATTATCTTAAGTTTTATATGAAACTATATAATATGTTCTTTAGAATGCTCTAGGATTAATTTTTTAATTGCTATTATATAGTTTCTAATCATAAATGTAAACAAAGTATATACCCAGTTAACACAAAACAAATATTCTAATATCATTTTTTAATTTATGCATATAAACGCGTTAAAATTATTTTTATTTTATACAAATGGATAATTATTTTAAATCGTATATTGTTTTGAATTAAAACAATTTATAGATTGGAATTAGAAATGTTATTTATTATTATCTTATATAATATGAGAATTCGTAATTAAATTTAATTGTAATTTTAATTTCCCTCCATAAAAAGTCACATGATAAGTCACATGATAAGTCACATGATAAGGTAGGCATTAGTTTCAATTTTTGGCGGTAACGACACCTACTATCCTTTTTAAACGATACGTCGATAATGTAGATTTCGACACAAAAATAGTCAAATGAGATATTAATTTTCTATCGATAACAACACAATCTGGTGATGAAATATTTTGGATTGCGTAGTATGTAATCCATAATGTTTTCCATTTGTGTTTAGCCTTGACTAGTACGAACATATGATCGTTGGATATAATACTAAATGGACTTTGTAAAAGTTAATATTTTTTGTTTAAATACTTATTATAAACAATGTAATATAAATATTGAATTTTATTAATAAGAAAGTGTTAAGTGAATATATAATTAAGATTATTTAAGTTTCATGGGTAAATAAAAGATATTAACAATATGGACCAATCTCAATGTGTACACCCAGCTTGGTTAAATAGGTAAATAAAATAATATGTATTTAAATGTTCGGATTTTTTTTAAGTTCTAAAATATAATTATAAAGATTTGTTGCAAATCAAATGGATTTATAGTTTTATATTAAAGATAATATTTTTTTCAGGTACTTCTTTTAAATGCATGTACAATAATAATGTTTGTATTTAATATTTCATGTAGGTCGCAATCAGAGAACACATCAAATGTAGATTTGGCATGGCCTCAACTTAGTTCTCAAAATCAAATGAAACATACTATGCATAAAAATGTAGAACGTTGTAGATATGACAGTAATTGGAGTACGTTGGTAAAATTTTATACTGAAGGCAGTTTAGACGACTCTGAATATCCTAAACTTGGTCAGAGAAAAGCAAAGATCAAGAATACATTAGATCAATTTATTTCTGATAATAAATCTGTTGTCGCAGAAACTAAGATAACCTGTGCTAAGGATAAAGTAAGACGTAAAACATTCTTAAGAGAACATAGGAATAGAAAATCAGAGCTGTTTTTCGACTTAAGTAAAGCCTTGGAAGTTAGTATTGATATTCAATCAGTTACATTATATGTCTGGAACAATAATTCTTAACCGATATTTATTTTTAGAACGCTGAATGTTTCATAAATGGGAATAGAAAAGAATCTGATAAATTAAAATTCAACGTTTGCAAAGTAAGTGCGAGTGGAAGTATCACGAATAGATCAAATAATAAGAATGACCTGCTTAGAAAAAAGAAATTGTTTAATATAACATTAAAGAAACAGTCGAAATTAAAGAGAACTATTATAGGAGAACGTAGGAATAATATGAAAATGAAACATCAAGCCGATGACAACGCCTACAAAATAAAAGAAAAATTTGTAAATGCGAATAATATTAATTTGAATAGTTTAAAGATACAGTCAGATCCAAAAGTGGATATAAATTATGTCAAACATATGTCAACATTAAATGTTTATGATACTAATTACAGAGATTCTGTAGTGGATAATATTTCAGAAGATACTGTACAGTACCGGCCAGATTTGACTCAGAAATTAAATGAGTTAAGGATTTCCAATGTTCAAGATAAGAATATTTTTATTTCTCCTTATAGAAATTCAGTTGATACAAATAATTTGAATGGTTTATTAAATTTAAATTTGTCTATTACCGATAAGAATAATGTAGATATTGAACCAAATATTAATCATTTATTCGATGACAAATATTCTAAAAATTTTAAAGAGTAAGTATCATTGATAATTTGAATGTACTTTATTGAGTTAAAATTTTATATAGATGATGTATTTCAAAAAATATACAAAGAAAATAGAAAAAAGAATTACAACCCAAAATTATTCAATTTAATTTATTTTTCAATCCAATTTGTTACTCTTTGTAGTAGTATAGATAATTCGTGTTTGTATATGTTATTGTATATTGCAAGTGTATATTCATAATTTGGATAACGAGACTAATATGTTGTTAGCATAAAGTATTGTATTCTCTACAAATAATACAACGTGAAATTTATTTAGGTAATATTAATTGTAAATTATTACGTGTAATATTATAATGTCAGTATATATATAACAGTACACAGTATATATATACAGTATATATATATATATATATATAAACAGTACATATATATATATATATACGTGGATGAAAACTATTTTTTTTTGGTCTTTTATATAAGTGTATATATAAAAATCAAAAATAGTTTTTTTAAAATTATTTTTATATAAGCTGAAAATATTTCAACCGATTCTTGTATTGTAGAATAAATGAAATCTATTCTCTTTCTCTCTCTGTCATATTGATTGTTTTGATAGTATGATTACGTTACAGATATTGTAATAATTTAGTAACATCTTCCCTTAACGAATCTTTGGATAAATTTTTATCCGAAATTCGAAGACTACAAGATAAACTTTACAATAGAAATGAAAATAAAGGAAAATATAAACGTCGTTATTATTCAGGCTTAAAAGAAGTAGGAAAACAAATTAGGTTGAAAAAAGTACGATTTGTCGTGATAGCACCGGATATTGAAAAAATTCTATCAGCAGGTAAAACAAACTATGACGTATTGAAACATAGCTATTGTCAAATTAATCGTCACCTTTTTATTATTCCAGGTGGTTTAAACGAACAGGTTGAAAAACTATTAGAAATTTGCAGAAAGAATGAAACAGTTTTTTGCTTTGGTTTGCGTAGACGGAAACTTGGATATTATGCGCATGGTAATGGATTCGTTAGCTGTATAGGAATCTCTAATTACGCTAATGCCGAGGTAAACGATCAAATGTGATATTTTGCAAGATTGCTGCTTTTGCAAGATTGTTGCTTTTCTTTTGTTCCTTTTTAAATGACATTAATAATATGAATCATTCTTGGTAGGGACTCTTTTGGAATGTTCTCGTTGAAATAATCAAAGCGAGAAACGCGTTTGAGAAATTGCATGGAAGATCGAATAAAATGATTAACGTGTCTAAAATAACTCAAGAAGATGGACTCTTGATGGACAACATTGAAGTTCTGTTAAAAAGTTTAACGTCGATAATTTGAAGCAAGTAATCTTCAAAAATTCTCCTCGTATACTTCGCAAAAATTTCTAAGAGAGAGAGAGAAACAAATGCAACTCTTTAAATTTGCATCTTCTTAATTTTGGTAATTCTCGAGTACAGAGGAGCACTTAGTAGGTAAAAAAAAGAAAAAGAAAAAAAAACGACAGAGAGAGACAGAGAGAGAGAAAAAAAAATAAGTTCGGTAGCGAACTGCATCTGCGTAACCTTGAGGCAATGAGCATCTAGGGCATGTCCCGATTCAACTCAAGTATGAAAAAGAGGATGTTGGATTTGATAAATGAAAATTGCAACTCCACTAGAAGACCTGGGATTGCTTGAAAATTTTTTTGCTCCTTTTTTTATTCTTCATTTTTTTTTCCTTTTTTTTTTTTTTTTAATAATTCACGTCGATAATAAATTCATAGTGACGAAGATTTATAAAATCCTTCCTATTAAATATTATCTGTTGGACGGAAAGGAACGTAGGAAAACTTAATGGCCTTTGGATTGAAAGTTGTACTTTTAATAAAAGCTCTTAAAAACTCTTCTTAAAGTCTTTTGAACAAAAACAGAACCCCAAGGAATCTTTCGATCAATTTTAACGCCTCGAAGATTTTTCTTTAGTGAAGATAAAAAAGAAATATATATATAATCCATTAATGGGGTTTTCGAGTTTACGAAGGAACCAGAACTAGCGTTTATCTTTTTATGTTTTTTTTTTTCTTTTAATTTCTGAATACTTTTTAATCGGCTGGAATATTTTATAATTTGTTTTTTTCTAAAAGGAATATACTTACGTTCTTTTATGCATTAATAATTTAATTACTTTTTACAAAATACTCGAGCAACATTCGCAAGTTTTTAATCTTATAAAAGCAGTATTTTAGAAAGATATTTCTTTTTTTTTTCAATGAGATTGGGCCAATTAAAAGATTGATATCATCCGATTGTTATTTTGCTCGAGTTGAGTTGAAATAAGTAACCAAAGACATTACTAGATTATTTCAAAAGTCTATTTCGAAATTGTTTCTACGAAACTCGACGTCGCAAAAGACTCCACGATTTTGAAGAATTTCAAAGGATTGGTGGTGAACGTAGCGATGGATTCAAACTTGTATTAAGTTAATTTCGGCACGTGTTTAATATCCTTTTTTTTTCATCATTCTATATTGAATCAAGACTAAATAACAATAAAAGAAAAAAAAATATATATATATACTTTCATCATTTATATATTTATTCACAATTCTACTTAAAAGAATCACAAAAAAAAGAAAAGAAAAACAAGAAAGAATTATCGAGGGATTACAAATGGAATTTCTTTCATTAGCAATATTATATTGAAAGTTCGTGTACCTGTTGATATAGATAAACATACCTCATTGTCATAAATACATACAACAAAGTAGATATTTCTTTCCAGTTCCTCGAATCGAGTAACATGATCTTGAAGTTTGATAAGATCCTAATATTAAATCCGACGAGAACCTAAACAAAGGATAGCCTACGAAATTAAGAAAATGGGGACAGACCAAGCAGATCAGACCCATTGCTAGAACGAAAGAAACATATACGAAAGGAGTATAGCTGTATATATTAAACAGAAACGTATGTGTGCATGCAAGTTATATAGTTGAGATGCAGTAAAGATAGAAAGAGACAGCGTGAGAGTGTGAGAGAGAGAAAGAGAGAGGGAGAAAGAAAGAAAGAATGAAAAGACGAAGAGAGAGGAAAGAAGAAAACCAAGAAGGCGAGGTTCGAGTGGAAGCTGGAACGGAGCCTGAAGAGTTTGAAGTCTGGAAAGGAGAGGCAAACTCTGGGACCAATGAGAGACTGGAGAGGGACTGAAGAGGTCAGAGGAGGGTCCCAAGCGGGACCGTGAGCCTCTCTCTTTCTCTTTCTTTCTTTTTCTTTGTGTAGTATGTATATCTGTGTGTGTGTGTATGTGTGTGTGCGTGCGTTCTGTTAGCTGTTGATGCAAGTGCGGTGACTGTACGACCGGTGCTGACTTGCGGAGTCAGTCAGTCAGTCAGTCAGTCAGTCGGCATCGGCCGCGACGCACTAACGCGAATACGAACACGCGTATTTATTCATTTTTTGTTCACATTCACTTTGAGTTTATTTTTCTTTTCTTTTCTTTTTTTATTTTTCTACTATTAGCAAGTATATATACATATATTTCGTTTCTCGTTTAATCGCAATTACACAGTATTTTGATAACCCCTTTTTTTTTATCTTTGTTCTTCCTGCCGAGAGAATCTTTATTTATATCGTTGAGAAGAAGAACATCTCTCTTATTCAATTGTTTATTGTATTCATCGAGAGTGACCTTGCGAAGGGATTTATCAAGACTTTTGGGAATCTAATACTTCTATCTCTACTTGTTGGTGTTACTTCTTCAAAGGTAAAATGCATTTATTGTTGTTATTATTATTATATTTAGTCTATAAGAAGCTTACTGAAAATATTAATAAGTTTATTAAAGAATAATATTGTAAATAAATAGATAAGTTTTATTTTGGACACACGTGGTGGTAGATTGATTTGAGGCCAACTAATTTGATAAATTTTTTTCTATATCATTTGGTAAATTTTCTTTATAAGAATATAATGATGTAATATACAAATAAAATAATAATAATAATAATAAATATTTCTGTATCTTTTATCTACAAAAAAAAAGAACAAATATTCCAAAATATCAAACGAGTATAAAAATAATTACGAAATAATCGATTTGATCGATGTTTCAGAAACAAATTAATAGTATTTCATTGTATCAAAATAATATTTGATATTAAACTAAATCATAGAATATAACAAGAAGAAGAAGGGTGACATATAAATGAAAGTAATTTGGTGTCGCGAATGAAATGGCTAAAGTTTATCAAAAGTTCAATTGCATACAACGTGTGTAATCCTTGGTTAAATTAACTTCGCGAAGTAGCGCGCACACACACGCAAACATATTCTCAGAAAGTTTATGAATTATTGTAATCTCGTGTAAGAAATGACCTTTTGCTTTGAGATTCAAAGAGATGCAAGGATGAAACCGATATACATATATATATATATTTTATATTATATTTATATAAACAAGTTAACGTGAAAATCTTTGTATATTTTGTAATCTCGAAACTCTAAATGATCGTAAAATTTGCCGGTTCAAAAAAAAAAGATCAAGAAGTAAAAGAAGTCTTCATTTCTCTTCAAAAATCATCGTGCCTTTATTATGCACGTGTGCGTGAATTCCTTCAACAACAATTTCGAATGCCGTTAGGCGTCAATGATCGACGAATCGATGACCGTCAAGCAACGTTCATAACAGAAACGTCGTTAAATTTTACATTTCATGTATACGATTTAATAAGAAAAATATTAAAATACTTCAAAAACTTATCGATAATTCATATATTACCTCTCTATTCCTATCAAAAGTTGTTAAATGAATGCTTAAAAGAAAAGATATAAGAAAAACGAACATAATAACGAACACAACAAGGCGAATGAAATATTTTCTTTCATTTATAAATGAATAATGTACATTTTATGCGTGTTTTTCATATCGTAAATTTTTTTTTTTACAAAGTACAGGACGTGGTAATTTGACCTCTCACGTGGTAGGTTAGTGGTAAAAAGAAAGATAAGGATTGAAAGAACAGGAAAAAGAGATGTGTGTGTGTTGTGTGCGTGTTTTGTGGAGGGGAAGAGAGAGATTCAACCGATTCTAGAATATTGTTAATTTTGAAGACCCATTTATGGAAAAAAAAGAAAGAATTATTCTTGCTAAGTTCCTACGAATGTATGAGTCAGCTCTAAATTTTATCGACGTGGGATGAAACGTCAATTTTTGTCGAAATGACGTGAGTACCTTTGACGAGTTCGGGTATGGTTTTTAATTAATGGTTTAAAACACGTGGGTTTGGAGTATAATTCAATGTATATAGCATTATATAAATATTATTATTATAATATGTACTTATTAGGTTGTCAAGAATGAAATGGAGCAAGAAATGTACATAATTGAATTGAAATTTGCTTCATTTTATATTTGACAACTTAATATTATTATATTATGTATAAAACAATGTTATTATAATTTTTGCATATATATAGATTCATTGAAAAAAAATATGATGATCTTTACTATTTCGTAGATAATAGAAAGAAAGTTTGTTTAAATAACATTCAACTAGTGAAATACCACAAGTTCGCGTCCTTTTCTCATTTCTGTAATGAAATTCTAATACGATTTCGTGGCAAACAGAGAGAGAGAGAGAGAGAGAGTGGAAAAAAAAGAGAGAAAGAAACTAACACAATAAGAAAGATAAGAAACGATTTGTCGTTCAGTACAATCGTTGGTTTGTGTTGGAATCCCGTCGGGATTTTACTGATAAATGTTTTGCGTGTAGAAATAAAAGTGGGCAGTTACGTGACACATACTGAAAGAAGACACGATTTTTGATGAGATAGAAAATTATCGCGGTTTGAAATAAAATGGTGGAATTTTGGTAGAAGGAAGAGGAAGAAGAAGAAGAAGAAGAAAATACAACAACAACAACAACAGCAATAGTAGTAGTAGAAGTAGTAGTAGTAAAATCAGCATAAAGATTAATTTGTAAGAAAAAAATAAACGGCGTGAATGAGAGAAAACCATTTTCAAAGTTTAACTTTGTTCGATATGTCACGGCTTATCGGTCAAAGAACTCTCTCATAGTTCGAATCGTCCTCGTCAATCGATAGTCTTACGTTTTATCTTCCATTTCATTCTCTAGTTTCCTCGAGCGTGCATAATAAATGTGAATGATAGAAAGACTCGTTTTTCTTCCTTTCAAGTCGTTGGAAAAGATCGTTCCATTTCTTTATTTCTTTCTATCTTTATTCTTACCTCGTAATAGAGAATTCGAATTGCCGGTTTGTGAGAGAGGAGAAACCAGTAAGTCAATCGGGAATCCTTGAATTTCGACGATCGGATGTCGTAGAAATTTTCTAGAAGAAACGAACAATGTAATGTTATCCAGAGAAAAATAGAAGATTGTTTTTTTACCCCTTCGAAGGAAGAGGAAAGTAGTTATCATCTATATAAATGTAACTATACTTTGTCCCTAGAGGAGAATACTATGTTCTTTCGAATACTGAACGATTTCTATTTTTTTTTTCCTTTATCTTTATCTTTTCTCTTACGTCATAAGACATTTCCTAGGTAGTCATTATTTTAGTTGATATCGCTAAAAATGTCGGATCGACTGTTATGACAAGTTTATTCGTCGATTATTTGATGATCGTCATTTCCTTTTTGTAGATTTGTCACAAAGAAGAAAGGAAAGAACCTATTTGTTTTATTCCACAAATATGTGTGTGTGTGTGGTTAATCCCTTTGACTTAAAAATCAAATAAAATACTACATATCTCTTTGTTTTGAAATGTATCCTTTTATTTGAACAATTTTATAAGCTTAACAAAAGATATACCATTATTAATATTTACCTTTGATTATAATCATTTGATTTAATTATGACGAATGAACAATACTTTAAGTTAACGTTATTAAAAAAAAAAATAAAAAAAGGAACAATAAATAGTTTTTTAAAACAAAAACTTTCTTCAACTTTTCAACTTAGCTAGTCGCCTTTTATCCGAGAAAATATTTTTATAACCCCCCTGTGTATGGGGAACTCTATATAATACTATCTTCTCTTTCACTATCATAAACTCCCAGACATACTACATGCGTAGTGTTGCTAAACTGGTTTTTGAATGAATTTTCGGTCGTTGCGCTTTCAGGAATTTTTCTTTCCTTTTTATCTTTAGTTTTGTTGAAATCTCTACAACCCACGCTGGGAGAAACCATGTTGTAAAGTGTAAGGAAAATGTCCTCTAGACATCATTGAATGCCAAAGGGGTTTTAAACATGCACAAATGATAAACCACGAGAAAGAATTTTTAAATAAGTGTATAAAAAAAAAAAATAAAAAATGGAAAGAAATTGCCTAGAACGGAAGATCTTCATTTGTCTCATTGATATCATTTACAGCATATGTGGTGAATGGGGTGGTGTGAGATCAAGAGGAGGGACTCAATTGGCAACTGGCAAAACCTGTACGGGACTCTCACCCTTTATTTGCCTATTAAAAGAAAAAAAAAGATAGAAGATTTCTATTCGACTTTGTAGTATGTTCTCGTGAAACCGTGATATAACTTTTTATTTTCATTATTATGGTATTAGTGAACTTTAAATATTATGGGGGAAGAGAGGGGAGTAGAAGCAGATTGATTGATGATGGGGAACGTACAGCCCGCGGCGGACAACTCGCGCCCACGTATGGTTTACGGCACCATCAATCAATCCGTTCCCCTTTCTCCCAACTACTTTGCTTCACTAACCATCATTTCATGGTTAAAAACAACAAAAATTCTACATCCCATGGGTTTCACGAACCACAGCAGCGGTATTAAATAATGGAGGGTTGGTTTTTTCTTTTTAATTTTTTTCTTTATACGGAACAGGTGAGTAGGGTTAGTACATGGTAATCCTACCATGGGTTTTGGTTGTTCACCTAAATTTTAAATTTTATGGTATTGGTTAGCAATAGCGGTGAATGTTGTTGGGTGAGTGCAATAATAGCTTAGAAAAGTAGAAATGGTCCTTTTTAATTGGCTAATACCATTCGTGGTAAAGATTTCCAACAAACACACACACACACACAGAGTCTCAACATTTTCTTGGGTACTTTGTAAAAAATAGAAAACTATACTTGAACGGGCTTTGTCGGTTCGATTGAAAATCAAAATTCCTTAGAATAGATGGATAAGTCGTTAACAGATAGATCTTTAATGATGCAGGAAGTCATGTAAGAAATGCATAATGCGACGCACATTTATATGCGTAAGTATGCATGTATGCTTAAGCGAGCGTATGTGTGTACCAATGTAAAAAAAAATATTCCGTATAAGTATGTACGTCTATTATACACTATCGGCTAAAAGTTTGAAAACGTATTACGTTAATAATTACTTAAATACAGAATAACATGATATTTGTATGAATTTGTATGAACAATAGTTCAAAAGCTTTTTTCTTTTAGCCATGTTTCACCTAAGCATCTCTAAAATCTTGACATCATCATTTGATAATCTTCATAATATAATTTTTTTATTATTCAACAAGTTAACTCCATTTCACGTTGATCTAAAAGGTTTTTGGTCTTATTAATTTGGCAAAGACAAAAAAAATATAAAAGATTTTAAAGGTCGATGCAACAAAATCAAGCACGTTGATTTCATACTTTTGTCTCGTAGTGTATTTTAATATATACATACTTATTTTTTTTTTTTTTTTCTATTCGCAATTTCTACGACGATTTATTTTTACGCCAAGTTGGTCAGCAAGTTTCTCTCTCTCTCTCTTTCTTATTAATAAAAAGAAAAAAATATTTTTTGAAAGGTGTATCAACGATCGTTTATTTAATAGTACAATTATCGTATAATAAGTTAGATCGTTAAAAATCAAGAACCATCTTATCGTTAAATTTTCTATTAACACGTTATATTCTAGAAAACATACTCGTAACACACGCCTAAGGATAAATGAATATTTTTTAAACACGCAATTTTTTTCGTATACCTTCGATATGCTCAATTCTAGAATATTATTATGATTTATACACGTGAAACTAGGATAATCGTTCGTGTATGTAATCAGATAATTAATCTAATTTGTATTGTAATGAAAATCGGGCGAATCTGTCCTTCAATAATTAGAACGCTTAGGATTATTATTATTTTTTTAATCATGCACAATTTCCATAGCTTTTCACTCAAACATTTTAATCAGTTAATCGAAAAATGGACACGTCTCCCATTTGTTACGATTATTTAATTTTCTTTTCTTTTCTATTTCTAATTAAAATATCTACATGTATCATTTTTTATTTCTCATTTCAATTCGAGAAAGTGTTGCATATTTCTTCTTTTTTTTTCATTTTACGATACATTAATTTATTCCAAGCTTTCTTTTCTTTAACTTACTTCGTATCGTTTTATCGTTAATTGAAATTAAACTTTCATACGGCGTGGTGGTGTTAAACGTTTTACAAATGTGAATAAAATTTAAACGCATCACGGACACGTGTTTGGAAAAGGAAAACTTTTTTTTTTGTTTTTTGATAGATAATTTCCATCGATGAGCAAAGAGTAGGAAGGAGGAAGGTGGAGTGAGGTGGGAGGACGTAATGCGTTAACGAGTGGATGTTTCTTTAATGACACGAGAACCTAATCACGAAGTTATTTTTCTTTTTTTCTTTTGTTGAATATACATACACCTGACGTGTAATGGGTGTCGTATAACTAAAGCTTCGACAACGAATAGTTGTTAGAAATTCGAACATATTTTGTATTCTATTGTTGAACAAAACTCTATTCTTTTTCTACGTAGACACCATGCATAGAAATCTATAATATAATAAATAAATATATATATGTATGTATATACATAATGTGTATATACATATGTATGTATATACATAATGTGTATATACATATGTAATCGATAACATTGACATGGTACTTTGCATTACGTATTCTCATGGATGAGTTTCTCCTCGAATGCATTAACGAGTCGGTGTTAATCACAACCGTGACTCATCACTGCGTTTTGTAGTTTTCTATCCTGTGGACTTAAATCTTGAACAAAAATTTCTTTTCTTTTCTTTTTTATTCCAGTCCCTGTCTCGTCAAAGTCATTGACATCATCTCGTTGAAAAATTAACGTACCTGTCGTACACTTGTTGGTTCTACTTGAAAATTTCACACGTTCTTATATCGTTTATTTAAAATCACGTAAATGAATTTTCTATCCTTAGAGAAAATCATAGAATAAATTTTGTATTTCTTCGAATTCGATTATCATTAAAAAAGTATTATATGTGACGTTTGAAAACAATTCTTTTATTCTTACCAACATTCCATTTAAACACTTACTACAGTTCTGACAACAACATATGACTCGTAATAAAAATATTCTAACACAGATCAGAAAGTTTTTAGTACAAATCACATACGATCTTCAAAATCGATGTCAAACTCTGACATAATTCGTCTAAACGGGAAACTTCATATAATTGTTATTGGTATAGAGAAAAGATTGCAAAATTTGTTAAGAAAAGTTAAGAAAAGAGAGTTAAGCAACGATCTTAATATTTAGGTTCATCAAAATAATAATAATAATAATCTTCTGTGTGTTTAGGGAAATCGGGAAGATGAGAGAGATATAGAAAGAGAAATAGATAGATAGATAGACAGATAGACAGACAGACAGAGATGACAGTGCTTTATTCGTGTCATTAGGCTCACGGCTTTTCGCAAAACCACAGAGTTAACGGGAATACATTCGAGTGGACGCGTCCAAGTAGGTAAACGTTCGCAGTTAAGAGCACACCAAACACAATTACGGTTAGTGGCCTTAGCGCCCTTAGCCTGACCTCGGTGTGACGTACGAGAAGAAATGAAAGAGAAAGGGAAATGGGGAAGGAAGAGGGTGAAGAAGAAAAAGAAAAAGAGAGAAAGAAAAAAAAAATGTTAAAAAAGAAAAAGAATGACTCCACTTGGAATGACGTTATAGCGAGCCACTCTGGTAATTAAGCTCGCGAGCTCGTTCTCGAGTGCTCTTGGCCGGTAGTACTATGGTTTCGTTTCAATTGGAAACGCATCGAATTATTCTCCACTTTGCCACGCGTTTTCACACGTACAAAACCTGTACCCCTTCATTCCCCATCCCCTATCCCCCATCCTCAATCCTCGACCCCCATCCGTCCCACGACCCCGTTCGTTTCTTCATTTCCACCTCGGTTCGGTGAGATGGAAAGTACTCTGAAATAAAATTAAAGAAAAAAAACAAAAGAGAAATTTAAAAAGAAAGGAATTTTCGTACCTTGGAGAGAATAAAAATAAAAAAAGATTCATGGATGATTAATCTTTTCATTTTTTTTTTTTTGCTCAGCTCTCGTCGTAATCCTCTCAATTTTTCTCACAGTACTCCCTCCTCATTTTACGTTGTATTTTTCTTTTTTTTTTATATAAATGAACAACGGCTATTTAGTTTCCTAAGAAAAATTTAACTTTGAAACGTTTGGCAAATGAATTATCGCGTAAACGAGTTTAACAGGGACGAGTTACTACAGTGGTGTCTCGTTTTGCATTGGATTTGCATGAATATGGCGTCATTCTTAGTTACTATATTTGATTTTCTTTCGTTAACGTACGGTTATCTCGAAATATGAATAAACAAGGAGATTGATAGTCTTCGCGTGTCTTCGTTCGTTGTCGTTATGATGATCCCACGTTATATAGTATTTGTATTAATTAAAATAACATGCGAGAAAAGGGGTAAAGAAGAAACAGAGTGAACAAAAGTTATTATTAAAACGATATGTAAATATTGTGGCTTTCTTTTTCTTTTACATCGGATAAAATTAATTTAAAAAATCAAAGAATACAGAAATAAACTCTCTCTCTCTCGAGAGAAAATAAATAAAGTATAATAAACGTGACAAGAACAATGTATCGTAGAAAAAATATTAGTCATCGTTTGAATGATCATGCATGCTTGTATAATTGTTTCATGTGTTGTGTCTTAAACAGTATAATAAGTGAGAATTGTAATTGAATTTAACCGAAGAAGAATCATCATAATTCCGGGAGTTTCTTGTATCATTGATTTTTTTAAATCATCCGAGATGAGTAGTCGTCGTTGTTCGTTGAGACAACAAATCGAGTACACGCGTACTCGAAACGATTTGATATATTTGCGAATTAATTAAATACATTTTCAAACATTAATCTAAAATTTGAAACCTTTGAACTACGATGTGTTGCATTTAAAAAGTGTAAATTATAAATTAATATCTCTTTTACATCATATCACTCAATCGATATATATTTTTATTTATCATTTTACTCTATGTGTGTGTATTTTATGAAAAATTATTTATTATTAAAATTTAAATATAGAGGAGTTTATGTGATATTAAACAAACAATCGTGTTTTCAAAGGATTCAAATATCGTAGGGAATATATTTCGTCATTGAAGTTTAGTATAATTTTTTATTCAAGGAAACTTCCACGAATCGGTATCATGCTGCTTTATTATTCTTTACCTTTTCTTTCTTTTAAATTTATTTTAGAATATTAAGTCACAATAGCACACGGCTAACACGTCCAATCGAATACAGGATGTGGGCTCTATAGTTACATGCAAGTAAATAACTTCTTGAATTTCTGACTACGAAATCTGAAGCTCTTCAGTATGGACATAAAACAACGTCGTTGATACTTTTAACTCACACGTGTGTGTGTGTCAGAGAATATAAGAACTTTTTTTTTATAAATTTTTTTCATTATATTGTGATTAATAACATGCACTTTTTGTCAATGTTTTCTAGACACTTAAAAAATAAATCTAAAATTATTCGATCAACGGTATTTAAAAGTTTTACAAACACACACACGCACGCATGATGGAAATACTTGTTTAAAAATAAATTTGTAACTCTTCGAATATTTTATTTTTAATCCGTTTGATTGGACACACCGTTGTTCGATGTATTTAAATGACAATGCAAAAAAAAAAAAGAAGCCAATAATTTTTGTACGAAAAATGCGTGCACTTGCGTAAAATCCAGCAAACAGCGTACTTTTCAAACGTGAACGATATTTTGGATAATAAAATTTATTCTGAAAGATGTTCTTTAAAATGCAAGTATAATTTATACGTACTTTAGTGAAAAAAAAAGAAGAAGTATTCATAATTATAAAGTGCGATATGGAAATGGTGTTGGTAACGCTTTTCGATAAAAATTCAAATGAAGAATTCCGCGTAATATATTTCGTAAAGTAATGAAAGAGTTTAATACATCTCGGCTGAGTACTCTAAAAAAAAAAAAAAGTAAAACACGACTTAATATTAAGATATAACAAAAATGAACAGAAATTAGGTAGCGTAATGAAAGTTTGCGTATTGTTAAACCAGTTATTAGAACCAAAACGAGGTAAATATTATATTTAATTGAACAATAAATATATGTATGTGTATGCTAATGTTTTTGAGACCACTTGTTACGAATTAACGCATCAAATAACGAAAAATAAAATAGCTGATCTACATATTTTATAAAAAAAATACATACATATAAACTTTAGATGGAATTTTATTTGTATCGAGGCATTGAAATTTATCGATTACGAATTAAAATGATGAAAAATTAAAATGTTACTTATATTTATTTGTGTAGTATATAAAACTGACTATTATTAGTTCTTAAGTTTGGCTCGTATATGAAATATATGAAAAAAGAAAAAAACAAAAAATAAAAAAGAAAGTCTCAAGTAAATCGAAAGGGAAAAACACTGTAAAAGTGACTTTAAAAAAGTGTTTTTTTATTTTTTTTATTTACGTACATATTCCCAAAGCGTCGACCACTATCGCGGTCGATTCGTAGTAAATTATCTCGCCGAATGATTTTACCTCACCCCATTTGAAATTCTCTCTTTCTGTTATCTATTTTTTACTTCTTTTTTTTTTTTCTGTATTACAAAATCCCATAGGCGACATTTCTTTTCCTTTTTTTTTTTTTGTCATCATAAAAGCTTTCCGTATTCCGTTATATGCCGTGAACAAATATTTTTTTCTCGTATGAAAAGAGAATGATTTCCATTAGCCGGAAAAATAATAACTTCGCGAAGTCTCGTATAATCATAATGGAAATGTATTGTTTATCAAACGCACACACACATACATGCACGTGCACATCTACATATTAAAAGTCTTCATAAGGTTGAAACGTTATCATGAAAATTAAATATACAATACGAACCTTCAGTATTCGAATGAATATAAAAGATTGAATGAAGGAATTTTGATTACTCGGATGAAGAAATTTGTATTACCCGATTGTGAGTGCTTGGTATCTAAAACAAAATAATGTAGTAATAATAATAATAATAATAATAATAAATTATACGATAAGGTAAAAATACAAATATTTGTTTTCATAGTAAAGGACAGAAGTAGGAAAATTTTATATACACGGTAGTTCGGATAGTACAATGTTTCAAATACTGAAAGAAGATTCTAAAATAAATCCTCCCCCTTCTACTCCTCTTATATTTATTCTATTTAACTACAGTAATTTTATTCAATTCCTTTCGCGAGCTTATTTTTCATTATCTCTCAAAACTCCAAAGAATGTTTTTCCTCCTCCTCCTCCTCCTACCGTGTTTTATTATTTTTATTATTTATTATACAAAGTTATAATATTTCTTCGTTTCATTATCTTCGCAATGTATATTCGATTTTTTTGTTCAGATAAAATATTATGGAATATTTAATTACAGTTGTTACCCTTTGATTATTTTTTTTTTCTATAAGATAAAAATAAGAAAGAAAAAATAAATATATATATGCTTCTCTCCTCTAAAACTACTTATGGTTTATATTCAATATTGAAAATGTAATAACGGCGTTGAAGATCGTCTAGAGAACCATAAGCGAGATTCATAGGCCATCATCTTCGTAGTACGCATAAGAAGTTCGCATAGAAGACAGGAAAAACGATTTCTAAACCGCTGAAATGAGATCCAACATGACCATTCAGTTTACACGTGTGTGTGTGTGTGTGTATATGTAGTATGTATGTTTGGATCCACGTACGACAAACATGTGTACGTCACAACACACAAACACAAATGTACATGCAATCGTAAAGGCATAATTGACGGAAGTTGACCATACCCGCAGAAGAGTAGAAAGAAGAAAAAAAAAAGGAGGAAAACATTTTATCATTGTCCTTGGTTGGTTTGCAACCACGAGGAGGAGAAGGAGGAGGAGGAGAAGGAGGAAAAGGAGAAGGTTGGGGAGAGGAGGGAAATGATTGTGGTAGAAATGGGGACTATCTGTAGGAAGCTTTGAGTGCGATAAAGCCCGTAGCCTTCAACCGAACATACGAGAAACAACGTAAGAGAGTATGTATGATTATGCATATGTAGATACGAACAAAAAAAAAAATAAATAAAAAGAGAAAGAAAGAAAGGAAGAAAGAAAGAGTTGGAGTGAAAGAGTTTAAAAAACAGAGAGAAAGAGAGGGAGAGATAGAGATAGAAAGTAGGTCTACTTTTTAGAGAGGGTGCTAGTTTCGTGGATAAAAACCATAGCACGTGTCCACTCAATGCTTCTAATTACATAGACGGGTTTTGTATGAGTGTGAGATCGCCTAACCCAAGCTATTCTCAAAGAGGCAAAAGCGGATGGGTATAATTAACGGTTAGAGGTAAATTGGAGAAAGCAAAGCGTGGCATCTATCAATAGTTTTATGCTTTTCGTTTAGAAGAATAATATATACATATACTGAGTTAGTAAAAATTCTTAGAAGGATATTAAGAAGGGATCAAGTTTCTTTCAATAGGCCAATATGTTTTAATCCAGATATTTCTTCTTTTAGGTGTTAAAAACATGAAATATTTTGTTTCCAGGTAATCTTAATGAAAATAACTAGTCCAAACTATATTTATTCTATAAAAATGTTCAGAAAATAATAATAGTAATTTTCGTGCGAAAAACGATGATCGAAAATAAAAAAGATGATCTTTACTTTAGTGTGATCTTTTATTTTCTTATTTTTTTTTTTCTATCTATGTCAGTCTATCAAGTAATCTTCTTTCATGGGAACTTATCAACTGGTCTTCTCATCGTATTATGAAGACGACGCAAGAGTAAGGATTTTCTTGGATCTTTCGTCCTTGTAAAACCACACGTGTCTGTTTAGATGAGAAAAAAGAGAAATTTTAGGATGAGAGAGAGAAAGAGAGAGATAACGATGATGATGATGATGAGGATGATAGAGACAAGTCTAACGACAGAACGACACCATCTACTTACCGGGCGGATAACTAGACGTGATCGGTAATCTTCTTTGACAGGCGGGTTTCATACGTTAGTGGTTTGTCCTATATTTGTTCTCGGAAGCTGAGAGAGAAAGAGAAAGATAGAGAGAGAGAGAGAAAGATATAGAAATACCTATACACATACGGATGCCGTGCCCGTTTCACTCGACACGAGGATATCCGCGGAAATTAGATTGTTATACGCGAGAACACGGTTATCTGGTGGTGGTAGTGGTAGTGATGGTTCTATTGCACGTGTGTGTATTTCTAGAAACGTGTATGTATTTCTAGAAACGTACGCGTAAACTAATAATACCATATCCGTTCGTATTTTCGTATTTTATTTTATTTTATTTTATTTTATATTATATTATTTTATTTTATTTTTAAAGAAAAATTACATTTCTTTTTTTTTCTGGTATGGTTACACGCGTGCTTGTTTTTCTAGAAACGTACGCGAGAATTACTATATCCGTTCGTATTTTATTTTATTTTATTTTATTTTATTTTGTTTATTTTTAAAGAAAAACAATATCTCTTTTTTTCTTGCTAGTTTTTCCTACAAAATTTACAACATTGAATTTTTTCCATTGAAAAATAAAGAAAATTAAATCATATTCGTTAGTGTAAAAAAAATATATTTCGAATAGAAGAGAAAATTGTTTTTTGAAATATTCCAATGATTTTAATGAACAAAACGATTGAAATTGTATTCGTAAATCCAAGTTTATCGTTTGGAGAGGTATATTTCAATCGAGATGTTTTCGAATGGAGGAAAATGTACGGAAAGAAGAGACAATTTTTATAATCGTCAAAGGCTAATTAAAATGTTTCATTTCTTTTCTTTCTTACCATAGAAAACCTTGGTGGGATACGGAAAAGAACTTGTTTTATTCTCTGCCAATTGGACTTTTAATGATTTCTAAAATGTTTGACGAGAGAGTGACACAAATGTGTGTATGTGTGTGTGTTAGTTTTATTCTTTCTCTTCCTTGTATATACATTTGGTTTTGTTTCGCGGGAATGGGTTTCATGCTTTTCTAGCCACGAAACTCAACCCAAACGAGACCTCACTTGGTCTCTCTTTCTCTCTCTTTCTCATTTATTCCCTTACATGGAATATTATTTAATCTCTTAGATAGATCTGCTAATTAAGAAGTGAAAAGCGTGGCCGCGTGCCTGCGCCGGAAGAGAAGCCTCGATTCAGCGCGACGAGTTTCAGCCGGAAGTTTAATGCGAGGAAAACGCGCGATCGCCTCTTTAGATTTCTTCTCGCGATCTTGAAGGTATAAGGGAGGGGTTGGATACGTGGAAGAGGGGTTAATGGGGAAGAGGAAAGAAAGAAACGGTGTCGTCGATGATAGGTGCTCACGTCCGTCGATTGTTCTTTCATTTCATTTTTTTTTTATATCTTCGAGTTTCTTGGTATTTCATTTTTATTATACAATAATAATAATAATAATAATTTTTAATAATATTAAATATTTTTTCATGGTAAGACTGTATTTAACATTTAGGATAGAAATAGATAGGTCAATTGAGTGTGAATTCAATTCGGATTTTGTTAGAATTTAAAAATCATCCCTTTTACAATTATTATCTTTAAATATAAATATTTTATATATATATATATAAACGAAGAATTTAAAAACAAAAGATTACGTACGACGATAGATTTGATATTAGCAAAATTAATTTGAATATTCTTGGACGATAAAAATAATAAGAAAAAAAATATTATTTTTTAATGACTTCGTATCCTGTTGTCATATAACGTATCATTAAAATCACATATATATTTGTATCAACGTATTAAATAAAAATTTGTGTATCTCTTTTTTGTATCTGAAATCGTTGGTAACTTTCGAAGAAATTCCAAGACGTGTTCAAGAAGGTTGTACGTTGGTGGCATAAGTGAGAGAGAATGCATCATAATATGCAAGAGAGGAGGAGGAGGCATGCGTATGCATATGCTACGAGTATATACGTTGATGGGCGGGCAATAAGAGGCTACGCTACCGTTGTTGCTATAGCACGAATGAATGGTGGTACGACACGACATCCGGTCAGAAGAATGGTCTGCGAAGAAGGAAACGTTTCTTCTTTCCGTCTGCCGATAAAAGAAAGAAAAAGGAGAGAAAGGAAAAAATAAAAGACAGAAAGAGAGAGAGAGAGTGAGTGAGTGAGTGGAGTGAGGTGAGGGGGGACAATCCTATGCATTTATTTTCCACGATCGCGGGTTATTTCCAGCTACGATTCAGTTCCCCGCGTGCTCACGCGCACGCGCCCCTTTCTAAAAGTGCATCGTCTGAGAATGGGCTGTCGAATGATCGTAAAACTTTACGACTCGTTTCAGAAGAGGATACTAGGGAGTTCTAAAGAGGATTTTAAACGAGACAGGAGGAGTAAACGAAATACTTCCTTCCGAGTTTCATCTCCCTTTCGATAATATTAGTGAAAGGTAATATATTATATTTATATACATATGTATGTATCAATATTTTCTTTCGTTAACTCTTTTTTCTCACAAATTTACTTCCTCGTTCCTAAATTAGTATTTATAATTAACCCATTGTTATTTATTTGAGAAAGAAAATGTTTCATTTGTGGAGCACGTTTAATTTCGTGAACAAATTATAAAAGCAATAGCTTTCATTTCTATGGAAGAGTTTAATTATATCAATAAAATATATTACATTATAAATAATAACATTGTCGTATGTTAATTTGGTCAAATAAATGTTATTTTCAATACAAAATATCACATTTGGAAATGGTGTAATTTTAATCAACGTTCCTTAATCGAGGGTGGGGGCTCTCGTTAGTCGAGTCGCGTTGTT
Organism: Mischocyttarus mexicanus; assembly: GCA_023678845.1. Lineage (NCBI taxonomy): Eukaryota > Metazoa > Arthropoda > Insecta > Hymenoptera > Vespidae > Mischocyttarus > Mischocyttarus mexicanus. The sequence continues at coordinate 89,186 of JACGTP010000055.1, read as the reverse complement.
AAAACACAACTTTGATTATTTTTTGTATTTTTGTTGCTTTTGTTTCTCTTGTTGATGGAAAATCGTCAACTGTATTATTCGTGTGTATTAAAGAAAAAAAAAAAAAAAGAAAAGGAAAAAAAGATCAGTATCCAGCAAATGACGAAGGAAGAGGACCGTTTAATATCCGGACGAAACGCGTTCTCGAGAATGATTTACAGTCTGGTTGTCGATCGAGCGTGAAACGGGCTCGTATCGCGAACAATTTACGTGTCGTTCGTTCCACTAGTATTAGTAGTAGTAGTAGTAGTAGTAGTAGTAGTAGTAGTAGCTTTCCCATATTCAAGCTTCGAGAATCGCGAATAACTTTCTGGCGTGCTCGCCTTTGGCAGACTCGAGAAAATCATAACGGTACATGGATTTCGTGTACTCGATCGCGTAATCGGCCGAGACCATAAACAACTTCTGCTGATTTTATCTCGCATATTTCTTATGAAATCTCCATAAGAATAATATCGAAAGGAAAAAAGAAAAAGATGAGAGAAAGAGAGAGAGAGAGAGAGAGAGAGAGAGAGAGAGAGAACGAGGAAATCCTTTTTCACGAATTTTTCTTAAAAAAGTTTGGTGCTCGTTAATCTCGAATATCCCTTCTTCCTTTAAGCTCACAGGGTTCCTGTATCTTGCCCTTTGTTTTCATTTATTCCCAGCGACATCTAAAAATACGTTTTCTCTCACCCTTGTTGAGACTTTTACGAGGTACTTTGAAGGTAACACGAGATGCAATGGGTGGTAGGGTGGGGAGAGTGGTAAAGAAGAGAGAGAAAGAGAGAGGTGGAAGGCATCAAGGAAGAGTAGGGTCGTTTCAAGCTACGTTGTTGTCCAGAGTCTTTTTCTGGATTCTCCAAACTTACGACGAAAGTGTGTCTCGATTTCTACGAGAAAGAGTGAGAAAGTATGAGTATGAGTGAAAGAGAAAGAGAGAAAGAGAGAGAACTCGAAATAGCTTGGACGACGAACGAGATTAACGAGAAGAGATTTGGAGCGCCCTTAAAGGGAATGAGTGTCGTACGGTCCTCTTAATCCAACAGATTTATCTTACTTTCTTTTCTTTACCCTTTCATATTATTTTCTAAAGCTTCGAATGTTTTCCAAGGAAACTACGACTACCATCATCACAACCACAAGCATCACCATCATCCACTACCCTGCGAGTATCTTTGAATCGATCGTGAGCTCTTACTTTTCTCCGTTCACGTTTTCTAAACGATCGAAAATGCGAGCAAAGGTTGGCACAGATTGACCGACATTTTACTCTAAAGCATTGTCTATTCGTCATAGACACTATTCTACATTCATCCTCGTGAGAAAGTGTTCTTCGATTTCGTGACCACGATTTCATTCTATATTTATTTGTATTCTTCTTTTCTTTTACAAATTATTCATTTCTATTTATATTATTAGTAACTTGTTACTAAAGTTTGCACATTTTATTTAGCAAATATTACTATTCGTAATATTATTTTATTTTAATGTTATTTAATTAAATTAATTTTGTTCTATTAATTTTTCTTTCTTACTCTTTAACAACGTTAATAAAATATCGTGCATGGTAAATATTTGATTTCGAAAAAAGGATAGAGAAATTTCGAGACAGAAAATTGATGAATGAATTTTGTTGAAAGAGTGAGAAATAAACATTCTCCAAAATAGACACGTTGTCGATTGTCAAAGTTTGAATTTCGTGTGTGTTTCGTGTAACTCTAAACGTGCGCGTATGTGTGTGTGTAGGTGAATGCTACTGCATTCCTTAACATCGACGAAGGTAGAGAACCAGGAGGAAGAGGAGGACCTAACTGTTAATCCGTCCCAAATTCCCTTGCCGAGGAATGGCGTGTACCCTGTTGAAAGCTCTTCGACTACAAGAGATTCTCTTAGGGCTCGAGTTTCTCCAATGGTGCGGATCCTGTAATCGTCCGAAACCCTGCTAGGCATTTCTTTTTTTTTTTTTTTACCATTTTTCATCGTGTAACTGGACCTGGGGCTGAATGAAAACTTAATTCTCCCCCCCCCCCCTTTCTTTTTCTTTTCAATTAACTTCCTTTCTTTTTTATTTTTCGCAAGAAAACACGGTCACGTTTTCCGATTGTTCACGACAAACATAATAATAAGAATGAAATCTACAAAGTATTTTATAATACTCTGATGTTCTTTTATAGTATTGATTTAATGATTTGATTACATTATGAGAAATATACGATCTCATTGACAATTCTATTATATTTTTAACATATTTTAGTGATTTAATATTTTAAATAAGAAACTTTTAATATTTACAATTAAAAAGAAAAACAAATTGAATAATGCGATAATGTTTTTTATATATAAGCATAGTTAAGAAATATAATCATCGTTGCCAGAGATATGTATATTTGCAAAATATAAATAATGGTTAACTCTGGTTTGTTTTTTATTACTCGTCGATCAATTTACGTATATGCTCGAATATGATATTTTAACAATTTCCCAATGTTTGCTTACCAATATATATATATGTTTCATGTTTTCATTTTTATATACAATTTTATATTTATTTATTTTATATTACATATCCACGATGGATATATTTGTTACCAAAAATGTTTCAAATATTAGAATTGTATTTTTAATCAAATATATATATACACACGAATAATAGAAATAAAAATTAACCCTCCTGCGGCTATAAAATCACATACCAATAAATAGAGATTTTTATTTCGTTTAATTAAATTTATTTTCCTGTACAAACAACGTTCCGGCATACGCGTTTCAATAATTTTTCATTTTATTAAACCAAATGGAAAATTCTTTTCAACGATTATCAATTCCAGTCGGGAATTATAGGAATAAATCTTTCAAAAGTATTCTCAATTGATCGTTAATTCATATTAAGAGTTTGACGTTTATTGATCTAACATCGAATAAATATTTTTATGATTTCGAAAAAGGAAAAGAAGAAAATAAGGGTTCAGAAGGTTAAAAGGAAACAAGAAGGAAGGTAGGAAAGAAAAAAGTTTAGGATGTGTTTGAGAAAACGTTTAAAGAGAAGATTAAATGGGAAAGTAGGTGAAAGGAGTTTTTCTTTGAAGGAAGGGGGAATTTTTGTTTTTTTTCAATAAATTTCAGTCAAGACGATAAATGAATGGGCGATATTCGATAAGGGAAATTCATTGTGTTTATCGAGACGAAAATTCTTCGTAATTGTTTTCTTAGTTCTTTAAACTTTCGACAATTTTATTTTCTGTTCTCTGTTTTTTGGTAATGAACCATTGTCAATGTCACGACACGATGACTACGAAAGTGGGAGTTTGCCTTGAATGTGTATCTTGAAAGAAGAACACGAAGAAGTAAAAAAAGAAGCAAAAAAAGAAGAAGAGGAAGAAGAAGAAGAAGAAGAAGAAGAAGAAGTAGAAGAATAATAAACGAACATACGGACTTTCACTTATTACACGGCGATTCGTTCGGTCCGCAAAGGAACGGTTGCTTTACCTTTCCGTGCTCGTTTAACGTACGAGCGAACATCGTTTCGCACGAGTCAAGGCGAAAGAAATCGCTTGGTGTAATTACTCTTGAACCTTCTCCTATTTTCCATGAGAGCTCATTTGCTAGTCTTATTGCATCTTCGAACTTTCGGAATTTTACCACTCTTTTTTTTACTCTTATTAATTAGATTTTTCTATTATTATTATTGTATCAACAATAAATATGTTTCTATTAGATTGCTTGGAGAAGAGGGTTGTTTATTCCATAAGTAATATTTTTAATATATATATATGTATGTGTATGTATATGTAGGATGTTCAACGCAACTCTTACAGTTCTGTAACTTTTAAAATATGCATTTCACGAAAAAAATTTTCTATACGAAAGTTGCATGACAATTAATACCTAACGAGTTATTTCAATTTGTTACTGGGCAAAATTTTCTTCACGTAATATTATTGAGTTGGTGATTCAACTTTATCGCACGTACGTAGGATGATATTCTTTCATATTTTTATATAATAAATATAATATTCTATTTAAAAAAGAAAACTAAAACAAAGTTTGATCTTCATATCTTTGACACTTCTCCATCTATAATTAAAAAAAAATGTAACTTTAAATCATGCAAATGTTGTAAATCAGATTTTTATCTTTGACATATAAATAATATAAATTCGTAATTAAAACTTTGTGTGGGATATAATTGAATATTAAAATTAAATACACACACGTATATATTACAGGGGGACAACCGATGTAATAATATTTTAACCATAATCAGTTGGTGGGTATAAAAATGTTTAAAATTAGGACAATCGCGTAAAGATTTCCAAGCCGCGAATTCCCAACGGGTCCGGCACGCGGGGTTAGGAAAATTTTCACGGATTACTTGGGTCGGAAATATATTTTCCGTCCTTTATGTTTCCACGAGCCCTATCTAACCCCGCCTCCTTAACTTCTTTTCAACTACCACCAAGGTATTTCGCCTTCGTTAAATTCTCATTCGGCGAATCCGCATGGTGAATCTTTGAAATGCTGGCCATTAACGTTTTATGTACCGCGGAATGGCCTTTTTTTTTTTTTTTCTTTTGGATTCCAAGCGGTAACAGAAAAAAACTTCCGTCGCGTGAGATTCCCTCCTTTCGTTGGATTCTGTAGATTTCGCGTGCGAGATACAATTTTCTGGAACGATAAACCCGTAGAAATGCCTTTCGAAATATGATCATTTATGACTCGGGTGAAGTGTGTGAGTGTATATATATGTGTGTGTGTGTGTATGTGAGAGAGAGCGAGAGAGTGAACCTGTTTGCGAATCGCCTAACTTTTCCAACTAACGACTTTACACCCGAAATGATTTTTTAGATATGAAAGAACATTCGGTATTTCCATTCCCCCCTTCCTCCTCTCAATGAAAAAAAAAATATATTACACGTTTATCTTCCTTTTTTATTAGATTATTTTGGACGAGAGATAAATCAGAGTTGATAGCAGATGTTTCGAACGACGAAAATCAATCGTAGGCATGTACGTCAAACGATTAGTCGAATCATCCGAAAAAACGATACTTTATTAAAATGATCGATCGTCATTTTGATAAAAATAATATTGAAATTATTGGGTAGATGGGTGGGGGTTGGAGGGTGTTTGGCAAATTTCGAAATACATATAAACGAATTGCATATATCTACGATGAATATTTGTTTTCATAATAAATATCAAAATTGTGATAATAATTATTAGAAATCAATATTTTTTTAATAGAATATATATAAAAAATAAAATTGTATTGTATGTATGATTTAGTTAATATGACTTGTAAAATCAAATCCATCATTCTTATTTTATTTCAAGCGAAAAGGTGTCAACAACTTTTTCTTTAATAATTTCTACGACTTTTGAAGAAAGAACGGAACTACTCGTCGGACGGTGTCTCGTGCATTACGTTAATAGCTTGTTCATCTCACTATGATGCGCATATGGTTGCAGCTCGCATAGAAACATGACACTTTGGTAAACATAGTAATGCTCGTTGTTCGCTCCTCTAAGTGCAATAATTTTTATTATATTCTATAGAAAAATAAAAGAGTATCCTTGATGATAAAATAACAAACAAACAAATAAACAAATAAATAAATCAAATATTATATCGTTAAACATTTAAAAGTATTTAATATATCTCTGTTGAATCGAATTCATAATTATTTGAGTTAAAATAATTAAATAAAAAAAGAAATCTATAGAAGAAGAGATGATGCAGTTTTAGGTTATACATGAGTCAATTTATTTTCACTTAAACCTTAAAAATGTAGAAATTTAGTCACGTAGGATCGTTTTTTCCTCTAATCGTAAATTCTTAAAATATAAAACCCCTTTAGATAAGCATCATCGATGTTCTCTTACGAAGGGAATGAAGTAGCAGTACGTTCTCCAATGCTTTATGTGCATCCTTATCCTTTTTCTCCTTCTCCTTCTTCTCCTTCTTCTTCTTCTTCTTAAGGAGCTATGCGTTTCTATAGCGTTCGATGATAGCAAACGTGCCGGCACGTAGCAGAACTTTGCCCTGTAAGTTGGACCTCGCACATGGAATCCTTCTATGAATGCCTATGCAAGTTAGATGTGTGTAAACGTGCATATATATATGCATATATGTATATGTAAATATATATATATATACATATGAATACGATACGCCACATATTCGATTCTATCTTTATTTACTTCCACCCCTTTCTTTCTCTCTTCCTTTCATTCTTTTTCATCTTATTCGTCTCGTCGTTCTTTCGTATCCGCTTGTAAAAAGTTTCCTACGGTGTCTCGAGAATACACTATGCATCTCACATCATCTAAATGTATTTTCGTCGTTGTCGTATAACTAAAATCACTATAACGCGTCTTGTTTCGATCCGACCAACCAAACATCTCTTTCTTAGAATTCACAATTCAACTGTCTTGATACTTTTTGCCAAATCGTTTTTTTTTCTACTTCTCATCTTTCTTCCCCCTCTTCCTCGTTATTTTTTCTTTAATATTCAATCGAATTTGTAAATGAGTATAATTTATTTTGAATCGTTCGCGTTATTATCTACGTTAAAAAGAGATTTTGAAAATTTTTGATATAATATATAATATCGTAGGTAATTAAATTTAATTACGTTGATATTATCGACTGGATAAAGTTTGAAATTTACTTTTTATTGAAGAATGAAAAGGGGGAAATATGGAGGAGGGGAAAAAACAACGCTTAGGTAGATACACCGGAAAGTGAGAATATAAGCCGGTAGGGAAAATGTTATTGAAAGTCTAAGGATTATAAATTCCGGCTTGGTTAATCAGAAATGTTAATATATCGAAGCCAGGAAGTTGACATAGTGTAAACGTCAGTAAGTTTAATCCTTCCTACACGTGCCTGTGTATCTATATATGTGTGTAAGTGTGTATATGTATACGTTAACTTTTATTTATCTTCCTGCCTTTCTCACTTCACGTTTAACACGCCTTTTTTATCTCATATCGGTCTCATTTATTCATCCTATTCGACGATCAACCGAAATTATGTTTTTTTTTTTTTTTAATTATGCGCTCCAACTGATCGATACGAAGAGCAAAGGAAGAAATTAAAAATGAAATAATTCGTGTGACGTAGACGTGGGTGGATAGAAAAAGAAAAAAAGAAACAAATGGTTTAGTACAATTTCTCGTGGATACAAAAAATTTACGTATGCTGCATGACAGATCTCTAAACTAAAACTAACATAGTCTAAAGAAAGAAAGAATGAGACGGATAATAAAGAGGCATTGACCTCTTTGGCAAGCTGTGCACGCAACTCTCGAAAGAGACAACTTACGCATATATACATACATACATACATACATGCATACATACATATGTAACTATATATAATACAAAGATACTATGCTATTCTTTTGTGTGCAAGCATGCTTACAGAAAGAAACATATAATCGTTCGATTGACTATTGGAAATGAAAACTCGATCGAAAAACGAAATCGTTGTTAGGACGAATAATTTGTTTTTTTTTTCTCTCTCTTCTTTCTAAAGAAAAACTCTAAACCAAATGTAATCGTTAAAAAGCGTTTTTAAAAAGAGAGTTCGCGTTAGCATGGTATGTGAGAGACTTACGAAGAATTTTCAATGCGTTTTTCCATGATGATATTATGCAGTACACGCCCGCACGTAATTTCTTATCCTTCGCGAAAGCCCCCCCCTCCTCCTTTACCCTCTTGCCTCCTCCACCAGTCTCTTTTCGTCGCGATTTCGAAACCGTTGGCTTTGGAATTCGCTACTCGATCTCATACAAACTTACGCACACTTATTTATTTGCCTACTTATTTTTCTACACACTCATGGTAAATGCATAAATGCGTGCATGCATCTATGCATCTATGCATCTATGCATGTATATGTACGTATACATAGTAGTGTGTACCTAAGTACACCTAGGTTTTAAACGTGGGACTTACTTTGCTTAGGAAAACTTGAGATAAATTGCCGACTGAAAAATAGAGGCTAGAATAAAGTATTTCTATTTTTTTTTCCCCCTTTCCTTTCTTTTCTTTTTTCTCTTCTTCTTCTCTCGGGAGATTAACGATCGGCATCTTTTAAAAGCGACTACGTAATCTTTTGCGAATTAGTTTCTTCGTCCTTTCGTTTCTCAGCATTTTTATATCACTCCCATTGTTCGGATATACCGGGTGAGAATATTGATTATCGTCATTTTACCGATAACATTTTTATTCGTTCGTTCATTGATTTAATAATAATAGTAATAATAAATAATAAATAATAAATATATACGTATGTATTTTCCTATAAGATCAATTAATTGATTTATATCCAAAGTATTTGTTGTTCTATTATTATTATTATTATTATTAATTGTGTTAGTTAGATTGATCGTATCTTAAATATTGTTAAATAAATCATACGTTAGATATAATTCATGAATAATTCCTCTCGAGTCACCTTGTATTGTCATGCTCAAAGTGGTGATAGAATTAATCGAGTTTCATATAGTTATCGATTAAAGTACTATCGTTTGAGATATCGCAGTAGCAGCAACGGCATGCAAAGAAGTGAATATTACATCTACAAACGTTTTGTAGAGCGGAAAAACGGAAAATTGGTTGGAGGAGTGTTACGTTTGAAACGAATTCGAATCGGTTTGACGATTGGATTCGGTCGATCGGTCTTCTTACAATTGTAAAAGATGTAATTAACATTTTTCTCCTTACCCTTTTTAAAGTGGATTGATGGATGGATGGATGGTTGGATAGACGGATGGGTGTTCGTTTAATAGAATTTTCTACATTTTCTGTTGAATTTTTTTTCTTCTTTTCATTTAAATAGTACTTGCTACGTTTTTATATTACCCGTTTATCGTGTCGAGAAAATAAGTGGGAAAGGTAAAAAGAAGAAGTAGAAGTAGAAGTAGAATCCTTTTTACCGTGAAAGTATTTATTATCGGCTTGATAATAATTTTCGTTTTACTTGCTGTTAAGAACGTTTAAAACCTAAGAGTCCTGTTTCTTCAGCGTGCAGAATGTCGGAGTTTTACCTTTCCCGCTCGAACTTTCAAGGCGATTCGTATAGACGTGCGTTGTACAAAGCAACGAACGAACGAACGAAAGAACGAAAGAACGAAAGAACGAACATACATACGAACGAACACAAGATCGTTAGCAATAAGTGCTGGTATTTCGAGACACGGCTAAGCGTTCAAATAAAGATATAAGAAAAGAGAAACTTGTCTCAGGTATGCTATTGCTCGAGGACAACAAATTAATACACCACGATCGTTTTGGCATTAATATACAAGAAAAGTGAAAACGTATTAAAAAAATAAAAAAGATTAATAATAATTACATACGACGAGTGAGAAGAACACGAATACCTTTCGGACAATTTAAAAAAAAAAAGAAAAAAAAGACGCGACGAACTTAAAGTTCTCTCTTCGATCATGCGATCTTGAAGTATCGTTTACCTGGAGAAAAAAAAAAACATACGAAAAGTAACATTTTCTCCCTTCAATTAGAATATTTTCTTTTATAGTTGGACAAGAAAGTAATTTCGGTTTGCATCAATAAATTGTTTAGGGTTTGGTAGTTGACACTTTCACGTTACTATAAAAACAAATTCCATATAAAATTTTTTTTACATCTGTCAGAGTACGGTCAATGTTAACAGTGCAAAAATATATATTTTTATTAAAAAATCTAAAAATTACTTTCTTGCCAGTCCAATATTTCACTTCGTTTACGTTTTCTTTATCTCCTTTTATTTCATATATATTTCGTAAATATATGTTTTAGTCTATATATATATTAGGTGTACAGGTATATATATATATAGGGTAGGTTATTACTCGCGGATAAAGCAGAGCCGGATGGAATAAAACCCTTTCAATTCTACGCTTATGTCTAAGAAATGTTTTTCGGACTTTTCATTCGTCCTAGAAATAAGTTCTTGGATAGTACAGGGTATAGAGTCCCAAAGGAAGAAAACGGCTGGTTCGTTTAAAAGAGACTACGTTCGCAAGGAACTAAGAGAGGACGCAGCTTGTTACTATATTCCTGAGCCTTTTCTAAGATCATCAAAACTCTCTACATTCTAGGATTACGACTTTCGATTTTTCTATGGTACGACTTTTAGTTAAACTTAAGCAATAACTATAGTATATACTTACCAAACTCTCTTTCTCTCTTTCTCTCTCTCTCTTTCTACCAATATTCTTCCTTAACCTCGTGTCTTTTCCACTAACTTTTGACGAACAAATCAAAATCCTTTCAGATTGAAAAAGAAATCTTCGTCTGGTTTCTTTTTTGTTGTTGTTGTTGTTGTTGGATAAACTAAACAACCGTCTAGTTTTTCACATTCGATTCAAAATAAAAAAAAAAAAAGAAGAAAATAACAAGATCGATCCTTTTCACGATCGCGAGTTCTCTTTACCTACATTTAAAAAAAAAGAAAAGAAAGAAAAAAAACTAGGCTGGACCGCAATTCAACTCTTTCCAAGAGAAGATACTCGAAACTCTTTCCACTCTTTCTCTTTCTCTCGTTTCCATAATCATGTCTGCCTAGCAGCAAGCGGGTCTTTGCACCCGATTTCTTTTTTCTTCATCTTCACCTTCTTCTTCTTCTTCTTTTTCTTATTCTTCCTTACCTTTTCTGAGTTATTATTATTTTTTTTTCTTTCTATTCTTTTAGTCACCTTCTATCGTCGTAATACGCAATGCCTCTCTTCGAATTCTTGCGAACCCTGAAAACAAACACAAACTTGACAATACATATATACACATATAGAAAGATATATAAACACACATACACATACACACACACATTATCAAAAGGTCGACCCGTTGTGGGACGACCTAACGAGGCGCGATACAATTAAATGCGAGAGGCCTACTTCGCGAACGATGCACCTTAAAAACCAACGTTTTTCCTCTCCTTTGGTCGCGTTTAATTACCAACTAGAAGAAACAAGTCTGCTTAATGAGGTTGTTCTCGATTCTTACGCTCGTATTACTCCTCCCAACGCGATTGCACCGGATTACTTGCAAAATATGCAACTAAGTAAGTTCAGTTTATTTATTATGAACCTCTCGCTGTATCCTTTTTTATGTTTGTTTTCTTTTTCACGTGCGTATGTAGGCGTGAAAGAAGAAATAAAAATATATATGTTATGTTGATCATATGACAAAGTTCCCTAATGACCAAAAACAATACAATTATAATATATAAAGTTAATATATAAAGTGTACATAAATATATTTAACCCAAAAATATATAATAATAATAATAATAATATATATAATAATATATATAATATATAATGTATATAGAAAGAGATAGAGAGAGATTAAATCATACCTTCTCTTTTATCTCGTTTCACTTCATTTCAAGATCGAACGTTTGACCTTTTCCAACTTCTTCCAAACATTTCATTTTTTTATATATATTTTTTTTTCCTATACCTAGACACGACCTTTCTCGATCACTACTTGTCCAACTTGTTTCTCCTAATTTTCTTTTTCAAATCCTACCTCTTTTCCGTCTAATCGTTAACTTCGATCGATTTAAAAGTAGAACGAGTACGACTACTACTCGCGTTTGTTTTCCTTATTTCTAACTTAGGAAGTGTGGCCGAATTTAAGTGTTACAAGGTCTCGCGAATGGTCGGTTTCTCGTTTTACATTGAGAAGAAACCAAGTTAAAACCTTGTCCTTGATCTGGGACGACCTAATAAGTATCGGTGTAATCTATTCGACTACTTACTTTAAGGATATTTGGAATACTTTCGGTTATGGTATGAGGAAGAGACTAACATAAGGTATATTAGGTTTACTCCTTCTCCTCCTCTCTTTTTTTTTCTGTTTGTCGAGATATTAGAAGAAGAAAAAGAAGAAGAAGAAATGGAAGATCGTGTCGTTAAACCTTTCGTCGGACCAATAACATCGTTTCTTTGGCAACGTGAAACGTCGTTTCACTTTGACGTTAAATGTCTTGAGAAATATAAAAAGAGACAGAGAAAGAGAGAGAGAGAGAGAGAGAGAGAGAGAAAGAAAAAAGGATATATGTAGGAGATTCTCGTGCGTAGTCGACGAGTACGTTTCTTCTTTCACCGTGTTCGTGAAATATCGAGGACACGATCGCGGAGGTTTGCCTTCTACGATCAATTAGAAATCACCTGCCTTACACGAATGGGAATCTTCAAGTCTTCTTCCCTCCTTTTACCTAACCTTTTGTTATTTTTTTGTTCGTTCCTTTCGAAAATGATCATTTCTATTTTTTCTTTCCACCTTCGAAGATCGCTTCATCAACACTTGCTTTACTAGCAGGAAATCGTTCATCATATTAATACATTAATAATAATTATTTTATAATATTCTAATAACATTTTAGATTACTATGTCTTTCAACTATGATATATTAATATATAGTTTTAATTTTTGTGGGGGGTTATTCGTGTAATAGTATTTTCGATACAATTAATATTTTGAACGTAATGCAACTTTTGTACAAACTATACTCCCTCCATTAATCGTGTTTTGTTGAGTTAACTCGATCGTTCAAAGCAACTACTATTCTATATGTAATCGATAAATAAAAAGCTATCTTCGTGATTGAGCTTTAAAATTCGAGTCTCATATTCTCTACGAGTGTCGCAAATAAAAGATCGCGAATACCTCTACGTTTCTTATTACTACTGCTATTGCAAACTTCATTTTATGTTTGATTCGATGTCTTCGAGATCGTAAACGACAACAATAAAATTGTCTAATCCTGCATTTAAAAAGAATGAAATTAAAAAAGAATGTTTGTTATAAAAATTCGCTATATTTTGCGTATAAAACAAACCTCTACAAAATATTATACAAAAATGTAAAATATTTGATTACTTATCGGAATAACGAGAGTTGAGTTTTTAAAAAAAAATATAAAATCGGTTGAGAGTAACTCGCCCAATCGTGCATTTACTTTTTTATCTTCTTTTTTTATTTTCCCTGTAATAGTCCTTATCGTCGAACAGGAATTCGCGAAAATGATAATGGCATGGAGTTAGTTTTACACGTGCCATCTCTAAACGACACGATCGTCGAACGAAATGACAATTATTCCGGAATGGAAAGAGAATCGGTAAAAGGGAGAAAGTAGGTGGGAAGGGAGTTAGAGGAGGTGGGAGGTATGTAAACGTTGACAAAAATTAGCATTTTTCCTTACGTTTGCGAATTCAACAAAAGCGAAAGCCATTTCGTTCTTAAATACCAAATAATTGTCGTGATTGTTTATATATCTAAGATAATTAAATATATTATTATCGTTGTAATTAGTTTTTCGAGTGAGAACAAAATCGTGACATAAATTCGACATTGTATGAATAATAATAATAATAATAATACAAGGTGTAATTAAGTGTACACTTTCGGATGAATAAAAAGGTGAAAGACTATGACGACAACGAAGAATAGCGAAACGTCGATCGTTTCGTACGTGTGATTTCGCTCATGCGTTCTCGAATCATATGCGTAAACGTAATTTTCAACTAACGATTGAGTGCGTGGTTAGGCTAGTAAAGAATAAAAATAAGAGCTCGATGAAAGTGGTCGTACTCGTTCGACGAAGCTACTTTCTTCGAATTCTTCGACTAAAATTACACACCACAGTTAACAAAATTAAACTATGTTCGTTTAAATTTATGTTAGTTTAAAATAATGACTCTATTTTTAAAAGGTTTTTCTCTTAATTACTACCCGGTAGATACAAGTTTACTCGGTTAATCGATCCCACGTATAATGATTAAAATTGTTAAATATTTTACTTAAATTAAACTACAATTTCAATACGAGTTAACATTTAATAATCAAACGAAATTATACTAACAAATTAATTGTTACAGTTTTAATATGTAATAGGATAGAATACGTTGTTGAAGTATTTTATTATCACATTATATGATGATGTTGATAATAATAATAATAATAATTATTGGATTTACGTTATTAACATTTAATTACAGATTTTGATATGACGCATAACTACGTCGTTGGTATTCAGTGTTAAAGTATAATATTTCAAATGACGTAGAATTTCATTGCCTGTTTCGAATATGTTTAAATCGAGCTCATTCCAAAGCACCCATATATAACGACAGTACTATTTATTAAAAATAAAATAAAATAAACCACCGTTATGGTATAATTTTTTTAAATTTAAAAGTAAAGCAATAAAGAATTTAATTTACTTACAATCACGCATAGAAAGGAGCTACACGATTTTTTTCTTACCTGGATTTAACGAAAGGAATATTTTGTCGTCTATTTTTCGAAGATCGATGGACACGATTAAGAAAAAAAAATAAAAAGAAAATAAAATAGACAAGCATCGATTCGAGTGTCTCTCGCGGACGTTTCAATCTCACTTTAAACGACGTGTGCTTATACGGAAAATGTCAAGGTCGATGTACTTCAAACAGGGTGGATGGGAGGGGGATGGATGAGACGACTCCACGAAGTGCAGAATGTATGGTGTATCATTAAAATAAAAATAGCTTCTTCTTCATCAAGCACGCGTAGGTAGAAGAATAGGAACAATTCACAAGCTTTATTTCGGTAGTATGTTTCTTTTATATGCGTTTGAAAATGGATGAACAACGTTGACCCTTCACCTTGAAATAAATCTTTTTTTTTTATAGAAAAGTACCCGGAATAAAAATGAAGTTCTCTTTTAATTAACCGACATTAAGAACACATTTTCATTTAACATTTGCGTATACCTCGGGGGAGTTAGATTCGAGAATAATTCTTACATTTTGTTTGTCTTCTTCCTTTACCTTTAAATTCTCATTGCATAAGGTCGTAGGAGCCACAAGATTGCTGAAAAAAAAACGAAATGTGTTAATAAACCACGAATTGTTTTATCTGTGGGTTTTTTATCTCTGTCAGGGATTATTTCGTACATTTGGGTCCCGTTGATATTTTTAAAAGATAAAAAAATGTAATCATTCACGTGGTTGGGAAAAAAAAGAAGAGTAATTGTAAAAATAGCTTTAGTGGATAATATGAACGAAAGCTCCTGGAAAGTTTTGAAAATCGTATTGAAAGTAAATACAATTTTTCATAGACGAAAGATCAAAATTTTCGAAGATTTTCTCTTCGTCTTCGATGTGACTGTTAAACTCTCTCAATCTTTCTTTCTTTCTTTCTTTCTTTTTCTCTCTCGAAGAAAGCATCGTCCTACACTTTGAAACTATTTTCCACAAGACCTCCTCATCATCGTCTTCTCTTCCTCCTTCTCCTCTTCATCCTTCTGCTTCACTTCCTCTCCTATCCTCATTCTCATTCTCATCCCTATTCACCTTCCCTCGATTGCAAAGTTTTCGCGGTTTTAAGAAAAACGCCTTGCTACCGAAAAACTTTCGTAATAAGGGAGGAGGCTAAGTTTTTGGCCGTTGTTCGTACACTTTGGTGTCGTTGAATAGTTTGCCAAGAATGTATATACGTTTACGTATGAACTTAAGTAAAGTGAAAACAAAAAGAAGAACAAAGAAAAGTGAAAATAAAATAATAATTATTAATAAATAAATGAAAGTTCTGAACTATCTGAAAAAGATATATTCCGTCAATCTTTCGTAATATTTCATTCTAACTTTTTATCATTTAATTAATCGTTCGTTGTTCCTCCGATCGTTAAAGGAATATTTTCTAAAAATTACAAATCATAATCACAATTGAAATAAATACAATTTCACGTAATCGGATTTTCAATTGTAATAAGACATTTCGTTTCAATCTCGATAGAAAGATCAACGTTACGCACGAAAGAAAAAGAAAATGCTGTATTCCTATTTTTTTTTTTTTAAATTACTATTAGAGTAATTAATAATCAGTAATGGTGTAGAAGAAAGATATCAGATAAATCGCATGCGAGATCATTAATTAACATATTTTCCAACGTCGATCGTTTTTTTCAGGTAGGCGCATAAATGTTCGTGTAAATACGTTCGAATGGTTCAAATGAGAGGATACTTATAGAAAAGAAAAGAAAAGAAAAGAAAGAAAAATAATACTTCGTTTTCTTGGCTTGTTGTAGATGTATTGAAAACCGTAAGGTTAGAAGGGAAAGTCTGTTCTCGTGCTGGCATGCCATCACCCACGCGTGATGATGATGATGATGATGATGATGATGATGATGATGCCTTCGCGCATTCTGATTCTCAAAGTGAAAGACACGCTTACGATATATAAATAAATTCATCTATAAATATTAAGAAAAGAATACAACAAATATTCATTTAACTTTAATAAATTTCATTTACTTTACACCGAATGTGTTTTTGCATCAGTTTGGAATAAAATAAATCCTTGTAATTTTCTTTGATAAACAAACAGCTAGAACTTATTGATTAATTTGTAATAATTTGAATAATGGTATACAATTTTTTGGTTTATCATTGTTTACTTTTTTAATCTCATTTACGTTCATAAAAGAATCATTTCGATTGATACGAATTTCTATGGTTTTTTTTTTCCTTTTTTTTCTTTTCTTTTCTTATTTGTTCCAAATGAAAATTCGTGCTCGTACTTTAGGTGAGATAACTCTTAGAGAAAGAAAGAGAGTCTCTACGTGATAGATTGCTTTTTATATTGAACGTCTGCTTCAGAATCGTCTGCGTCAAACGACAATGGCCGAGTGACCGATCACGAGCTGTGTATCCCCTATCGGAGAAAGTTTCTTCGGCAAGGAGGTCTCTACCTATCCATTAGACATGGCAATTCATTGCAAAAGGAGTGAATTCAATAAGTCACGTAACAGGAATAATATTTGTATCGAGTTATTTGGTGTCTCCTCATGTTCGTTTTATTATTTTATTAACTTCAGCTAAAGTTACGAATTGTTTGACCACGTTTAACTTTAAAATCTTTTATATCATTGGTTGGATGCGTATGTGTGTGTGTGTGTGTGTGTGTGTGTGTGTGTGTGCGTGTGTGTGTGTGTGTACGTGAGTGAGGGTTATTTGCTTTTAATCGACATCTATATAAATATAAACATTATTTCATTTATTTAAAATAATATCGAAAATTTACTGCATCATCTCTGCGTACGATGATAAACAATTTGAATTGTATGCAGATTAAATAAATGATTGAAACATCTCAAATAATTGGAACTATTATCTACCTCAATATTAAAATTATAAACTATTCTAAAGATTTTAATTATAAACTTTAATTTAAAAATAATATCATTTTAAAATCGAGACACGTTAAGCTATTGAAAAAGCGGACAAAGCAATGGTTACATAAGCTTTGCTCGTGACTAAGAAATCTTGTTGCACGAGTCTCCTTGGATCACGGAATCGCTTTCGTTTTAATGGTTACAACCTGGTATTTTTTCCTCTCTTTCTCTCTGTTTTATTTTCTTATCTTATCTATCAGTGTCCTACGAATCATCAGAAACGACCAATCGGATATTTTCTTATTTATGTAGCTCGAGGCGAAAGTGTTGAACGAATATCGAGGATTCGAATCGGGATCAATATTGTCTATCCAATAGAAAACGAGATACAATTTGAGTATCATTCGATTACAATCTCGAATATATTACGTAACAAAAATTCATTTTTAACCAATCCAATAAATTAACATTCTCATATTTATTTTCCCCCTTTCCTGTCCTTCGTATCTGTCAACCGGTTTGTTGGGAAACGGTGAAAATGGAAATAAATGACATCGTGGACAAAGAATGAGTAGAAAAGTGAAGCGTTAGATCGGTAAAGGTGACAGTGAATTTGTCTCTATATGGGGAGGCTCTTTGTGTATGTTAAAATATTCCTTGATCGTTACCACGAAAACACGATTTTACATTATTCAGATCGACTCCTTACCTTTCGTTTCTCAAAGACGGATGAGAAAGACCCCCTTCTTCTCGTTGAGATAAAGAAAGGAAGAAAGAATGAAAGAAAGAAATAAGGAACACGAAGTGAGACGACGGAGATAGGTGGGTAGGTAAAGTTAGGTTGGTTGGTTGGTTGGTTGGTTTGTTGGTTGTTTGGTTGGTTGGTTAGTTGGTTGGTTGGTTGGTTGGTTGGTTGGATGGTTGGCAGGCATATAAAATTCCAAGGAGCAGCGGTGAGATCCTTTGTCGAGGCGTATATCTTAAGCCGTTCGAAAGGCCGCCGTGTGCGTTTCTGGGATCACAGGATAAAATACAAGGAGCAAAACGCGAATAGTGGTAGTAGTAATAGTAGTAGTAGTAGTAGTAGTAGTAGTTGTTGTAGTTGGTAGTAGTCTAGTAAAAGGAGGTGTGGTTATGGTTGAAGCTGGTCGACCTCGTTTAGGACCGGTAGAAGGCATAACGCGAACACATGCTTACTTGGAGGAGGGAAAGAACTGGCCGAAGAAACCGAGTATATAAATAGGGGCTCTGGGTTGGTAATGGGCTACGTTACGGGAATCAAATTTACAAAACGTATTTCACTTTTTATTAATAATAAGAATAAAACGAGAAAGAATCAAAGGCTTACCTATTTTATGTTATATTTATTTTCAGTCATATTCACATTTCTTGTTCTTTTTCTTTTTCTGTATCCTTCTCTAGTTTCTTTCTTTTATTACTTTATATAATACTGTAATAAATATTAACAATTACTCGTGGATTTAGATAAATTTCGCTTTTATATTATTTACGATTAGATTTTTGGATAACGGGTAATATACTTTCTTTATTTTATTTATAATCTGGCAGTGTGGATTTATAGTCTAATTAATTTTTATAAATTGGCTTAGGGTTATCGTTTTGATTTAGATTCCAGTTAATGTTATAATTATTAATCATTTTTCTTATCGTTGTTATATTATTTTCATCGGTCAGATATTAATTATTTCATTCGTAGATCGTTCAACGAGATTGAGAATCCTATAGTCGTAAGCATCGTTTCCTTCGTTTCATTTTTTTTCTTCTTTTTTTTTTATAGAACCAATTGCATTTTCTAGTTGCAAAAATTAAATATTGTAGCACGAGTCCGGTTAAAGTTATTATTTTTGATGTATTGTTTAGTTGCTTTTAACGCGAGTTCTCTGTTCTCATGCGGTATGCTCAAAAATATTGTGGTTTCGGTATGTAATTCCAAACCGGTTTGTGAAACACAAGCGTCGCAAATGCGATGCTTGAATTTTCAACTCGTACTCGTCTATCGGTGCAACTTACCTGTGATTTATGTCGGTCATTAATGACGCGTTTAAGTTCACTCACTTTTTCGTTTATTTTGTTTTTTTTTTCTAAAGATCACGGAAGAAATTTCAAACCGATCGATCATTCGTCGTTCGATCTGTGGGTTATACCAGTTTATAGGAAAATCTTGATTTCTATTATTTAAGTAATCAGAAATAATTAATGAATTTAATTTAGATTATGCATGTCTCACGTATTTACACGAGTATGTTTAATCAAACTGTCATATCGTATTTCATTTCTCTACGAAGATTAAAATTAATTCTATATATTCGAGATGAAAAAGAATTGCTATAAAAATCAAACATATTCCTTCAGCATGATTTTAAGAATCGTCAATGCAACTCATTCAAAGTGCAGAACCTTGTATGTTTTCTGTATAACGTCACGATATCACCTTTCATCTTTATTTTTTTTTTCTTTTTAATAAAGTTCGCAAGGCGAGAACAAAGAAAAGAAAAAAAGTAAAAATTAAAAAGGAGTTAAGTTTTTGTACGCTTAGAGCACTTGTACTTTCTATCCGCTTTAATAAAGTTTTACGATACTTCGACGATATTCTGTTAGTATTTTATCGTAGACTGCACACCATGGAATAGCAACTATATATATACACATTATATATAAGAACATTTCTAAGAAGTTTCCTTGAGATAATTGTATTATTCTAAAGAAAAGAAGAAAAAGAAAAACTTGGGCAACAGAAATTTGATAGATAACGAGGTATCAAAAATTTATCTAAAAATAGAAGAAGATAAATATTTTATCTCGATGATAATGCACTCTATTAAACTTTTCTATAAGTTGATATAATTTAGATCACAAATTTTTAATTAAATTTTAAAATATTTAATTATACTATTAATTACATTTGCAAATATTGAGTTGGTGGATAAAAAAAGGGGTCAAATTTTTGGCTACAATTCAATGGGAAAATTCGATATTTTTTTTTGTCAACTAACACAATATATTATTTCCGGTTGTTTTAACATTTTTAATATAGCTTCCTTGGTTTCTTACGATATTTGCTTACACTAATGTCAGTTTCCAAGGAGAAAGTAGAAATATCGTTGCGTCAGGGTTTTAAACATGCCCGGTAGTAGTAGTAGTAGTAGTAGTAGTTTTAACTTGCGGATAATTTTTATGGTAAGAGAGCACCAGCATCATGGTACGAGTAAATTCTTAGGATGGGTGGAGGAAGGGAGGAGCCAAAGAGAAGGATGCAAAAAGAATGTTGTCACCTTGGGATGGAATTTTAGTGGTCGATGTGGAAGGAAGGAAGGAAGGAAGGAAGGTTATACCTTGCTTTCCTTGCAATTGGAGTCGAGTGCTATGCTTGGTATACATTTTCGAAGAAACTTACTATATGTTGCAAATAAATATACTACTTCTATTATAATACTTTTCTCTCCGTTTAAATCGGTCTCTCTCGATCCTGTAAATGCACGACTATGAATCTCTTTCTTCGAAATATTCGCGAGCTTTATTCTAAGAGAATTCGTTTCGAACGAGAGTATAAATCGTTCGAATAAAATATCCATTCAAATCGGTTCCCAAGGTCCAATACCTCTACTTTACATTTATCTTCGTTTATACATTCTCAGGATACTAAAACGCGATTAGAGAATCAAATATTTATTTCTACAAGACTAGAAATAATTGTTTCTTTTGAAATCTAATACAAATTTTACATTAGAATATATATTTGTGTAATAATATTTATATATTATATAATTATTATTTAATATATACGAATTAATTAAAGTACAAGATTCACAAATTCTTATTATTAGACTAAAATATATATTTCTATGGTAACAAAAAAAATCCTACAACTGCTTGTGCAATAAAACTGTCGTGACAATCTTCCGACTTACTCACAGTCTTTCTTAAACGTCACTGCAAAAAAAAAAAAAGATGAGATCTAAATCTGGAAACGTTAAACTCATAGTCATTTTTATTACTCATCACAGAGACACAACGTTTCTATAAAAATGAAAAACAAGATTTTTCTTAATAGGGATAAACAATGGGTCGTAAGTAGGAAGTATGTAATACTCTGACAATTATCAGTAACTCACAAATTTGTTAGAGCAACTAAAACTCTTGGTACTGAAATTCTATATCTTCCTCTCTGTCTCTCTCTTTCTCTCTTTTTTCTTCTAGGTTTTTTTTACGCGTGACACGTATCACACGAGATTCCCAGACACGCCGTACTGTTAGGCATGACTAGCTTTAATGCTCGCAATTGAGTGGAAGGCTAACAGTAATTACGCCGAGGGAACGAAACGAGTAGAAACGATGCTCACAATAGCGGGACCTTATATGAATTTTCTCTGCTTTGTTTTTTCCGTCTCTATCTATCTATCTTCATTTCTCTCTCTTTCTCTCTCTCTTTCTCACTTTTTTTTCTCTCTATTTTCCTCTCTATTTTTCTCTCTTTTCCTTTCCTTCCATCTCTTCGTTCTTGTCTTTGTTATTTTAGTTTACCTTTTCTATTCCTCTTTCTCTCTCATAGACCGTTTTTTCTTTCTTTCTCGTACGTATGTCCGGAGTCAAGTTCACCGCATAAGCCAGTAATTTGTCTGTCCGTTTCTCGTTTATCCGTCGTGTTTCATTGCATCGTGGGAAATGAAAACGGTCCGCGAAAGCGTAAATTCCGTTGACGTTTTCAACTCTTCGTTTAAAATACTTCTCTCTTTCTTTTTAATTCATATAATATTATATTTTTTAAGACAACCCGTTATAAACGATGATAATTCGATAATAAAATCTTTATTTTTAATCATTCGATGAAAGATCTAAGAAAATGAGAAAGAAAGAGAATGAGACAAAGTGAGTCAGAAAAATAAAAGGAAAAAGGTTACATTTACAAAAATAATACAATGATAGGAGGAGGGAGGGGCAGCACGTTGATAATTTTGAGCAATGATAATTCGATAATAAAACGTTTATTTCTAATCATTCGATGAAAGAACTAAAATGAGAGAGAGAGAAAGATAAAAGGCCACATTCACAAAAGCAATACCACGATCGGTGGGGGGAAGGGGGGTGACAGAGGGAGGGCAGCAGCACGTTTTCTCGAGTAGTATGGCCACGTCATCTTCGAGGAATGCGTCGAGAAGGTCCGTCTTTCCGGTCGTTACGGGCAAGAAAACGAGACGGTGAACGAGACGTAGGGTAAAGAAGAATTAAAAAAAAAAAAAAGAAAAAGGGGGAAGAAAAGAGAGTCGTCGTCTCGTGCCTGGTAAAATATAGGACGAGTCGAATAAATCATTTCGTCTGTTGATAAATATTATTTTTCTTATTCGAGAATATATCATTTATTGATAGAAAATATTAATGTTAGCGAATATTATTTTTTCGTTGCAAAAAAATCACAGTTTTGGGGGGAGAGAAATGAATTTGCAGGATAGAATGCGAAACGTGGTAAAGTGATTAAAGAAAATCAAATTTTTGACGGGACAGTGACAAAAAAGAAATTGCAATTTGTATTCGTTATTGAATAATTTGTTCGAAGAGTTGTCGTTTCTAACAGGAATTGGTGATTGGTTTTTAGAACATTATTATTATTGATTTAAAATTGCATTACTTGGTTGTACCAGTTTGTATAAATTTGTATGAGAATTATTTGAAGAAAATTATTGTTTAATTTTAACTACGTCGAGTAAGAATGAATGAGTATCCCTTCTTCCACGTGATTCACTGTGATTCACTGTGTAAAAATGAAGGAATAATATAATATAATAACTGTTATAAACACATAATTTATGTATAATTACCTGTAGATTAGAAAATATCTTCATAGAGTAATACTTGGTACGCATTAAGCGTAGAATTATTCTCTCTTTGAGAAACGAACACACACCCAATGTTGCTTAACTGAACGTTTACGATCATACCCGTGAGATCTCGATTATGTTTTTTCCGCTAATAATCATCATCTTGGTATTAGTGAAAAGTAGTAGTAGTAGTAGTAGTAGCAGACGCAAGTACTTTTATCGTTCTGTGTTATCGCCCTAAACCGTATTACGCAGAGAGTATACACCATGCTTTCTAAATTAGTTATGGTGTATTTCTGGTTAGAAGTTTTTAAACGAGTAACCAACTTCGTTTTAAACTTGCTTACTAAGAAACCGAGAAAAAGACTATTTCTCTCAACATTTCACACGCTTTAACAGATCAAAGACAGCCGCTACCACGTATTTGGTTTAAAAGTACTGAAAAAAATAGTAGTTGGTATACAACTAATAATGTTTCTTTACTTTTCTAATGAACTATCTCGAAACTTATTCGATAGACAAGTTGTAATGGAACATCCCCTCATCTTATTTGTTTTTTATTTATTTATTTTTTTAATTAATGATAAAAAGGGGGAAAACACTGTTTAAATAAATAAAGAATATAAAACTTTTCAGATGGCAAATTGTAGATGTGTACCAAAGTAATATAAATATTATTTATATTAATTTATAATTTATTAATTATATTTTAAATTTGTAATAGTAACCAAGTACGAAAATATTGTGTATGATTAATTTTACGTTTGCTGTTGAAACATTATTTATTATTTTTGTATAATTTTTCTTCGAAATATTGATCATCATTGTTTCTAATCGTATTCGACGAAATACATAAAACAAACTGGATAAAAAGAAAAAAATGAATCATTGTAAGTAAGTTCTATCTCATAGTACCGTTAGTTAATCTTAGAAGTATATTTGTAACTCGTTAATGACATGACTGTCAAAATGTTACCAACGATGGAACGCGTTGGTCACGTTTTAATAAGCTCCGAGAATAATGTTCCGTTCTGAGATCGTTGCCCTCAGCCTTTTTCTTCATCTTCTTCTTCTTCTTCTTCTTCTTCATCTTATTTCCTTGCTCGATTCAAGTCCGGTCCAGTTCCAGTTTCAAGATAAATTGATAAATATGTTTATTTTATTGTATTTGTTTGTATATTGTACAACGACGATCCGCAACAGGAATTTACGAGTAATAAATTTTATTTCTCGTAAAATGGGGTATCTGTTTCGAAATTTAAATAATATATCTTTTTTTTCTCTTCAAATAAATTATTACGAGAGATGAGATAAATAACAGATAAAATAATGAAATGTAAAGTCTGGTTCGAAGTTAACGAATATATATAAAAAAAAAAAGAAAAGAAAATGCAACATAAATTTAACCAAAAATAAAAGTATCGAGTAATCTTTAGTAAAGGAACGGGTAAAAGATTTCGTTCTTTTAATGTGTAGCCTCTTCATATTCGATGGAACGTGGGGGATGTAACGGATCATCGAGATTGCAAACGGTACTTTATTCTTAGCTGGAGCACTTGCAGCTCGTGCATGATAATGC
The DNA here is from genome assembly GCA_023678845.1 of Mischocyttarus mexicanus. NCBI lineage: Eukaryota > Metazoa > Arthropoda > Insecta > Hymenoptera > Vespidae > Mischocyttarus > Mischocyttarus mexicanus. Next base: position 64,575 of record JACGTP010000055.1, on the reverse strand, counting down.
GACGTTACTAACCGTACCGATTTTCTGTCCTTGACAACTGTTAAAAAGAAACGCGCCACGTACGTGTAGCGTGTACGAAAGAAAAAGGAAACTAAAATCTTTTTCTTATTTTTTCTATTCAAGAAAAATAATATTTATTGCGAATTTGAAACTAAACCTTCGATTCGAACTAAAATTTGATTTCAAAAAATAATACAACATCTAAATAAATCGATAAGAAACGAGTTATACGCTATCATCTGTGTGGGGGATGGTTTAACAAAAATTTATTCTCGAACAAATGGAATTTAAAAAATCTAAAATAAATATGAAGGAAATATGAACAAGTTCGAGAATACAATCCTTCCTCCTTCGTCGTCGTAGTTGTAGTCGTCTAGTGAATTTTTTATCAAAATTGGCATGCGTATCGGTAACAAGAAATTCTTCATGGATTCCGAGAACGAGCTGCGTCGTATTTCGCGTGACTTGTATTTCCGGATATATAGCGGAACGTGACATAATTCTAGTAGTCATAGAAACCGACCTTCGCATCTATCTATCTCTCTCTCTCACACACACACACACACACACACACACACACACACACACACACACACATACACATACCCCTTATTTATCGATTCTACGTCACTGCTTGCTTGCCATGTACGAATAGTCGAGGAAGAAATGACGAAAGGGTAATTAATTTTGATCGGGGTTTAGGAGTATCATATTCTTCTTATCTTATACGTAAAACCTTAAAACAAAAACAACAACTTTCCGTACGATCGATCATTTGCTTCTTTATTTCTTTTTTTTTTCCTTATGCATAATTTTTGTCGAGAAAGTAGCTTGTCAAAAGAACAGTTTTAAATTATCGTCAATTTTATGTTACTTTCCAATACGGTAATTCACCAGTCACTAATTTTAACTTGATTTTAGTCGTTAGTGTATATTATTATTCTTTTCTTGTGTGTGTTTGTGTGTATTTCTTCTTCGTGTAGAAAGAATACGACAATAAAAATACGTTTATGCTAAACACACGTGCAGAATCATCAAAAATGATCTCACTAAGAAAGTCATTTAGGGTTTTGTAAGAGTTAAACGTTATTTTACCTTCTTTTGATGATATCATCTTAGCTCAGGTTCTCGTAAGTTTCTCAAAACGAGAAAATCGAGTACACTACTACGAGGATAAGAGTATCGTTCGTCAATGGGAAGAGAGTTGATCCGGCAAGCAGGTTGGTGGAGAAATAAAAGCGAGAACCGGAAGTGAGGCAATTACTCAGTCGAGCGAACAACTCAGGTCAATTGTCCTGATTACATTCACGGTGACTGCTGTCGACAGGGAAACGTGGACGAGACGGTTCGTTTGAAACCTATGAAACGAATAGTTAACCATCCTTCCTTTTTATTTTATTCCTTCTTTCTCTCCTACTCTTTCCTTTTTATTTTTATTTTATTTTTCACTATTCTAAATATCTTATGCGTTTGATAAAACGAAATGAAAACGAAATGAAAACGTGGGTTTAAATTTTGTGATAAAAATTCACACACACACACACACACTTTAACCTTGATAATAAGCTTTCGCAATAAATAGAACCGGGTAATTTTTTTTTAGTGAAAAAAAAATATGAAATACTTTGTTCATAAAAAATTTGACGAGTCTAAAAAGGACCACGGATATTTTTTTTAAGCAGGAAAAAAAGAATTTTGTTGCTTGCGTATTGCGTTCACGAAGGAGAAACACATCACTCTTTCTGGGGAAAGGAAATATTTGCCGAGGTCAGCGTTCCCCGGTAGGCACACGTAACTGAGAAACTGAAAGATCGATTCCCCCGGTATATAACAATGTTTCCACTTCTAAATGATACGACTATTACACGACTTTTTTGTTACGTTAGATCGTCTCATAAGTTTCTTCATTATTTTTCAGTATAAAATATTTTTTTTTCTGTCGTATTTTATATTATTTCTCTTAACGATATACGATTTTATTCCTATTACCTTGCTCATAATATTCTATGGTATTTAATATTAATAAAATGATATAAAATATTAAGTATAACAAGTAAATTAAGAAAAAGGAAGAAACTTATGGGACGACCTAATATCATCGTATTATTTTTCCATATTTTATTACAAAATTAGTTATTAACGATTAACGTGAAAAATGAATTATCCAATTAACGTTATTTTAAAGAAAAGAGGGGATAGAGGGGGCAAATTTTGAAACTGGTGGATTTGTGTTCGAAAAAGAATTAAACAAGGGACATATTTTCAAGCTACTACATTGCTAAGCATCGATAGCTGTTTACAGACAACAGAGAAGTTAAAATGTTGAAAAAGAAAGAAAGAGAATGGAGAGTGGAGAGTTGGAGTAAAAGCATCGTTTCAATGTAAGCATGTGAGGACGTCGAAATAGGAGCGCCGATAAATTGAAATCCGCATCGCGTGCCGGTGAAACAGCAACAGCAACAGCAGCAGTAGCAGTAGCAGCAACAGTAGCAGTTGCAGTAACAGTAGTTGCAGTAACATCACATCTTCTTCTTCTTCTTTCAACTCCTATTTCTATTTTTCCTCTTTTCTCTTCGATAAATATGTTTTCACGGATTGGTCCGTACAACGTTATCCTTTAACGTTAAAAACTATCCTATACGAGATCTCTCATGAATCTAAAGAGAATCTATACGATTTTATTTTATTGGCAAGAACGTTATTTTCTCGGACACAGTGGTGGTATACAGCAACGGGCATTTCACCGGTCATTCCTTTACGAAGAAATATTTCATTCGCATAAGTTACGTTGGTATTTCAATTACATATATTCTTATACTACGATAAATAAAATAACAACAATTTATGCTAACTGCAATGTTGTACCACCACCACAATCACCATCAGTTCGAGTTAAACGTGTATACCCCCGTTGTTCGCATTTGAATTGGCACCCGACTATCCGTAAATATATACAGTTAAACAAAATTGCATTTGAAATGAAATTTGTACGTGCGATAGAACAAATACGTGATACGTTTTAAACAAAACGATCTTGTCTTTTTCTTTTTTTCTGTCGGATAATAGCGAATAAGAGAGAGGCGTTGCGGTATCGAGAGGTTTTGAACGATTGCTAATTCGTTTTCTTTTCCTTTTTCAGGGACGTTGATGATGTAACGGGACTTTCGCTGTCGCTGCAGTGAAGCAATGATGTCCGCACAATGCAATCGCTTCGTGCAGAACGCTTGGAAGAAGGAACTATGTTCGAATTGTTTCAAGCTGAGAGAAGAACACGCCTCGAACGAGGACGCGTTAAGGTTCAACATCGAAAAGGCATCCTACAATTTAAAGGCTGACAGTTTTAAACTTCAGGTAGGGATGATGCTATTTTACTGCGAGTCAATTCTATATTTTTTCTTTTTTATTTGTCTTCTTCAAACGAAGATAAAAAAGTGGTCGTTTTAATTCAACAGGCTTGATAGAGCCTATTTATTATTATTATTATTATTATTATTATTATTATTATTTTATTATTATTATTATTATTTTATTATTATTATTATTATAATAATACCGTTCGATCGAGCTAAGTACAAGGTCGACGATCGAGCGAAGAGAGGATTTTAACGATCGTGCCGAATGAAAACTAGGTTGCTCGCAATTCATAAATGCTTGGACGAATAACCGGAAAAACTTGGCGTATCCCTGGCACCTGTCGCGTCCGGGCATCGTTCGAATAAGCACTCGAGTAAACGGGATTGCTAATGAATCGACGATGGGGATGAGAATACGAGTACTTGCTAATAACGGAATCGGCATAACTCGATAATAAATGTTCGTTATCGTTTGAAATTATTAAATAAAAGACGATGAAAATTGTCCCAATAAATTAACATTCCGTTAATAATATTAAATATATATTTAATGATACAACTAAATAATATTAACAGAGAAGAAAAACTAATAACTTAGGGATCGATCGAATTCTACGAAAGTCACGATGATGCAATTAAATGGTCGATAAAACTTACACGCACATATAAACAAACATACACGGAACGCGTACGATGAAAATTGTTAATCAAAATTTTATCTAAAAAAAAAAACGCTTACCCTATTCGTTCCTTAACCGACCCTGCTGCTAGCAATAAGGGATGTATGTTGTGAGCGTGAACTCACTGGAAGTGGGTCGTCCAAGTGAAGAGTCTCGTTTAAAATCAGCATCTCATACATATACATCGACTTTTGGTGCTACCGTTTGCTATAGTCCCTCGTGCGCGTGCACACACGTGCCCACAGTACGTATATGTGTTAGAAAACTTTAAAAGAGCAATAGGCCGACGAGTTTCCCCATCTTTTTTCATATACACATACTTATACATATATAATATATACTACTCGCGGTTTCTATGTATCCATATAGTTAAATCATTTCGCTAGTATTATGGCCCATCGTGAAATCATTCGTCCTGAACTCGTAACTAAAAACAAACCAACCAACCAACCAACCACGCGTTACGGTTTTAAACTAAAATCGATGTTAATGTGAGATTTATCCACAAAATTTACCCTACTATTATCAATTATAAAGATATTACGAGGTTTTAACAGATTTTATCCGGAAAATACCACCGGCTGATTTCTAAATGGAATTGCAAATGAAGTTAAATCGAATATACACTTTCATAGGAGGGGAAGGGAAATAGGTGGACGAGGGGTGAGTAGGGGAGGTTTCTTCTTTTTTCAAATCGAAGTGATAGAGAATAAACGTACTCCCCTTCCCAAAAAAAAGTGGATGGGCAAATTGCGTGTGCGTTCGTTGATCGAAGTCTGATTTTGTTGGTCCTCGCACACGTATCTGTATATGTGTGTATGCGTATTTATATGTTGGATAAAACTTTAACAAAAAGTAACTCCTTTTTTTCGGGTAGATTTAAGGATATGTTCCAGAACTTTAAAAAATCGTGTAAAAAAAGAGTTGAGTGTAGTTTAGTAAATTGTTTCTAATAATCGTTTAATCATTGATTTTCAATAATATAATTCACAGAGTATTTTGCGAGCAAAGGAGTCAAAGCAAAAGGATCAAAGGAAAAAGAACGTTGCTTTCCCTGAATCCTTGACGGAAGTTATCGGTTACGGCGGTGACGACTTTCTGTCCGAGGACGAGGAGGATGAGGAGGACGCAGAACAGGTGCTGGCGGTTGATTCTTTGAACGCGGAAGAAGATGCTGCTGGTGTACCGGACAGCGAGGAAGAACGTGCTTTGAGCAACTTGACCCGAGCAAATACTAACTTCAATACCGTTACTGCGAATCTTAGTGAAATCATTGCTACCAATGAGATAAACAAATCCTCGACGAGTACTACTACACCGTCAACAACGACTTCTACGAGAACTTTTGCTTCCTTGATGCTCGGTAGAATACAAAAGGACGCTGATGGTAGAAAAACGACCCTTTTGGTATCCGTCACTCCTTTTGGCGGTGACGAATCTTTGCCAACAGCCAAAAGGCCAATCGATAGAAAAATCACTGTCAATGGTTTAACGAATAACACTAAATCATCTTCCGTAAATAATTCGATGGATAACAAAAATGAGGTGAGTCCCGGAGAGATTAAAATGAGGATTTTAATAATTTAAAAGAAACTTGGAAGCTTTCGCTGCTCTTCTCTTTTTTTTTTTTTTATGCGGAAGCAAAGAAAAACATGAAAATATTTTAACACGTTCGCCGACGGTCTGAAGAATTTGCATAATTCACTGATACCGTGTGCGTGCGCGCGCACACACATATACACACACCAATCTACGTTGAGATTATAATTAATTTTAATTTTAATTTTTCTTTTTTTTTGCCCCTTTTTTTAGATGAAATCGGAACAAAGCATTTTTATACGTTTTACATGTAAACATTAAAAGCCGTGTCGATGAGAAAAAGAAAAAAATTAAAAAAATAATTGGACGCTAACACAGTTGTTTTTATAAAATTACAAATAAAAGAGATAATGTGTGTGGTGCATGTGCAATGGTGATTGGTTAAAAACAAAGTGAAGTTATTGTACACGCCATTCGCGAACGTGTTAAAAGTGTAATCAATCTTTTTCTACTAATATCCCCTTCTGTCAAGAGTGTAAATAGTTTCTCGACTGACCAATCTGTAAATTTTAGGAAAATTTGTATTTCAAATAAATTCTAATCGATATTGTCTCTTGTTGAACCTGTTTAAAAAAATAAAATAAACCTAAGTAACGTTTTAATTTTTATGTACGAGTTATGTTTGCTCGATTATATTTCGTCATATCAAATCTAAAAAAAGAAATAAATAAAACGTTGATTTAAATCGAAGGATATGTTTTTCATAGATTATGTTGAAAACCTCAAAGAAGATAACAACGGAACGGAAAGACGAGAAACGCGAGCAGAGTAGCAGCAATGGATCTCCGAAATTGGAGAAGATAGTCGATATGCCATTGATTACTTCGACAAATTTGATATCCGTGATACAAAGGACGGAAATAAATGACACCGTTGTTAACGTCGTTGATAAAAATTTAGAAAATGTTAACAACAGGACAGAGTTAACTGCAAAATCTGAGAAAAAGTTAGCTAACATTTCGCGAAGTCCGGCAATTAAAAAACTGGACAACGAGAAACCAAAGATTGCGATTCAATCGATGCAAAGCAACAACAACAACAACAATAATAATAGTACGAATTATGAGTTTTCAAAAACCATCGAAAAAGAATGTCAGATTAAGGATAGTGGTGTAGAATTAAATTTAACATACTTGAGAAAAAAAAATGACGAATGCGAAGATACTGTTGAAAACGATAAATCATTGATCCTCCGTGGCAAAGAAATAAACAAAATCACCGTTCTCGGTGTGGATGAGAAAAAAATGACTAAACAAACGAACGATTTGCCCGAAGTTACTACTGTCAAGAAATTTAATTTCGAAGAAAGTCGCGAATTGGCCGGTGAACCCGATGGCAAAGCAGATGAAGAAGAAATCATGGAACCACCTGCTTTGCCACGAAGTCCACCACCGTCGATGGAAATCAGACCACCGATTAATGGTGAAACGGATAAGGTTTCCGTAATCGCTACTGAACCAAGGCCGTCATTTCTTCACGGTACTGTCAGTGTGGACGCAAAATCGAAACCCATGGTACCTCAAAAGCCGTCTAACTTCGTCGGGACGAAATCTGTTTTACCGAAGATTGAGCCCTCGTGCAATATTGGTAGTACCAACGTGAAAAAGAACAACGCTAATTACGTTTTACCACCACCGTCTGTACAAAACGTTACTAATAGGACACTTCCTAGTACAGGTTGGTAAAGGTTCATTAATATATTAAACACTTAAAAAAGAATTATTATAACAATCGTTTCTTTTTTTTTCGCATACGTTTTAGGCACGGTCATTTCACAAATATCAAATTCAACGAGACCCATTGTCAAAGACGAGTTAGAAAATTCTTCTTTAAATATCAGTGGACGTACCGTAACAACGAACAAAATAACTAAAGATAAAATAGAACAAACAACAGATCAAGCTATTCGAAGAACTAGTTTGCCTAATTACGAATTATCCAAAGAAGATAAATCAGTGTCAATGAATTCTCGTGACATCGGTGAAGGTACGGACGCGGATGAAGATAGTAACACAGAACCTGTTAAATCGGTTAACAATAAGAGAAGAATGGCACCTAGACCGCCAGATCCTGTAACCGAAGATCCACCAGTTGGTTCCACTTTGTATGCGAGAAATCCTGGAGCGAATTTGAAATCGGATTCGCCAGTTGTAAGAGAAAAGGAAAAGAGAGAGAGAGCGTCATCTTGTAGTCCAAAGTTTAGGAAAGCTGTTTGCGAAGCACCTGATCCAACTGGTGGTGGTAATGGTGCTACTGTTGGTCCTGGTAGTGTTGGTAGTGGTGTTGGTGGTGTTGGTGGTAATAGTGGTAGGTCCACTCATTCTAATGATACTTCCTCATCACCTAGAAGGACTATATCCTTGTCGCAGGATAGTTTGACAAATGGTACAGAAACGCGGGAGGGCAAGAAACGTAGTAGATCTAGATTTTCCCTAAAGAGATTTCTACGAATGGGTTCGAGAAAGGACGTAGACATGACCAGCAATGGGCACACTTCCAATTCACGACTCGATGAAATACCATCTACGCCGCAACCTAAACTACGATTAGAAATCATTCATCCACTTGAGCTCGATGGTGCTGCAGTTGAAGTCGTGGGAAACGATAGAGTCGGCAGGATCGGTGAGGATCAGACGGATTCCTGCGGTTCGAGGAACGAAGCCACAAAGACGACTCGTTCTATCAATGCTTCTCAACAGCAGCATGCTTCTTCTTCTACTTCTTCGGCTGGTAAGCTTTAAAGCTAATCACTATTTTATATCTATTCGATAAAAACAATTCATTTTTTAAATGTTATTTCTTTTTTTCTTTTAAAAATATTAATCCTTTCGATACGAGTATTCTGCCGCACCAAAAATGCACACATAGTCAGCGTAATCAGAGTACTATTTTGTATGAATATTTTTTCTAAGTTGTTAACATTGCTAACAAATGTATTTTATTTATATAAAATTCTATTAATTATACGAGTAATGTATATACAAATGTTTTCACATATTTTTCGAATATATTCGTCCCTCATACCGAAAGGGTTAAAGAGATTTAAATTCTATTTGTAAAAAAAATATGAATTAAATGAATATACCTTGTTGTTTGTCTTATTAAAAAGAACGAAAGGACATTGATAAAAATGAACGCGAATTCTTGCGTACAAAGACCGTGTGTGGATGTGTTTTTGTTCACAGTTAGACCAGGAAAACCACCACCTCCGCCAAGAAATCAATCATTGGAGGAATGGTCTAGAACAACAACTGATCAGTCTAACAAACCAATCAGACCGCCACCACCGCGCGTAGAAACTAAACAACAATTGCATCATTCGGTTAGAAGTGAAAAATCTTCTTTAGGGAAGATGACTATGACGACTACTGCACCGTCTTCTTGGCAACCACCAACTAACGCATCCACTGCCACCAGTTCAGACTTGATTTACGCGAATCTGGGTAAGTTCAGGCCCATACAATGTAACTAATGTGACCTATCGTCGTGGTATTATTTTCACACGCGTTACACTTACCCAATGCCCTGTAAATGTTAACAGCCATACTCACACGATCATCCCTCGCGCCAGTCGCTTTACAAAATCAAACAAAAATAAATAAATAAAAAAATAAATAAATAAAAAAATAAATAAATAAAAAAATAAATAAATAAACGTACGAAAAGGGAGTGACGCGAAAAATGAAGCTTTTTTTTTCTTAATCATCGATTAATTAATTATTTTTGTTTCCAACAATATACGACAAACAATTCAGATTATGCTATTTGATTTATTTTTTTCTTATCTTTCTAATGGTCTCACGTTCATGCTCTTTTTCTCCCTACTCGAGACCATATTTTTTTTTATAACGAGACGAAGGACGAAGTTTAAAAAATCGTCGTAGAAGTTTATTTGTATTATTAAAAAGCCATTATTAGTTAATTGTTATGATAAACTATTATAATATGTTTTAGTACGATTAAAGAAAAATTCGTGCAAAAAATAGTTCATTATATTCTGTGATACATACATACGTACATACAAACATACATACATACACATATGCATACACGCATACACATACATATATATATAAATATAAACATATATGCAATGAGTTCTATATCTATTTACTACATTACACATATATATATCTATATATACGTACATATATACATGTAATACGCGTCGTATGTTGTGCTTTTATGAAAGTAAAAGTCGAAGGTCGACAATTAGCACGATCAAAAAGCATGCATATACATACGCTATCCTTTTCTTTTTTTTTCTCTTCGTGGTAACATAGTTTTGCGACGAAGAAGAATTCGAGAATGGTTGGCTTTATTTTTTTTTAGATAGAAAAAGAGAGAAAGAGAGAGAGAGAGAAAGAGAAAGACTAGCGTATCCAATTTTTTTTCCTTTTTTATGCAATTATGTTGTTCTATTTGTGCTATTTGTAATCTAAATGGAAAGATCTTGTATATAAATTTATATCAAATGTCAAGATTTAAAAGAAGAAAAAACCAAAAAAAAAAAATAAAGAAAAAAAGGAAAAGAAAATTACAGGAGAAAAAAAAAAGAGTAAAATAGTAAAAGAAAAAGAAAAAAAAAAATAAGCTTGTAACATTGTTCGATTGAATTTTTGTTCTTTCATTTAATCCAAATAAATATACATTTACCTGAAAAAAAAAGAAAAGAAAAATTTATACATCTTAGAGCCTTGTTTTCCTTGTTCGAATCAAACGTTGTTTGTTCTACATTCGTCGTCGTCGTGTTCACATTTTTTTTATTTCTACCTCCCATTTATAATAAAATTATCTCGTTTTTTTTATACGTACATATATGTATATATATTCCTCTTGCATATTATTTTATTATGCACGTGCCAGTTTCGTTATCGCGGAAGAAAGAGAAACAATTGGATGTTTTATTTGAATCATCAAGTGAATGAGCGAGAGAGAAAAACGCGGTGCGCAATGCGTGACGCTCGAACGCCAATGAAAATGGAGCCAAGTTTTTGGTATCAATTATCTAGGATCGTAGTTTTGGCTGCTCGGCCAAAATACGAGAAGTTCTTTTTATGGGAATGTAGAAAAAAAAAAGAAAATTATTATTATTTTTATACCGTCGATGTATAATACGAGTTCGTCGTACGAAATAATTTGTATTCCTATGTTTTTTTTTTATTTTTATTACTTCATTTTTTCTCTAAATGAAAAAATTATATACATATATATAAATATATTTTTTATTTTTTTATTTTTATATTTTTGATAAACAGATGACTGGGAGTAGTATCGTTGTATGAGTGCTTGAAGCTTGCAAAATATTAATAATAATAATAATAATGTTTAAAATGAATAATACATAAAACAAATAATAAAAAGAGAGAATGAAAATGTGGACAAAAAAAATCATCTCATCGGTTACTACCTTGCAATCCTTTTTAACAACGACGTTTGTGTGTTACGCAGAGCTCTTCTAACTTGACGCTGGGTGCAATTAACGCCGCATGCATTTGATTAAAAAAAAAAATAAAAATAATAAAAAAACAAAAATAGAGAAAAGAAAATAAATATGGTACATAAGCATTGTGTTCATTAGAATTATGTATTTAGGTAAATGGAATGCCTGGGCTAATTTCAATAATATCCCGAAACATATCTCTCAATCGTGAGAAGGTGTAAACGCTATTCGTCACGATTTCAAAGCGGTACTTGCGTCTACCGTTGATATTTCGAAGAAAAAAAAAACAATCTTTAAAGAGAGCGACAAAGAATAAAAGATTTTTGATATTTTTGTTTTAATACCAATTACTACTGCGATAATAATAATAATAATAATAATAATAATAATATATTGTAACTGTGTCCTGTTGTTGTGCATCTTCGATACTCACAAATTTGCCGTAACGATGTCAACCGTTAAAGACTAATTAATCATTCATTATTTTCTCGTTCACGTGTGCACTCGTGATCAAAATAATAATAATAATAATAAGTAAATAAATAAATAAATAAATAAATAAATGAATGAGCATTTGGATAAAAGTTTTTGTGTATTCATATAAAAAAAAAAAATTCCATGATGTATTGTGCCTGTGCCTTGTCATTGCAGTTTTTGCTGATGAACCAAATAGAGTTACGTTCTACTCCGCGTTCTAGAATATGTAACATATATATGTATGTTTACATATATACATATATACATATGTATATATAGATATACATATATATATATACGAGATACATAGATTAGCGTTGAATGTACCGACCGTTATGCGGCTAATACGCTAGTTACTTGTAGTAGCTAGCCTGTTTTGTGACAATGCCTTGTGTCTTGTGGTACTAACCCATGGCGCTTGACGATGGCGGACGTGCCTGCAGCAGCGGAGGATGTTACAGGTGAGGTACGCAGTGCCCTGGCACCCTCGAAACCTCAAAGAACCGCCAGTATGAGGGATCAAGCGACATCACAGCCTTTGATTAAGAAGCAGCTTGGCACTTCCTCGCAAAATTTGACCTTAAACGATTACGAGACTACTACTGCAACTATTACTCCGCCAACATCCGATTCACCGGTAATCAAAATTATCTCCAACCTCTTTTTATTTAATTTCTTTTTTTATATTTTTATATTTTTCTAAACATAAATTTGTATGTGTGTGTATGTGTTTAAATCGTTCAATAAGCTATTTTCATTTTTGTAAATAATCAGGAAGAAAATGTAAAATGTTATTTGATATATCGACACATTTCTCTCGAGGTTGACAAGATAGAGATATCAAGTTTTAAATCGTTTCAGACCTCAAACGATAGTCACGGGTACGAGTGTTTGTCCAGCTCACCGGAATGTGACTCGAGTCTCGAACTACGTCACGGAAATGGATCCCATCATCCCAATTGCAAGAGGAAATCTGACAGCAGTGTTATGGATCCAGGCGTAGAATTCAAATTCCACCACCACCATCACCATCATCATCATCATCAACAACCATTCCTCAGGTCAACCTCGTTGCCCTATTGTGGTAGCGAGACTGAAAGCGAGCTTTACGCACCGTACACTTTCTACACCGGTGACGAGGTACCATACACTTTGATTATTTTTTTCTTTATTTCTTTATTTCTATCTCGTTTCGGTTGTTTCCAGCACTTGCGTGCACAATTAGCTCGTTTTTCGAGACTATTAAATGTGCACAGAGGAGTACACCGTTGCGGGAAAAGAACAAAAAAATATATCAAACGAAATAAAATGATGTTTTGCTAGTTTTGGTATACTGAAATAAAAATAAATAGATAAATGTAACAATAGATCGTATAATAATGTAATTGAAGATAGAAATAGATAAAATGATGCTTATTAACGGGGGTAATATTGTACATTTTCATTTCTAACATCTTCGGTTTTATTTTGTCAGGGTGCGGAAGAGGATCAGGATTGGAAGAGCAAAGATGACGAGCTTAGGTTGAATCGATTGAGACAAAGAAGAGGACGTAGCATCGTTCATCGTAGTTTGGAAGATAATTACGGTGCCGTAGTCGTGGCCAATCACGAGGCATTGGCACAATTTGTCGAACAAGTAAATTTTCCTTTAGTAAGATTAACCAAATTACACCAACCGCCCTTATAACTTTTAGTTTCTCGATTGGATTTTCAACGAAATGGGAACAACGATAGAATTTAAATAAGTTGCAGGTGAATCAAGTTGCACAAGTACCCAATCCACCGGCTCCTCTTCGTGCCTTGAAAAATTCCAATCCACGTCTACGGGATTTTACCATAGACGCAAACACGTCCGTTTTCATTGGCAGGCGAATATTCTGCTCGGCTAGTTGGAACGAGCAAAACGTCACCCTGTGCATCGCATTCGATCAAGCGATGCACGTGTCGCGGAAGGAATTCTACCTGGCGCCAATAATCGAGTTCATAGAGACCGTGCCGAAAGATATCTCCGAAAGAGTCAGCTTATCCGCCGGCAAGGACATGGAAGGTGATTTATTCTGTATTTTCTAGAAAATTCGATTTTTGCAATTATTCGTCGAACGAAAAAGACCAAAAAAAACAAGAGAAATTCAATTAAAATATAAAATGGATTTAATAATATATTTTCTTAAAAAAAAAATTAAATTTAATTAAATATAAATTATTAATATATATATATATATATACTTTATATTTAAATAATTACATAAATAAATTATCTAAAATATATATCTGAATTAAAAGTAAAAAAAAAAAAGAAATAAAAATGAAGGCGTTAATCCGATATCATTGCAGCGACTATCTCGGTTTTCCCACGATTACAAGTGAGTACGGTTCAAGCTTTTGGTTTAGTCACGAAGGATTCCCAGGACGAAGGTTCGATTAGAGAATCCTCGTTCGTTTTACTTCAATTCGTTAACGCCTTGAAAAGTCTTCAAGCACGAGGAATCGAAGAATCCTCGAAAGGTTTGAGTAACGTGATGCTTTGTCGAGAGGATAAGGACGCCTGCTATCGACTTTATTTGTTGCAAGGGTTGGTAAATCCTTCTTTTTTCTTTTCTTCCTTTCTCATATTATTATTATTATTATTTTTCTTCGTTCTTTAAAAAATATTTACTCGTTGCTGAACAACGATGACACCAAGCCATTGTCAAACGACTTTTTTTTTTCTCTTACCATTTCGCAGATTAAATGTGGACACGTGCGACGTAAGACGGGAAGAAAAGGTTTCATTGTGTCAGTGTGCTTTGGTGGCTCTTCAACAACTATACTTGACTAAGAGACTACCTCTAGTTCAGGAATTACTGTTACGTGAAAAAGCTGTTACTCTTTCTCAGGTAAACGAGAGATTATTTTCTTTCAACAGATTATGTTATTCATTTTTTACGATAAAAAATATTTCTCTTACACATTTTATTTTTTTTATATAATTCTTGAGTGCCTTTTTTCCTAAGATGCAATTCTTGAATACATATGTAATACTTATCGATCATGTTTATTTTTTTTTTTAGGTAAAATCCTTGCTGGAGTTTTCTCTTTGGGGCCCGAACGATGTGACCTTCGGTTTAGCAAAAGAAAGGGAAGTGACTCTTCAAAGATGGCTCGATCTTGAGAGAGCAACTATTCTTCATGCTTTGGTAAGAACCCGAGCACCATTGGCTATTACCGACGAATATCAATTACTATTTTTGGTACGAACTAGCGCGAAAATGATGTGCGAGGCATCGATTTTATTGGACGAACAGAACAATCGTTTGTCGCGAGTTAGTTGAAGTGATATTATTTATCTTTAATTAATGAAATTATTTATCTACAATTAGGGACAGGTGAAGAAATTTATTACGATTAATTAATATCGTTAATATTTAAATTCGTTGATATGAAATCGATAAAAAGAAAGTATACGTAATTTCAAACAATCCAAAATGATTTCTATTGTATTATGTTTTTATTTATAGTTTATTTTTTCTATACTTTTTTCTCTTTGTAGAATTAATCTATCGTAACATTTTCAATAATTTATCGTAATTATACGACTATCGGTAAATGAGTCATACACACACAATGTATTTAGATTTGATAACAAATACATATTATATAATTCTGTTTATACTTATTTAGTAATTTAAATAATTACAAATATATATATTACGTGCCAATTTTCGATCAAATAATCGTTGAACAATACTCGCCAAACTAATCAAATTGAAATAATTTATATCTATGCGTGTACTCATCTATTTTAGAAAGAGTATTATATTTAATAAGTATATAGATTTTAACTATTGTTGATTATTATGAAAAAAAGAAAGAACGAGTATATAAAACATAAGAATATAAACGTAAATACCGTAAGCAAAAAGAAGAAATAAAGTTTTATACTTTATATACCATTTTAATAATAATATTTCATAAAATATCTTCTACAAAAAATATTTTTGTACAAAGAAAACGTTGTGCCTTTGTTGTAATACTCATAAAATAAAATATCAGTTTTGTTAGATCACTCCTTTCATTAGGTATCCCCCCCCCCCCCCCCATATCCCCCTATAATAAACAATTAACAAATTATTCATATTCGTTAATAATTGAATCGAACGATAAATAATAATAATAATAATAATAATAATAAATAATCACGAATCAACATTATTAAACAAGGATACAACATTTTATTTCTAATGGAGCCCCACTGCACTCGTATTATTTTAATTTAAAACACAGACAGGGCTGAGAGTTCAATTTTGTTTTATTTAAATATAGCTTTAGTTAATTCTCATATAAACCTAAATAATAAGTAGAAACAATTCGTACGGGAAAAGATGTACGACGAGAGATTGTCGATGACAAGAGAAGAGAGTAAAAAAAAAAAAAACAAGAAGAAAAGGGTGTAAAAAGTGGTGAGTCCTCGGGTTGGAGATGGATGGATGGATGGATGGATGGGGTGGAGGATGGGGGTTACAAAGGGGGAGGTCATTTGTTTGTACGGCAAACTCTCTCACACGAATGATATGAAAAAAGTTTTTAATTACACTTTATGAATTTTACTTTATAAAAGTGTACAAGCCCGTTGTTGGGTTGATGGTTAGTACCTCTCTGTTTTATATATCGAATACACATAACATAACTATACATATTTATATATACTTCACATTATACACATGGATATGAAAATAGTCGAAAGATAGGACAAATTCTAGCTGTTACGGTAAACGTTAATTAATTTACAAAAACATCATATCTTTTTTCTATTTTTTTCTATTTCTTTTTCGTTTTATTACTCGTACGGGATTAATAAACACTCGGATGAACATTTCTTGCATCTGTGTTTAATCGGGAAAGCGTATAGAATGTCCGATCGCGAGTAATAAATATATCGATACTCTGTGAACCATTAATTGTGGTATGTCTGAGGATGTCAGGTGGCAAGCATAATTCACGCATAAGCCCGTCGTCGTCGTTCTCTCGTACATTTCGTACTCTACCAGAACCATATTAGAAGGATGAGGATGGTGTGTGTGAGAGAGAGAGAGGTAAGAGGGGGAAGAGATAGTTTGTATCTGTTTCTGTATATGTCTCTATGTGTGTGAGACAGGGAGGTAGAGAGAGATAGAGATAGAGAATAAACATGGGGGTGTTGTAATTTATACACTTCTAGACCCCAGCAGCAAATTGCCAAAGCTATAACTGGAGAAAATGTAAGTTAACGCTTCCTCACGTGTTCGCCACGCTGCGAAAACACTTTTCCACTTTTACATTGTATCCTTGGACCAAAGCCAACTGGCTCGTAGTAGTCCGTTATGCTCTTCGCTACGTGGACCTATTGACTCTCTTCTACGTGATGTACACTGTACACACACACACAAACACGTATATATGTAAACTAACCAACGAATCTGTTTAAAACGTTAGCCGATTTGCTCCCGAGAACTATTATTTGTCATCCTACGAAGTTAATTATTTTAAAAGCTACGACAAACCGTTTAGATCACCAGAACGGGAATTCATTAACTATGATGTTTTATCTCTTTTTTTTTTCCTGACATCTGTTATTTTCAAGTCTACAGATTCGTGGTTTGACAGACGAGGATTCATATTTGTGTGCTCTTGGAAATAAAATATTAAATTATGCGTGTGTAGTTTTTCACGCTTGATAGAAGTGAAACTTCTAAAATATCATTGCGATTAGTAGATTTTTGTCTTTGAAAATTATTGATACAGTGTGCTTAGGATAAAGAAATTTGAGAAATAAATACGATTAAGATACTTTAATTACATATTTAATGAATTTTAACTTAAAAGCTTTGGTATGTATTAATATATATCGAATATCGAAATAATTTCTATATCCGATATTTTATTAGATGAAAATTTTCAATTGAATATCATCGATCGTGGGCTGGAACGTTAAAACAATTCGTAATATTAATAGAGTCCATTAAAGTGTTGGTTATACCTTTAAATGATTCATAATTAATCGAAGGAAATGTTAATTTTCATTCAAAAGCACGAAATTATTATTTCGAAAGTACCGTCCTCTCCAAAGTTCGCGGTTAGATTGGCTCATTGTTCTTTGTGAATGTTCTTTTATTAAATGTTGTTTAATATGATTTTCAAAAAATTACATATGGATAAGAAGAAAATAATAAATAATTAATTAAACATATTCCTTCAAAAATTTATATAAACAATAATGAATAGAAAAAACATTCGTAGAAGAGAATGTTTCAGTTAAACGATTTATTTTGAAGAGGATGGTACGTATTATTTATATTCCGTACTATTAAACTACAATGTACATTTTCTACGATCAATTAACAATCATTTGTAAAATATTTCAAATATTTTCAAAGTATGTTACATCCCTATTAATATTTACATAAAAACAAAAGCATCATATAATAATTATCGATGATGTATCTCATCGTGCATACAACGTACCATAATTTCATTCAATTATCGATCGACTCCGAGCTATATTTCACTCACTTTCCATCATTTTCATGTCCTTTTATAAAATTCTATTTTTAACCAATCACCTAAGTTTCATTTCAAATAAAAAAAGAAAAACATAAGACTAGGTTTAAGTTGTTTTATGCACATCAGTAATAATTTATCAGCGTGTAATTGGAAACAACCTGACTTCGTTAAACCATACGTGGTTATCTCGAAAGAAGAAGGAACAATATTTTTACAAGAAATGAACATTCATTTTCTATAATCATGGTTAACGAGGAGACGAGAATGGATCATTATACGATAATAAGTACACTTATAGTTACGTATACGAATGATAGATATATAAGAATTATGTTAACGTTTTCAATATTTTCTTGACATTCAATTGGTTGATCGAATTTAGTTTCAATTATTCATCTTCGAATTGCTTAACTTTGCCATTTGAAGTGACATTAAAAAGGAAAGTATTGCGCTGTTGAAGTCGTATTGCATAAACTCCTTCAACTTCTACTACGTTGAAACCTTTCCTTTTTTATTTCTTCTATTTTTTTTTTTTTTTACTACCTCTCGGGAAAATAAATGAAATATCTCAGGTCATTAAGGAAGGAAATTCTAGTAGAAATTAAAGAGGTAAAGGTAAGACGACGCGAGTAAATTCTATGAGGAATAAATGGAGATAAAGAATGGCAAGAAATACGAGAGAGAAAGAGAGAGATAGAGAGAGAGAGGAAGAATACGAGTGGTACAAGCATAATTAATTAACGAGTACGATGAGGTAATAAAGGGGAGTGAATTTTTTCTGCTTTCCTTTTTCTTTTTTTATTTTTATTACGGAAGCTTCGTGAACCTTTTGCACAATACAATTATCTGAAATACGATATGTACCTAATCTTGAGAACG